>VWZE01015561.1:0-90462 GCA_013396675.1 Eubucco bourcierii
CCTTCCAACCTTACCATTCTATGATTCTGTATTTTAAAATCAGACAAATGAACATAAGAGTTATCAAGCCAGCTCAGATCAAGTACCCCTGAAGCTTAGAATTCAGCCTTCACCAGTGGCTGTGGTAGATACTGCAAAGAAAACAGCTGGCTAATTATGCAATGTCCTACACAGCAAAAAGGGATGAGAGGAATGTTTCTTATCCCTGTGATCAGCTAACACCCTGGAGTACGAAGTTGATGGTCCTTCCTAGTATACAAATTTATATACTATATTATTGGTCATAAAATTAGGAAGTCTCTTTAAAACCCCTATTACAATATTTAACTCTCTGACCTCTGTAGATTAACTACTATTCATGCTGTGAAAGGAACTACTTATTTTTTAAATAATACAGCAAGTTTCTTAAAGGCATTCTGGCTAATGATAAAAACACATTCCATGTGACACCTATAAATGATACTCTTAAGTTCCTGATGTCTTGAAGTCTTGAAAAATATTTGCTGTAATTAGAAAAATGTAAACAGGAGAAATTATATACACGAACTACTTACATAATGGCACTACAGCAAAGCCAAAGTAGGTTTTGTCCTAATTCATGTTAGCTTACCTTTAAAGTGTGCTTTTACATAAGTAAAATTTCTTCACTTTTTTGTGCTTATATTTTTAGTGCATGCATTTCAGGTATTGAATGCAGGCAGATGAAGAGAGTTCTTTTGGGCTCTTTTTGCTCTGCTAAGCTGCTGTGCCTACATGCCATTCTACCCCATGGTAGCTGGACATCCTCATAAGCCAGGCCACCTAGTTCAAACAATAACAATTATGCAAACATCAGGAACGATTTTGGGATACAAACAAATGCCCACTGAACACTGAACTGAGATGGACAAACTACCACTGACCACAGACTATTTTGCTAAAGCTTTAACGCTGTGAATCACAACACTTTTCTGAAACTGTTTAATAAGCTTCTTTTGTTGAAAGAGAAAACGTGAGGGTAGAAGGAATAACACATCTTTAATTAGAAAAATTCAAATCAGCTTTTAATTTAATTCACCATACCTGCAGCCATGATTAGATCTGCATCATGATATATCTCCAATACTATCAATTTTCATAAATGCAAACTTTCCTGAATATGGTTCTGATGTATCTTGACATTTTAAAATATGTCCTATTGTCCTTTTCTGTGCAGCAGACCAAGCACAGAGTGTTCAGTCCTATATCACTGTCACAGTGGTATTAGACCAGATGGCTGCTTCCTTGCAGAATCAAGAATTAGAGATAATTTATGCTGTTCACTGTTATGAGAATGTAAAAATATAAGGAGTTTGCATCATGCATACATGAAAAGATGCTCAGAACCATCAGTGACACATTGGTGAAAAGGCATTCACACTGTTACCGGACTCCTAAAGGTAAAGTCTTATTTGGTAAAGCTATGGACTTCTGCAAAACCTAATGCTACTCTGAACAGAGTACAGAGCAGGAGACTATCTGACTGAGGTTAGAGTGCTGCTTTGGTAGGGAAAGGATATTCTGAGTTGGGAAAAAAAGTCCAACAGCTGTCTTCTTTATTGTAAAATAATTCTACCACATGATCATTCTCATTAATACATGACAGTTATTTTTGTGTCGTGAAGAATGAAGTTAAAAGACTTCATTCAGTCTGTTAATTAGTACAAGATAATATTTCTCAGTAAGATCTCATACCGAAGGACACGAGAGCTACAGAAATTTATTTCTGTACCAGTGACTGCAGTGATCTTCACTAATTGGGGGGGACACATCATTGCAATCTGTTAACGTACTTGCTCTACCTGTATGTGTATATGCACCACAGTGTGCATCAAAGTACTGAAGAGAAAGGATGTCAGCCTACCCATTTAGGGAGTCTGAGTTCATTATAGGCAAGAATCTTGTTGTATTTGAAATAGCTGAATCGTTTGATAAAACAAATGTTAATGCAGCTAACTATTTTGGGGAGACTTCTCAACCTGTTCAGTAATTAAAATGGGTTTCCTAAGAGGGGAGAAACAAAGGGAAAGACAACTTACTTCGCTTGTCCATTCTGTTGCCATAAATAGTATATAAACAGAATTAGAAAGGATGTTGGGATAACCAAATGTCAAACACTACACCAGCAGCAGTGTATCTTTATCTTTTCAGTTCCAAAAGTTTACCACAGTACTCCTTATGGATGATGCCATACTTATACTCAAACTAAGGACAAACAGGCTCTCATCAATATTTAGGAATATTACAAGAGGAGAAATTTTAGTGGCATTCATTGAAACCACACATTTTATCTGATCTTGGGGGAAAAGTGTATCACTGAGAGAATTACTTCGTTCATTTTAAGTTAATCTTTAAATTGTACTAAGAAACATTACTAGGGACAGATTTGCTTTCAGCCGTCTGTGAGCATATAATTTATGGTATACGATGAAAGTATTGTGACTTTGAATGACTGACTAGCACCTTATGAAAGTCATTACTTTTATATCAAGAACAATATTTGTAACATAATGTGTTCTTAAACTAATCAGGACAGCAGGAAGCAGCTAAGTGGATCACTTATCTTTATTTTGCAATTTAACCTATTTTGTGACAGGGAACAAAAAAATTAGATAATTTATAATTTTCTGTCAGTGTTGCATACTTGGGAGTAAGCTTGTAACTACTAGGTATAACTGAAAAGTAAGGAGATGTGGCTGCCAGATAAAACAGAAGAAGGAAGATTACTTTAAAGTGTAATAAATTACTAGCTCTTAGAACCAGATCACAAAGATTTCTTGCATTTTTGTTTCCTGAACAGTGTTGTTGATGAGCAGATTTTTCTTCTGTAAAAATCCTAGTAGTTCTATTAAAATAAAGTCTATCATAATAGACGATAGTTGTTATGCAGGAGCAGTAACTCGCATAATATGAGATGGCATTTCTTTCCAGCTCTTGCTGCTCCGCTGGTTCTAATAGCAACCTGGAGCTCAATTTCCTCCTCAAGAACATTGCATTTCATGTGGAATGTCAATTATTAAAATGCAGTGTCCCGTGTCTTACTTTTCACTAGATGAATTCATTTGCAAATTTGCTAATTTATGTAAATGATCCTTAACCTGTAACTGCCCAGAATGTATTTCTCAGTGCCTCTTTTCAGTTCAGAAATACATACAAAGAACGTGGTGCCAAAAATATGTATACTAATTACCTTGTGCCACTCTTCCAAAGCCCAAACATTTAATACCAGTGGATGTTTGGTTTTTTTATTTTTTTGTTTTGTTTTTTTTTCCCCAGAAGGTCATTCCTAAAATTATATGTTTTTACAGCTAAGACTGTCTTCTACATTTCAGAAATTAATCAAGACAGGTAGTCAGTGGTCCAGCTGCAATTCACTCTTTTCCTGGTAATACATGCATGGATACCATTCTGGATTTGTCACTCTGGTTCTGTCATAAGCACAACTACTGTGCCCCCATAAATATTTGTTTTGCTCTCCAAATGACCTCAGGAAGTTCAAACTCCTCTAGTTTGCTTGCAGTCCTTATGAATGAAAGAATATTCAGCAAAACTCAGCTGAAGGTACTAATTTTTCCTCTGACTTCTCCCCGCTGCCCACCTGAACCTCTTCACTGGTCTCAGGCACAACTGACCAACTGACAGCTTAGAACCTGTAAAGGAACCTAGTACGAGTTGGGGATTTTAACAAAACTGTAAAACGAGGCAATTGTTCTCCATGTTGCTACTGTTTAGTAACTTCCCACAGTCTAAGTAAAATGATCCAGATTCCATGTGGTGTAATTGCACGCAGAACTCTACTGATTTCAGTGACCTGTGAATGGCAGATAGGACTGTGACCCAAGGTCTCCTCTCGACAAACCAGCTACAGCTTGCTTTCTCTTGATTATTATCTGATTTACATGTCCTTGTTTTAGATGCTCCCTGCAAGCAGTTGGTGAACAAAGCTGCATTTCACAGCCAGATACACAGGTCATTCCTGGCCAGTATGGAGATCCCATGGCCATGACTCAGTTCTGACCATGGTCTGCTGGGCACATGTCCTTTGTGGTGCTCCTGCCTGACTGGCCAACCCTGAGGCCTTTGCAGGAGACTGTTGCTCTCTTCAACTAACCCAGGCTTTGTTTTCCCAGAGTGTAATGCATGGGGGGAGGGATAAGGTGCCTCCAGCTGACAGGCTAACATGCTGTCAGGCCAACCTCAGCTTGCTCTTCTGGAGCTGTAGGGGTCTTGTGTCTCAATGTTTAGATTGGCTTAGAAAGTGCAAAGCTGAGAAATGTTTGGCTACTTTATGCCTGCATCAGCATTTAGATTGCTAAGAGAAAAATCTCAAATGGCTACTTGCTGTGTGTTTTGCAGACATTTTAGCACAAAATCATCATCCCCACTACCTCCTGCTCACACTACTCTCAGGCATTTGATTCAATTTCTGCTAAGATAGAAACAGGGAGAGCTAACTAATGCTGTTGTAATTTTGGAATGATAAACTCATTATTTTATTGTTCAGCTATCTGAGATTCAAAATAGCCTTTAAGCTACTGCTTAGTTTTCTCCACAAAGGACATACTTTACAGGACAATGTCTCTTTAAATCTATCCTGAAGATATTCCTCCTGGCCCAGAAGATGCCAAAATGACTTGATGATTTATTTATGTGGTGTCTGGCAGACCATAGTCCAGATTGTGGCTGAGGCTGAATTTTATGAGCATTCCCCCTAGTGAGTA
This sequence comes from Eubucco bourcierii, assembly GCA_013396675.1. NCBI lineage: Eukaryota > Metazoa > Chordata > Aves > Piciformes > Ramphastidae > Eubucco > Eubucco bourcierii. The sequence goes on from VWZE01015561.1 coordinate 4,740, forward strand.
TATTTAAAAATTAAAAAAAAAAAAAAAAAAAAAAAAAAANAGAAAAGTCTTTATAGAACTTGGCATGAGATTCAAGCAAATATTATCAGAAAGAAAAATGACCAGGAAAAGATTTTTAGGACAGAATATAAATAGCAATTTGTTAATAATATCTTGTGTTTAGAGAATGAGAATTTTCTCTTGATCTTCAAAAAAATTAGAGAACTGAAGGAGACATTTCTCATCTCAACAGAAGCTAATGTTTGGTTTGTAATTTTTTTTTAGCCATATACTACTTGGTATTTTGTACTGGGAACTGGCAGTTTTACCCACAGAAAGATGGATGTCTCATTGTCATTTCAGACTATACATGCGGCATGTTGGTGCAATGATGTAAGAAAACAATTTTCTGCCCTATTTTACTGATTTATAGTATTTTAGTAAAGTGATAAAAACTTAATGCTAGGGATGAAAAGGAGACTCATCTGATGCAGAGAGCAGGAAAGAATAGAGAATGAGGAGGGTTCAGCATTAATACTCACTTGCCATGTTTTCTTAGGCCTCTCATGTACTAGACCATTAGCTAAATTATAAAGTCATGTCTCATCTCTTTGACTAAGACAGGCATGAATCCCTTCTTTCAAGCCACAGCTTGGTGCAAGACTCTTGACATTTTAAAACGCATACATGTGCAAGCACAGGCAAATCGTAAGAGCCACAGCAACAACGACATATGTCAGTTGTCTTGACTCTTCTGGCCTGGGAAGCCCAGACCTGGGGACATTGATTAAGGGGCACTTTTACATAGCAGCCATCAGCAACAAGAAAGAATGTGCCTCCACAACATTTCATCTGCTTCACAGCAGTTCCTTAGGTGGCCTCTCCAAGAGCTATACTACTCTGTCCTAAGTTCACATTCTTGCCTGATGCAGAGGAGCTCCTGAAGCAGATAATCTTTGATGCAGAAACCTCTGTGTCCTTTGAGGAATATCTTGCTGGGATAGTCCCCCATCCTTTTGGCTCAGTATAAGGGTTCTTGGTACACTCATGGAAGGAGCATAGCTTTTATCCCATCTCCTTTCCTAACACCAAGAAACAAGTTCCCTCAAATCCATGTACATAAAAACTGAGCTTTGTGTCAATTTATAGGCAGGCCAAATTATGCTGGAAATAATTCAGCTGAAACCATATGACACATTGTTCTTGGATGTTGGATATTCATCTGAAAATATATGACACATGTTTCTTGGTGTAAAAGTGGATATATGTGGGACACCAGTAAATGAAAGCTGCCGCATACTGGGAAGGAACATATTTACTCACAACGGCATCCCCCACTTTTCTCCAGATAATATAGAGAATATTCTTGAAGGTCCACTCAAAGGGAGCTCCAAAGAAAATTCGAAGCCATACAGGACATTCATAATGCTGTTGACAAATGAAAACCAACAGGAAAAAGATTCATAGTGGATACACCCATGGTTCTTTGGTTTTGTTTTTGTAGTTGTATTGGAGAATCCCTCACACTTCAAATGTAACAGGAGAATGGTATTTTACAGCCAAGCATCAAACTAACCTTATAAAGCCAGACCTATTATAATTCATCATGTGAAGTATTTATCTGCCTTAGGGAAGTGCTTGGGTGTGAACTAAGATGTACACAGTATGGGTATCTTCAGGACTAGGAGTCATGTGTGAAACAAAGGGAATGGCAGTATGACAGTATAGTGCATCCTCACTGCCCAATATTAAAGTTCCTACAAGGAAAATGCTTGGAATACTCTAAGCTGATACACTTCTCCACTTCTGGACTGCTTCACTTTTAATCAAAGCTATTTCTAAAGGACACACTTGGGAGTGGGGAGATTTTATATCTATTGCTGAAATAATTTTAGAGAATTTAAAATGACATCAAAACTTGTGGTAAAAAATGCACTGCATGGAACATACACAGCTGGTAAAGCTGCCAGGGAAGGAGATATTTAAAAGTCAGAAGGCAACAATGAATGGTAGCTTTGACTCCACACAGTAAGCCGCCCATGGCTTTACCACTGGAGAAATGCACAGTGTAAATTCAGCCACTGACATCAGGTGAGGATCATAACCAGTATTAATTTAACTTTGGCCTCACCATTTCATTTCACTCGGTTGTATTGAAACTAGTCCTTGTACTTGACTCAATTTTGTGGTTTTAATGACCTGTCAAAAGCTTACCCAGGGTATTTATATTTTTTAATTAGTTTAGTAAGTAGACAGACTGTTTATATTTGATTTTTTTAATTAACTGTGAAAATTTCTGTACAATATCATCATATTGTTCACATTGATATGTGTGCTTCTGGTGTGTTTGGTTTGCTGTGTGTTTGGTTTGCTGTGTGATATATAGGAGACAGCAGAAATGTCACACGAAAGGCATGCCTAAATAGTGCTTCACAGATTGCTAGGGTACTGATGGGAGCTAGTTATGTATCATGTAATTATATTCTTACATGCAACTCAGGCCAGTATTAAAGAAAATCATGTCATGTCATGTCACGTCCCTAGCATTTATCTCTGTGTTATACTGTGGATCATAGAATCATAGAATCATAGAATGGTAAGACTGGAAGGGACCTCAAGGATCATCTAGTTCCCACCCCCTGCCATAGGCAGGGACACATCCCACTAGTACAGTTCACTCAAGGCCTCGTCCAACCTGGCCTTGAACACCTCCAGGGAGGGAGCAGCCACAACCTCCCTGGGCAACCTGTTCCATGTGCAGACTTTATTGCAAAGAAACAAACAAACCCCCAACCAACCAAAAACCAAAACCAAAACAAACAAAAAAATCACATCTTGTCATCTCTGTTGAGTTGCATTCTTTGGCTGCTGGAAAATACTACATTGACCTTGACTTCTGTCTGTCTTTTGGTTGCTATGGGATGCCTCAGCCACGGCCTTCTTGAAATTCCACTCTAGATCTTTCACTGTTTCAACAAAAGTGTGATTTTCTTGCTCAAAATTTGTATCTTAGAGGAGTGGGAGTGAGTTGAGGGTGCCTAATTAATTGCATAAGTCTCTAAACAGCAACTGGGTGGGAATAAGTTTTAGTCAATGTAATATTAAGCTCAATTACATAGGGTGCTAAAAATGGAGATATAGATCTTCATACCAGCAAACTTAACCTTTGTCCCTGTAATCAGTTTCCTGCTAATAACATCAAACCCAGGAATCACTTATATAAAAGAATGCATTGCTTCCACAGGTTTGGATGCACATAACCTGCTGAGATACTATCAAAGTTCTAACTCATTTGCAATTGTTACAAGAAGAGAGACAAGAAAAATTACCAAGGAACTTTAATTTGCACAGGTGACCTGAGCTAATGACACACTTACTAAACAATAGCACAGGAGGATTAATACAACTTACTCTGTAATTACCATCACTTCCAGTGAAGTTATTCTGTGGCTAACCATGTAATAACATGCATTATCTCACAGTAACTATGTAGGAACCCAAGTTAGCCAAGTATGCTGCACAAACGGAGGAAAACATTGGTAAGCTAAAGAGATCTGAGTGTTTCAAGGAATGACAGGAATTTTATTGGATGGATTATTTTCAGGTTTTTATTAATAGCCTCAGAAGTTTGGAGGAGAGCCATAACACAGCTGGAGGACATAGGGAAGATAAGGAAGATGCTCTCAAGTATATCCAAGGAGCTCCCAACCTCAGAGGCATCAGGTCTTTTGGGTATATTTATACTCATTTTAATTAGTTCCACTGCACAAGGCATTGCAGAAAGCAGATCATACTTGTGTTCCCTGAGAACAAGCATTATGTTTTGTTTGGCCTGTATTCAGCCAGATACTGGAGGAAGATTTTTAAGACCTTGTCTTGTGCAGCTAAGAGGACCAGCTTCAGATCTACTTTAAATAAGCCATCTTGCTTACAAAATGCAGACCTTGTACTCTGCTTAGAAAAACCACTGACTTGTGCTCCAGACAGCAAGGACATGAACACAAAGTGCCAAAGAAAATGAGATTACTCAGCCAATCAAGCATAGACCATGGAAGATCCGTAGTCCAGCACACTGAGGTTGTGTTTTCAGACAGACTTGGACAAAGAAACCATTAAGAAATACAATATAAGAAGGCATTCTTCTGTAGTTAATGTATTGGAGAACAATGCTTTGATTAATGCCTTCCCATTAGGGTACGGACAACCTAGATTGTGCCTCAGTATTATGGGCTGAGTTGGTAATGTAAAAGCAAAAATGCTCAAAACTGGAGCACAACAATTACAGTTTTTGGGTGACACCACTAGCAACAACTGAGAGACAATATTATGAAGGGGGGCTTTCTAAATATTTATTAGTGCCTGATTGTTCACATACATTGGAATTTTAAAATTAATCTATCTTCATGCTTTTATTTTTTGAAATTCCATGCTAAAGTAATGGCATGTCTATGTGTTAAAACACTCACAGAAATAATGCACATTAAGAAACTGTACTTCGAGTTTCAGATACAGAGCATTCAGAACCATCTGCTCACACTCTGTGGGGCAGGAAGTTACTGAAGTAATTTGACAAAATTTCAGCTAGCAATTAAATTTGTGAAGATCTCAAGACAATTGGCAATAATATGCAAGCTGCAAAATATGGCAGCTGGGCAAAAGAAGTGCGTAGGTAAGATTTTTGGAGATGTTTTGTCTACCAGAGGAATGGACCCAACATAACAACCCAGGAGGTCGCTGCATATCGTATGTCCCAATCATCCTGAATTATGGGCTCTGCTCTGTATGCAACAGCATATGATGCTGTATTTTAAAATGCTTCTCTTAATCTTCTGCAAGGGAAGTGTCTGCCAGAGCATCTAAAACAAATGGTTCTAAATCTTGCCTGATTAGACTTAAATGCACCTACAAACTACCTCCCCCTATGTTCGTCTATTGCTGTTTAAATCTGTATACATTATTCTCATTGCTGGAAAGATAAAGTAATGCTTCATGATGCTCTCTTTCTATTCTAATCCTGCATGGCAGTTGCTTTCTTTAGGCCTCAGCTCTTACCTACATCTGTGCTTACTGAAGTGAGACTTTAATTTGCTACACCACGCCAAGGTATTAATAGACAATTATTTATTGCAAATCTGAACCATTTATACTGTTTACTGGCTGACACAATGTAAAATTTTGATCCAAATGTTAATGTGTCCATGACATGACATAATTCTGTTCCATGTCAAGGTTTTTTTCTTTCCTAAATGAATCGAACTTGCAATATGAAGAAACAGAGTTTTTAGTGGATGAATGATTTAGAGCCTCAAACTTATAAGGTTGCTTACTTGCACAAATAAGGGGAAACTGACTAATTAAAATACTATAGCAAATTAGAAAATGTTAAGATTTTACTGGAGGCTAAATTAGTGGGAGAAAAATGGAAATAAATTGTAAAGTACTTAAAGGGTATATGAATAAATCTTATGTTAGTCATTTCAAGGCAATTGCATTTTTTCAGTGGGCATCTTTCAGAACAGACAGTCCTATAAATATAGATAAACTACACCTGTTCATAAAGAACCATATGGATAGAAAAGCACTTCAAAGTCTCCAAATACTTGGTGAAATTGCCTTTATAAATATTTTTTACAGTCAGAAAGTAGAAGGACATTTTATATAGGCAATTTTCATAACACAGAACATGCTATTTCAAGTGTTATGCAATTTCAAGTTTTGATATCATGCTTTTTAGTGCAATCTAAATGTGGAATCTTTGTTAATTGATACCTGTAGGAATCTTCAAACTACAGATATTTGAATTACAGTAATGTTTTTCTAGAGCTCATTTCTCTTGGCTTTTTCTACTGAACTGTCCTATTGTTAATTGTCTTCCAGCTTTGCAAGCAGAGATTGTGACAATAAATAGTTCTAAGGTGGTTCTAATTAAATTTCACATAACTATATTCAATAGTAATACCCAGAACTTGTGGTCAACACAACCTACAAAAGACATTTAAGGTCTTTGTAATAGTTCAGTTTATATGGGCAAGATTACACTGGAAACATCTCTACCCGGTAAAATAAAACTAATTCAGTATGAGAATACCTGGAAGAGTTCTCTTATTAAAGACTTTTTTCTGAGGGATGGCAGAATAGCTGTTTTTCCCCTACGTTTTTGTTTCCTTCAGATTTGGAATGCACAAAAAAGGGCCCCAGATATCACTGCGGGATATCAAAAGCATGAATAATAATAGCACATGAGTACAGATTTTATTAACATGACATAGAGTTGTGGCTGACAAGCTATGACCCCAATGGTAACAGGTAGGCAGATGCATTTCTGTACATTACAGCAGGACAGAAGTAGCCAATGTGACTGACTGTGCACTGCATCAAATGAAAATGGACTGTCTGCACAGGACTGAGATCCATGAAATGATTGGAAATAGGAGCACACCTGTGAGTCACAAGCTTGTGTTGACACAGGTATTTTTCAGGAACATTGATAGAGATGTTTGGTTTTTTTCACCTAAAGCTCAAAAATCAGGCCAAAGTTGGGGAAACTGCTCAATTACTTTATTTTTCATTACTAACTTAAGAAGAAATAATATATAATTGTGATTCCATGTCTGAATGGCCTCATTAACCTAACCACTGCATGTGATGCTGTCAGTAAGTTGGAATCCTAGGCAAAACACTGCAGTAGCAGCTAAGCTGCTCAAATGCCATCTGCTTCGTTGGAATTCTTCAGAAAACACACTGAAGAAAAGTTACTTTGAGGTTTATTACAGGAGTGTAAAATACAACTGTGGTACACAGGTCCTAGCATGTAGCCAATGACTTATGTAACAAAAAACATGTCACATTGAAGCGGAAAGAAACGAAGTACAATCAGGATTTTGATGACCATCTTTTCCTCCAAGTGCAAGCAGCAGTATTTGAAACAATCCCTGTTTCTGCTTTGAATTAGACCACTTTATCTTTCTGCTTAACATGAATTTGCATTGAGATGTTTTCCCAAGCTACTGGGATACACAGTGTTGATGTATATTAATGACAGGATGCTATTTTTATTATTATTGTTCTGTAATACAGAATACGTCTAACTATGTTTTGCTTATTACTCATAATACACAATGAGACAAGACACCAGAATGGCTCTATTGGAGACCTCACATGTTAGGCTGCAAATGTGTATTAACAATAGTACATATTTCTGTGTTATGGTTTCATAAAATGCATTTGCATAATATGAAATCATAATCCCAAATGTGCAGTAAAAAGCCTATGAAAAATAGTTGCTTCTCGTATACTACACAATGGTTGATTTTAATCTTCACTGTCTCAGATGTGGGACTGCTTATTAGAGATTCTTTTATTATGGGAAAAAAAAAGCCTAGTCCATCCTACAGGATTAAACCTTGGAAAACGAACCAATCGAACAAGAACCTGTCAATTGTAAAAGACGGTTTGCTAATAGTTTGCATGCACACTTCATTTAATATACTTCCAGGTTGAGATGTTACGTCCAATATCATATCAGAGACTGAAATAAACAGGAAATGCCAGTAGGTCTGCCTGCACAGCACTCCAGGGGCCTATACATGTAACAATGTGCAATGGAAGTGCAGTAGAAATTAGCTCAGAGTACAAGTCACCAGCACTAGGAAGCCACTCTTCGGCTCAGCGGAAACCTTTGCAAGAATGTGCTGCTTTCAAATTCCACTGTCCAATGAATCCCAAGACATTTTTCCCCAGTTTGACTGCAGAGATGGGTACATCTGTTTTACTGTGGCTTCCATCCAGCTGCAGTCGCTTGCAGGCAAAGATTGACTGGCTAGATGTAGCTCTCAAGTGTCACAACTGAGGCCGTATGCATGCCTCAAACTACTTCTGTAAGGGGAAACAACAATTTCTACTTTGTTCTTTATAAAAAAGCATGACATTTTCCACCTTGACTGGCTATTGTGCGATTTATTTTGACAATTTGACTTTTGAGCTGCTTTTGCTACACATACATTATCAAGTGATTAATGGTTAATTAGCATTTTGCTAATGGAAAATAAATTTAATGGGAATGAGTGTGTGCCATTACATTTTCCATTTTAGTTCAAATTCAAATTATCACATTTGCATTTTTATCAATAAAAATCTATGAGTTTTCTTCTTGCTATGTCAAATGAACAGTTTTAATTATATTTAAGTCACCAGAGCTTCAATAGATATTTTTCTGGTACCTTGCTGCACTGGGTACACCTGTCTATTGTACTTGCCAACGCTGAAGTTCTCCTCCCTTCCTTAGGATATTGTTTCTTGGTATATAGGAAATATTAATACTCCATTATGTTCCACAGTTTCTGATCTCTGATTCCTCTAAAGACACAGCTCATTATGAGTTAATGTATTTGGAATTATTGGGATATTCTGTTTGACAGAGTGAAGGGGAGAAATGAGTCTTCATACTAAGATTATCATTAACATTTTTACAGAATGAGGCGACTTGAAAGCAAAAAGAGGTGGAAGTCTCCAGAAAAATAAATATGAAGTTATTTTTCCACTGGAGACTTAAACACTGGTTTACAAACCATCAGAAAAATGTACTTTGTAAGGCTGCTAAGAATCATGGCTCATCTAGTAACAATCCAGTGCTCCCAATTACAGCTGACACTGAAAACTGCAAAATAAACTCTTCCTACAACAAAGGATGAGAGAGTTACTATTTTCATTCACCTGCCCTTAGATTAATGCAGACAGCTAACCTAAGTTAACCTACCTATATCAATCATCACCAGTGAACAAAAGGCATATAGAATTCACACAAAGGAACATAATTCCACCTTTAAAAAGTTTCATTGCATTATAATTTATCTGGAAGGTGGAATTTTCACACATGGGTATTCATGGCATCCTGCGGCTATTAGTAATCAATGAATGAGAAAGTCAGGAGAAAGGATTTTAAACAGGGATTTTTTGTTTTGGTTTGGTTTTATTACAAGTTAGTTTGTGTTGCTCATCAGAGCTGTGCCAAACTATTTTCTGAGGAGGTCCACTGCCATCTTCTTATTATATGCAGGAGGTTATATAAAAAGAGTAATTTCCAGCACTGAAAATGGCAAGTGAGTAACTTACTTATCTAAAATAAATGCGTTCAAAGCTTCCCACAGATTTCTTTTATCAGTTGCCTTGTTTGAGGATGGGTCAAGGTAGACACTACCCAGGCCTTGAGAACATTCAGTCACATCAATGTTTCATCCACCTTTTCACAGCTGAGAAGAGTAACACATGAACTCAGTGGCACTGGTGAAATGGTGTCACCTAGACTTTGCAGAAATCTGGAACCATATTTGAAAGAAGTGAGACTTTTTAGTCTTTCGATGGAGCCGAATCTTTGCTTCTGTCCAGGGTGAGACAGGACAGATGCCAGCCCTAGCTGTGATTACTGAGAGAATCTACGCTGCCTGAGCTCCATCTGAAAGCATTGCCTAACACAGCTATTGCTCCTATGTGACACTTGCACATACTTGAATGGGTAATATGCTGCCCAAGTACTGTTCCAAAAAGCAGACAGAGCTATAGAGGTGGATGGAGGACAGAAGATATTATCCTGCATCCAGGTAACCTTGATCTAGTCCTGGTATTGCCTAGGGGAAGGAGATGAAATGAAAATGTGATTTAAACAGTTTTGAAAAGGACTGAAATGTCTGCCTTGTTGCAGGGTACCTGACTTGGTGACAAATGTGTCACGTTTCCACCATGATTTAGCAAGGGTGGTATTTATTCCTCTCTGTCAGTGGTAGAACTGCAGAAATTAGAGTAATTCTGGTTGCCTTACCAGCATGTACCTATTCTGAAGTCAGCAGAGTTTACAGGAAAGAAGAATTTGGCTCTATGGCAGACAGCAGCATTGCACATTCAGACCTTATGTGCTTCGAACCTCTTGCCAGAAAAACTCAAAAGAGTTTTTTTTTTGAAAATTCAGGTTCCCTTTCTGCACATGAAAAATCCAGGAACAATTAATGGCACTTAGACTCCCTCATTTGTAGGCACAAGCAGGTAGTTAAACATCTAAGTAGCAATAACCAAGAGCAAGAAATTGCTGGCACAAAAGGGAGTTTAAAAGAAATAATCAGGCCATTAAAATATGTGACATAAACTGACATGGAAATGATTGAAAATGCAGACAATGAAGAGGAACATAGAAATGGATGAAGTTTTCTGTACTCTCAAGTTCAAGTTTAATTTTTAAAAAGGCAATAATTTATAAGAATAAACAAGAAGATAACAGCAGGATTGCAATGCATAGAAGTAATTTTGGGCCTAAAATAGCAAATTAACTCTGTAATGAAGTACAGTTGAGAGGTATATTGCTACCTTTAAATATTGAGCTATTCCTGTAAGGTGCCATTTTAAGGTATGATATAATATTTTTTGTTCATTTTAATAGAAATAGTAAAAATGAGATACTAAAAAGACATCATTACTTGGAGGAGTAAGAAGAATTTAGATTGCCTACTCTTAACAGACAGGAACACTGTCCCAGCACTGCTGCTAAAAATAATCAGCAAGTCACCATTTATTTATTTATTTTTAACCACGTGGGTTGAAAAGCTGTGACCTGTGTTTCAGGTGAAACTGATATACATGTGAACTCTGCATGTGTGTAGTTAAGAACTACTTTATTTCTGGCAAAAATAAATAGCTGGCAGTAACTGAACTCTCTCTTCATTGAAAGAATGCTATAGGGCTGGATATAGCCACTGCAATAGAGCAATAAAATGAGATGAGCTTAACACTACCAGATGGTACCCTGTACAGTGCCTGAAATAAAATGGAGAATTAGGGTGCCCTAAGGTGTGCACAAGGAAGGCAATTACATGGAATAAATGGGCCTCAGGCCTAGATGATGCTCAAGTATGCTACACAGGAGAGAGATAGTACATCTGGTGAACAGATTTTATCACACACTAGAAAGCTATAAAGCATGCTGTTGAATTTCAGATCTGGGTTTCACAATGACATTTTACCTGTGTTGGTATTCAGTGCTGTTTATTTTTAAAGGTGCTGTAATCTCAATGATGTGTTTTAAAAGCCTTCTTAACATTGTTTTCTGATGTGCCCCATTTTTTGGACAGATTGATGTAACACAATGCTTTTTCATGGACAAAATACAAACTACTTTGGCCGTAGACGACCATGTTTTTATTTAATATATCATGTTGCTGATGTGATTGTAGTAATATGGTTACACTTGTCAGCACTCACTGCTTGGGAGAAAGCCAGTATGTTTTTAAAGTTAACTCCCACTTCTCCATTTCATTGCAAGGTCTCACTGTCTGAATCAGCACGAATTCTTTGCAGTTTAAAGCAGATAGATTATGTGAGGAAATCTACCAGAGTGAATCAAAACGGCATTTAACTCTTATCTCTAGAAGAAACTTCACATATTTTTGTAAAATTCCTGCTTGATTTAAGATCTTTAAAAATTTGCATTTATCATAGAAGCATTCAAAGTGTTAAAGGTGCTGATGAGAGCAACATTCCATCTGTAGTGCTGTGACTTTTTATTTTATTGAGGAAATCATCTAGATCTTTCCTCAGACTTCATGGGTTTTAGTATCTTTCTCTCTAATTTCTCCGCTTTTACCTCCCTCATATAAAGCTAGCCAAGGGAGTTAAAAATGGTAACAAACTTGCATAAAAGGAAAAATTTGAGAGACTGTAAGGTGAATATTCCTGACAGAAAGATCTATGGGCTGCGAAATAATGTCTCTGTGGAAATGATGAAAGCTCTGTTCCCTTGAGACATTTAAAATTAGAAGAAACAAAGCACTAATACACTCTGAGGATATAATCCTGTTCTGGCCCCCTGTGGACAGACGAAATATTTCTAACATCTGAAACTGTATATTATTATTGTTCATAATGCAAAACTACAATTTAATAATGTTAAAAGTTTGACTCGAGGCCTGCTTAAACAAGAAAATTTACTCATATTGCTATACTGGTATAATTATATCACTGTAGTTGTATTGGTATATTCAGTGTATCTCAATGTTACCTCTCCCTTAAAGTGCCTTACTTGGGTTATCGTATACCGATTTTAAAGCCCACAAATGTATAACAACATGGCTATATTTGCTACACTAATATCATCTCCCTGGCTTCTGGAAAGCTGGGAATCTTATAATTATTAAGTTCTAGTTGGAGGAGAAATGCATAAATGCAAGCATGATGTATCAAATTCTCACTGAAGTTTATTGTCAGCTGTATATGCCATAAAAGATGGATATTGATGGCAAAAGCAATGTGTCATGTTAAAGTCACGAGCAAGACACTCATGTGTTCAGGGCATGGACAGATACTCTGAGATTTTGCTTATGACTAAACGGTCTCAGAACAGGGCTGTTTCTATCCCCTTCCCCAACACATTTGAATTTTCTTACTTCCTATAACTTAGCATCAAAAGACAGGAAAATGATGGGGAAGTTTAATGGGATTTTCTCTGAAGTAAACTGGTTACTTCACCAGAGTCCTTTCCCTGAGAATACGTCTACTGCATAAAATCATACCAAATTTCTGGTCCATAATTTGAAGCAATATGCATCAGAATTTTGAGAAGACCACTTGGGAGTTTTCTTAATTGCAGAGCATTTACCAGAGTCACCACTGAGAGAAAGCAGAAGTTTGTAATACTTTCATACTTCAATTAAAATTGTGGCATCAACTTTGAATTTTGGCTATCGACCTAAGCAAATTTTCAAGTCTAACAAAGGGTTATAAAATATATACAATGACAAGTCATTAAATAGAGCAGTAATACTCTGTACAATGAGCACTACTGAATAGTGCTTTTCAAACATCAGTTATTCAAAAGCTCTGCATGTCCTGCTATGTCTGCAGTTCTGTATTTCACCAAGAGACAGTTCTGAATGGATCTTAAATAGGTTGCTGAATAGGAACAGCTCTTTTACCTAGCTGGTCAGGAAGAGATGAAAATAAATGTGCGGAAGGGATGAAAAAATGAGGGGAAGAGAAGGATTCTTAGCTTGCACAGATATTCTCCCTGGCCAGCTGGATACCTTTGCAAATTCCTTCTCCCACACACACAGAGTCTCCAGTTCAGAAAGAAGCCTCACAGTCAGAACTTCTGTTGTGTAGCTTTGGTCTTAAAAACCTCACTTATTTTATAAGTGGCAGTGACCTCTATTCTGCATTGGTACAGCTAAAGAAATCATGAAAGAACAAGAGTCAGACCTCCCAGAGAGAGAACATAAATGAATATGGCTCCTCCATAACGAGCTGTCTTCAATACTCTCTATTTGTTGATTTGACTAAGGAAGAATCCAAGTAGACTGGGAGGGCCAAATTCTCTTGTAGTGTAAATTATGTGAGCTTCAATACACTCAGTGGTACTATGCCAGTTTACAACTGTTAAGTTTCTTGTCCTCAAGGCTTTTCCCACAGAAACAATGTTCCAACTCACAGAAGGTTCCAACTCAGAGGGATTCAGATGGATGCGGGATCCAGTTGACATTGTAGTACACATACAAGTTAAAAATTTACATCTCAGTTACACCACTCCCCCTCAAATCCTAGACATCAAAACCTCTTGGTGTCTAGGCATTCAGGTTTACCTGTGCCTAAAGTCCTGGCCATTCTCAGGAGGGGTCAGGGTTGACCATGCTTAGCACATTAAAATCAATCCCGTACCAAAGCCCTGCAGAGTCTCCAGCTCCAGGTTTACTCCATGCTTCTACAGGCTTATCCAAGAAGTGACGTTTCAGTGCATGTGGCAGACACTGGATAAACAGGAGGAAGAGGTGATGGAAGTACCTCTGTTTTGCCCATCCAGTGGCTGCCGTACACACAACACTGAAAGCATTTGTGTCTGCCTGACAATTCTCCATCAGTGACACACAGCAGCACTCTCACCAATTTTCATATTTTCATCTGTTTAGGTAACAAACTGATCAGATTTTGAGGGCTGAGCTGCATTGCTTAGACGTGACTGAGCCTGTGACACTTTTCCTGCCTCTTGAATGGCCAACACTAGTCAGCTATGCATAGAAATGCCAGACTGAGCCCAGGACAGAAGACTGTGCAGGTCATTTTACATTTAGGTGTGTGTGATTCAACTGATTAGTGGCTGTGAATGACAGTGAGCACAAAAGGGATATAATGATAACTGAAATTAATTCTTGTAGAAATGAATGCAACTATTAAAATAAAATTTTCAGTCATTTTTCATTCATGCCTTCACTGTTATAGCTCTGCCACTAATGCACTTTTTTCATTTACGTGGTTCATGTTTGTATGATTTAAATATAGCACAGCTCACTCAGTGGAAGGATTTGTGTTCTGATTTTCTTTCTTTTTTTTTTTTTTTTTTTAAATTTTTTGCTAAATGGGTAAGGTCTAAACTGAGATTATTGGTAACTAAACACCCTGAGTTGCCATAAGCAGGCATTAACAAACTCACAGATTAGCTGTTCTGCAGGAGGTGGGCTTTAATCATGATGGAACAGTGTAAATAAATGAAGTACCAACACCAATCATTTATATGCATTCAGGAGAGCATTAGTGATTATTACAAAGAATAGCATATCTTTCAGTAAATTTAAGGAAAATTGGAATCAATTCAGTGTGGTACTTATGTTTAAAATGTATCCTCTGAGGAACTGCAGATCTGTCAATTTAGAATCCCCAGTGTGCAAGAGAACAGAAATATCTAGAAGCAAAGCTGAGGTAAGTTGGCCATTGGACTACCCTGCACTCTGAATAGGAGAGGGAATAGAAGTCCCTCTTGTTTATTTGCACTCACAGTCAATTAAATTAAAGTACTTCTTTGAAAATATGTTTACATATCACAAATAATGATATACCTATACAAATACAACGTGATAACATGGCAAAAAAATAAATGTGTATTGGTTGCTTTCTGCAAGATTAATGCTTCTTTCCATCAGACACATACATTTCATTTTATTAAAGATCACATTTCTGATTGCAAGAACTTGATCATAAATAAAGCATGCAAGTGGAAGTTGGAAATCTTCTAATATTAATGACAAGAAAAATGGATTTATTGAACAGTCACCTGCAGTTCATACATACATAAGCACATAAAGTGATAACCCAACAGAAGCTATCATCTCAAACTTGGGAGAAAAGATTGTTTTTTAAATAGCTTAATAACAATAGTGGTACATTTAGAGAAAATTATTTCTGTCTTCTGTGGATAAAAAGTACAATAAGAGCTATTTATCAGCTACTTTCTACCAGGCCCCTCTACATAAGAATTCTAAAGTCAGTCTTCACTTGTTCAGCCCAGAATCCATTGCTGATGAAACCATTTATTTTTTGTCAATTTGAACACAGGGAGGAAAAAAAAAAAAAAAGTGGCTGATGAAAAAAGAAGTTACTAAGAGCTAATCAGATAGGATTGTTTGTCCATGACACATGGGAAATCTAGTGTATTATTGAAAATGTGTGTAATTTTTGAAAATAATAATTAACATGACAATAAGCAAACAGAATTGAAGTGGAGCTAATAGACTTCACGTGACAGTACAGTGTTGCCAAGACTGCATAGGTAGTGTAAACACAACCATGGCATCCAACAAAACTACTGAGGAAATTTCTAGAGAAGTGCAAGGCTGGTCTAAGATGAAAAGCAATTAGAACATTCCCCAATGTGGCCAGTGAGCAACAGAAATAAATGAGTCGCACTGTGGAAAGCATCTGTGAGAAAAGCTTGTTCTGTGAATTCACCAATAGGTTCCACATTTCCCATATAAGGTCACCTGCCTGTTTAGCCCACATGAAAAGGAACATCTGAGGACAAATAATCTTCAGCTTCATTTGCTACACAGCACACGCAGGGCTGGTTCACATATTCTCAAGCAGATGTTGCCTGACCAGCAGTTTACTCTGTCAGAGGTAGCTAACCAACCTTTCCAGTCATCACCAGTTTAGCAGCTGGTAGGAACAGTCATTGCTTTGTCAATTGCAAAAGGAACTGAATTATGTCAGACTTCCATACTCTTGGCACATGTTGATAAAGTGCAAACCAGAAAGGGCAAAGCTGGGAAAGTGGTAAGTAGCCAGTGGAGTAAACCTGAGCAAGCTTTGGGATCCAGGTGGGCACCCAACTGTTTTGGAGGGAGACCAGCTGTGGAAGATCTGCTATTTGCCTGTCTCCACCAGGCAGGGTGGCTGCCCAGGCCAGCATAGGATGCATCCTCCAAAGAACACCTGGTGCATCCAGGGATGCTGGGAGGCGACCTGAGGTTTTCTTACATGAGCATTCTTGCAGGATCTAGCCAAGCCTATGACTTATGAAATTAACTATTTTTTAAAAATAAATATTAGCCTTTAAAAAAATCACTGCTCAGATTTTTTTCTCTACTATATTGACACAATTTCACTATGAATGCAAAGACAAATTTACTGTCAGATAAGGTTACAGCAGTCATACACACACCTATAACAAAAGAATAGGATCTACCACAAAAAAACAGACCATAATTTTTGTTCTCAAACAAAAATAATTAAATTGGAGATGATACATGTCTCATAACAATAGCAAATGAACTGAACAGCTCCTTAAAAAACAATTAAGTCAACCTCTTCCTTTCAAGGCTTAGAAAGAAATGAATATAACTTTACATAAATAATATATAATTAAAACTTTAAGAAGCCATTCATGTCAAATTCATGTCAAGTTGTCATATGAATCTGGAGAAAATAATTATAATCTAAATATTTCCAATTGCAATTTGGGAAATCTCAAGTGAGATCATTGTGTTTCTGAGCAGCTGCTTGCGTTACGCAGACTACAGAAGGAAAGGCAGTTAAACCTCTTCACAACTCATGTCCCTGTTCAAAAACACTATCTCAAAAATTGCACAGGTGGACTGACAGAACTTCTCACAGTCCTTAACCCAAAATGAATATTTTTTTTCTCAGTTTAATTATCCAGATAGATTTGTTAAATCAAAACTACACCAAGCCCCTGTTACTAGCAATCTCCTTTGCTGATTGTTGTTGACAGGACCAGATCCAGCAGCACCTCACATACTAGTAGCCACCTCCTCTTCCTGCTTCCCAGCTTCTCTGCTCAGTTCTTTGCATATGTATTTTCTCTCTCAAACACACACAGCACCAGACAATATAAAATATAGAGAAACATTTAATTCTTATTTTATACTGTGTTAAAAAGTGAGGAATGGGTGCAATGATGTGAGCTGTTTGTATCTTCTCATTCTAGTCAATCAGTCATTGCTCCCTTATCTTTATAAATTAAATTTCTGGTGAAAAGTTGTGGGGTTTTTTGGGTTTTTTGTTTGTTTTGTTTTTTGGTTACATTGGGATTTTTGTTTATTTGTTTTCTGTTTTTTTCTCCCTGCATTAGATGACTCTACAGCTCTGATCTCTACTGATTTTCTGTGTAAGAGATTCCCTCTTCCCCTCCTCACAACCCTCATTCCAGCCCTGCCTTAATCTCTCTGCTGTGCTGCTATGACATGTAGGGTTACAGAGGAACTGGTTCAAGGAACTGTGTTACAGTTTAAAACAGCACTGAAAAAGTACACAAAAGAACAGGAATATTTTAATCTGAACCTGCTCCTTCACCTATTTTCCTGCATGTCATTAAAAAGATTTGTATCCAAAGAACTAGACTGGCAGGTGTGGGTCAGGAAAAAACAGCTGAGGACAGAAGCCCTTTAAACAATGTTGTTGAAAAAGAAGAATGTGAACCTGCACAGTTAAACTGCACCAAGTATTTATTTAACAAGTTAAAGAAGAATAAAATTGAGCTTGGGAGGTAAGGTTAAAGTCCTGTTTGCCGTCAACTACAAAGCAATGCAAGAAGAGAGTTCAAGTCGATCTTCAAGTGTGCCACTGATGTTTGAAATGAATTCACTGAAAAAAAGGAACTGCAGAAATAGTAAGTACATTTAAAGTAATTACTATTTTAAATGAAATTTTCCTGCAGAGGATTTCATGATTGTGGTGAATTTATGTGATTTAAGCACAGCAACTGATTGTTTTACTCTACAGTTCCATTAATTATGTTTTTCCTACATTAAGATAACATGATTTTTTGTCTTCTCCCCCCCCAATCTATTGTTGCATGATAGAATTATTCATCTGTAACTAAGTAATTTTCTTGGAGAAAATTCGCATTAAATTCTACTTCAAGTTGAGAACACAATCTACCATTTAAAGAAGGATGGAACAGTTTCTTTGGGAAACTTCTGTCACAGAATGGAGATATCCTAGAAAATTCTATTCTACTAAGATCTATTGCTGCTTCCTCAGTTTTCCATAATTCTTGAAGATTAGTTTCAGTAAATTAATACAGTTCAAATGCTGACACACTTTATTTCATCAGATAATTCATGATTTACTCAAATCTCTGAGTTTGGCTCCATCTATAAGAGCACTATTCATCAATAGTTACTTAGCTGTTTAGGTTATGTTTTTCAAAGCTTAATCCTATGCTTTACCACATTAAAAAAATATCTAATTCCCTCCTAGGAAATTTCATAAGGTTGTTAGAATCCAAGGTAGCATCAAAGATGATTTATGAGTTTGGTGAATATTTTCATTACTCCGTAATACAGAAAAAATGTTTTCCAGAACCACGGAAAACAATTTTACTGGTTTGTGTACCAGCTTCTTTTAACTGGAATGCAAACCCACTAACATCACATTCTAGTGAATTTTTTTAAATAGTGGTGTTCAGACACTCAACCTACTTGAAATTCTCTCAATAACTAAGAGAGCAGCTAAAATTGTCTGACTTTTAGGAACTTTGAGTATAATTTCTGTCAAAGGGAGGAATTGAAAATATGCAGAATATATTGTTCCAGACAGTTTATAAAGAATTAATCAGCAGAATAAGAACAAATACTCTCTTTGCACACATTTTCCTATTCTGGCCTTCTCTGCCTCACAGCATTCTCTTTCTGAGTTTGTTCTTGGTTTTTGCCTGCATCTTTCCTTGCCTCTTTTTTTTTTTTTTTCCTTTGCCAACATATATGATTAGGAAACAATGCATTTGTGACTGATGTCTGCATGGTCTAGTTTTTATTTGCCATGGCCATTTGGCTAAAAATCATCCTTTTAAATTGTCAATATCCATAGGTTGAGTATGATGGTGTTAAGATCTTCCACCTTAACAAGATGATCATGAAGGTTCATAAACTTTTCACTGTTACTTTAAGTTCCTATTCAGCTAGTTCCAACTCTCATAAAGTGCAGTGCCCTATCTTTATTCAGACAAGTAAGAAATCACACTTCCCTTCTCTGTTTATTACATCTTTGTTGCTTAGAGCTGGAAAACTTCTATTACAGTTTTTTTCTGCAATATGGCTAAGCCTAAAGGCTTTATCTAATATTACATCCTATGTTCTATTTAAAATATTGGTTTATTTGCTATTTTTGGAGCCTGTATGATGACAGCATTGGATTTTGTTCCGGATTACATCTAAAATAAGAACAAGAAAAAGGAAGACGGATTTCCTAACAAGCCATATCTGTTTATCATCAGTTGCCAAGAAACTGTACAGTAGCTTAGAGAAATGGAGTGCTTTTTTTTCTATGGTTTGGGAGCCCAAATCATTGCAGGAACTTATGAAACTGGAAGTCCACAAGTTTTGTAAAAATTGCTGTCTTGGAAATAAAATCTTTCTTTTAATTTCTGTAATACTAAAGGTAATGCAGAATACTTTTTCAGTCTAAAACCCTTAGAGAAACATCCATGTAGTGATGTAAATAGAAAATTACTTTCATGTCTCTAACATTCCTTCTCAATTCATATAGCTCACAGTCTGTCAGCTATGAGCTCTCATTTTCTTGTACACCTCTTAAAAGAAATAGCTTTTCCAGTTGTGTATTATTAACTAACC
The DNA here is from genome assembly GCA_013396675.1 of Eubucco bourcierii. NCBI lineage: Eukaryota > Metazoa > Chordata > Aves > Piciformes > Ramphastidae > Eubucco > Eubucco bourcierii. The sequence goes on from VWZE01015561.1 coordinate 24,617, forward strand.
AAAATCTAATTACTGATGCTTATGTAAATAATACTTCTAAGCAGTATCTATGAAAGAGTTATTTCTATAAGAGTCTTGTAAATGCAAGCCCAAATTAACTATAAAGTATAATCAGTTTCTTGAACTCTGTACAATAGTCGACTCTACAAAATCCTTCACCACAAAAATGTGCAGGTTAGAAGGGCAAATATAGGTCAGTAGTTGTCCTGGTGTTCTCAGTAATTGAATCATTTCTCTAACTGTAGAAATAAAGAGGAAACATACAGAGTCCAGAACTTTTTCTTTCTGACAGCATAATCATAATAAATCCCAGACAATACCAAAGTTAATCAAAGGAGCAGGCTCATTACAAGCTGTAATTACAGGCTCATTATTAGCTGTAAGTTTAAGCACCTTGTAACGAAACAAAAAGTTATTTTTCACAATCTTTCAGATGCAATAGATAAAACTATTCAAACAACTGCATTTACAGGCTTTCTGAAAATATTTTGTGAGATTGTACAAAACCTCCCCAAAAAACCCCAAAGGAACCAAAGAAACACCCCCCCCCCAAAAAAAAAAAAAAAAAGCCAGCATAAAAAACCAAAAACCAACCCAAGCAAAATCCAAACCCCAAACCAAGCCTATAAAAAAACCCCAAGCAACCAAAATACCTAAAAAACACCACCAACAAACCCTCACAAACCAAACCAAAACCAAAATCAACCCCCTACAATTTATTTTCTCTGCACTCATTGGAGCTTAATAGCCTAATCATAAGATTAAGAAAAACTATCTATTTTACCACTGGCTTTATTTGTTGTCATAGATGATGTACATGAAACAAAAGCAGATAAATATCAATGCCTAAGCAACATCTTCAGGAGCAAATGGATTGCATCAGTAGATGTAGCAAAATAATTGAGAAACTGTCCCTTGCCCATTCATATCCTAAATGATATCCCTTAGGATATCCCTGAGTGCTCACCTTATTCAGTCTGCTTACCCTTTAACTTCGAACCACAGAATCATAGAATCATTATGGTTGGAAAAGACCTCTAAGATCGAGTCTAACATTCAAGCCAACACCATCATGCCCCCTAAACCATATGCTGAAATGCTGTGTCTGTGTCTTTTCTGAACACCTCCAGGGATGGTGATATCACCACCTCCTTGAGCAGCCTGTTCCTATGCCTGACTATTCCTTTAGCAAATAATTTTTTTCCTTGCATCTAATCTAAACCTTTCCTACAACTTGAAGCCATTTCCTCTTGTCCTAGAGAAGAGACCAACCCCCATCTCACTACAACCTCATTTCAGGTAGTTGTAGAGAGCAAGAAGGTCACCCCTCATCCTTCTCTTTAGCCTCAGCAGCCTCACTGCCCTTCTCTGGACATGGTCCAGCAACTTAATGTCCTACTTGTAGTGAAGGGCCCAAAACTGAACACAGTAAAGTGTAGCCTTACTAGTGCTGAGTACAGAGTTTTGATCACTTCCCTGCTTCTGCTGGGCACATTATTCCTAATACAAACCTGAATGCTGTTGGCCTTCTTGGTGGCTTGAGCACATTGAAGGTTCAACTGTCAACCAGAACCCCCCCAGGCCCTTTTCTGCCATGCAGCCTTCCAGCAAGTGCCCCAAGCCTGTAGTGCCACATAGGGCTGGTGGGACACAAGTGCAAGATCCAGCCCTTGGCCTTCTTAACCCTCATAGATTTTACCTTAGCCCATCATTGCAGCCTGTCCAGATCCCTCTGCAAAGGCTTCCTACCTCTGAGCATATCAAGACTCCTGTACAATTTGGTGTCATCTGCAAATGTACTGAGGGTGTATTCAGTCTCCTCATTTAGATCATTGATAAAGATATTAAACAAGACTGGCACCAAAACTGAGCCTTGAGAAACACTGCTTGTGACCAGACTCCAACTCCACTCACCAGAACTCTCGGGGCTTAGTCTTCCATCCAGCTTTTAATCCAACCAAGAGTACATCTGTCGAGGCCAGAAGCCACCAGCTTTTCTAGGACAGTACTGTGGGAGACAGTGTAGGCCAGGCAGAGAACAGCCACAGCCTTTCTCTCATGCACTAGGTGGATCACCTAGTTATAGAAGCAGATCAGCCTGGTCAGGCAGGACCTGCCTTTCGTTAGCCCATGCTAGCTGGCCCTGATCACTTGCTTGTCCTGCAGAAGCCATGAGATTTCAGTCAAGGTGAACCGCTCCATAATCTCCCTCACTACAGAGGTAAGGCTTACAGGCCTGTACTTTTTCAGATCCTCTTTCTGGCCTTTTTTTGTAGATGGGTGTCATATTGGCAAGACTCCAGCTGTCTGGTACCTCTCCTGTTAACCAGAACTGCTGATAAATGATGGGCAGTGGCTTGGCAAGCTCCTCTGCCAGCTCCCTCAGCACTCGAGTGAATCCCCTCCAGCCTCAGACTTGTGGGCCTCCAGGTGGTGTAGCACACTGCCAGCTGCTTCCTCCCGGATTGCGAGAGATTTAATCTACACTGTCCCTGTCTTCCTGCTCAGGTGGCCGAATACCCTAATGAGAACTGGTCTGACTATAAAAGACTGAGGGAAAAATAACACTTGTGGGTAAGAATTAAGGGGTGGGAAAAGAGGTGAATTTGTTGTAAGTGTAGACCACCAAACCGAGTGGAAGATATTGATGAGGCCTTCTACCGACAACTGGAGGTAGCCTCTAGAGAAAACTCCTTGGTACTCATGGGTGATTTCAATCACCCTGATATTTGCTGGGAAGCTCACACAGCCAGGCACTGTCAGTCCAAAAGGCTCTTGCAGTGTATCAATGATAACTTATTGAAGCACATAGTGGAGGAACCAACGAGGAAAGGTGCACTGCTGTAGCTTGTATTAACTAAGAGGGACTGGTTGAGGACATTAAGGTCGGGAACAGCCTTGGGGACAGTGAATGTGACAGTGTAGTTTAGTGTTATACAGGGTAGAAGCAGACTAACAAGTAGAATTACAACCCTGGACTTCTGCAAAGCTAACTTTGTACTTGCAGAAATCCCATGGACTAAGACCCCAGAGGGTAAAGGAGCCCATGAAAGTCAGTTAATTTTTAAAGACTGCTTCCTCCAAGCCCAACCTAGGTATGTTCCCTTGAGTAGAAAATCAGGTAGATGTGCTAGGAGACCTGCATGGCCGACCAAGTAGCTCCTGAAGGAAATCTCAGGGAAGAAAGAAACTTACAATTCATGGAAGAAGGGATTTGTCACTTGGGACAACTATAGAGAAGTCGTCAGGGCATGTAGGAAGGCAACAAAGAAGGCCAAAGACCTCTTGGAACTGAAGCTGGCAAAGGAAGTAAAAGAGAACAAGAAGAGAGCTTCAAATGTATCAGTAGGAATAGGAAGAATAGGGAAGGTGTGGGGCCACTGCTGAACGAGCAGGCAGCCCTGATAACTGTGTGCCTTCTTTGCTTCAGTCTTTACACCTAAGGCTGAATTTCCCTATGTACTCCAGACCCTGGATGAAGGAGAGGAAGCCTGAAGGAGGGAATGCTCCCCACTGGTCAGTGCAGAATGGGTTAGGGATCAGTTAAACAAACTGAACATTCACAAGTCCATGGGCCCTGATGAGATGCACCCAAGGATGCTGAGAGAACTGGCTGATGTTATTGTTCTGCCACTCTCCATTTTTGCCAAATTGTGGCAGACAGAAGGGGTGCCTGAGTACTGGAGGACAGCTAAAGTCACTCCAGTCAAAGGGTAAGAAAGGGGTTCCAGGGAACTATCAATCAGTCAGCCTCACCTCCATCCCTGGAAAAATGATGGAAGGCACTTGGAAGAGAAGAATGTTATCAGGAGTAGTCAGCATGGATTTATGAAGGGGAAATCATACTTGACTAACCTGATAGCAGTCTATGAGGACATAATTGAATGGGTAGATTCAGAGATTCCAGTGCATGTAGTCTACCTTGACCTTAGCAAGGCCTGTGACACCATCTCCCATGACATCCTAGTGAGTAAGCTCAGGAAGTGTGGGATAGAAGAGCAGACAGTGAGGTGAATTAGGAACTGGTTACAAGATAGAGTTCAAGAAGTGGTGATCAGTGATGCCAGTTCCAGATGAAGAGCTGTAACTAGTGAAGTCCCCCAGGGATCAATGCTGGGTCCAGTGCTGTTCAACATCCTCATCAATGACACTGATGATGGGACAGAGTCTGCTCAGCAAGTTTGCTGATGACGCCAAACTGGGAGGCTTGGCTGATAGAGCTGAAGGCTGTGCAGCCATCCAGTGAGACTTGGACAGACTGGAGAGCTGGGCATAGAGGAACCAAATGAGGTTCAACAAGGACAAGTGTAGAGTCCTGCATCTGGGGAGGAATAATAAACTGCACCAGTACAGGTTGAGAGGAGATCTACTGGAAAGCAGCCCCATGGAGAGGCACCTAGGAGTCCTGGTGGATAACAAGTTAGTTATCCATGGGACAGCAATGTGCCCTTGTGGCCAAGAAGGCCAGCGGGATCCTGGGGTGTATTAAGAAGAGGGTATCCAGCAGATCAAGGGAGGTTCTCCTCCCCCTATATTCTGCCCTGGTGAGACCTCATCTTGAATACTGCATTCAGTTTTGGGCTCCCCAGTTTAAGAGGGACAGGGATCTGCTGGAGAGGGTCCAGTGGAGAGCGACATGGATGACTAGGGGACTGGAATGCTGCCTTATGAGGATAGGCTGAGGGACTTGGGGCTTTTTAGTTGGAGAAGAGAAGACTGAGATGGGATTTAATAAATGTTTATAAGTATTTGAGGGTTGGGTGTCAGAAGAAAGGGGACAGACTCTTCTCACTTGCTCCCTGTGATAGCACAAGGAGCAATGGATGCAAGCTGCAGCACAGGAAATTCCACCTCAACAGAAGGGGGAACTTCTTTACTGTTAAGGGTCACAGACCACTGGAACAGGCTCCCCAGAGAGGTTGTGGAGTCTCCTTCTCTGGAGACTTTCAAGTCTCATCTGGACGCATTCCACTGTGACCTGAGCTAGATTGTATGGTCCTGCTCTGGTAGGAGAGTTGGACTTCATGATATCTTTGGGTTCCTTCCAACCCCTGACAACCCTGTGACCCTGTGAACACTAAGTACCTCAGCTTTTTCCTCATTCTTGGTGGCAATCTTTCCCTCAGCATCTAACAAAGGATGGAGATTCTCCTTGGCTTTCTTTTTGTTGTTAATGTACTTAACAACACAACTTTCATTAACATCAACAAAAATTGATAATGATTTTACATTGACAACAGTTTGCACCCCTGAAAACTTTCTTATGCAGAACCAAAGCTTTATTAATTGAAAATTTTGCCTCTGGATGATGTTAAGTTCTGTAATTAAGAACAGAATAAAGGCAACAATCTGCAAGTCAATATTCAAGATCTGGAACTGGATAACCTGATAATGATATCTTGCTATCCTTTTATAAAATAACATTTTATTTCCTCTATTTATAATTTGTAAAATATGTAGTAGTCTTCCAGTATCTGAAGAGGGCCTATAGGAAGGCTGGGAAGGGACTATTTACAAGATCTTGTAATGACAGGATGAGGGCCAATGAGTTTAAACTGGCAGAGGGGAGATTTAGACTGGATATTAAGAGGAAGTTCTTTACAGTGAGGATGGTGAGACACTGGAACAGGTTGCCCAGGGAGGTTGTGGCTGTTCCCTCCCTGGAGGTGTTCAAGGCCAGGTTGGACGAGGCCTTGAGTGAGCTGTACTACTGGGAGGTGTCCCTGCCTATGGCAGGGGTATGGAACTAGATGATCCTTGAGGTCCCTTCCAACCTTACCATTCTATGATTCTATGATAGCAACTTTTTTCTGGAATTCACAGAGGGGAACATTTCCGTGTTTTTCCTTTAGCTGATTGACAATAGTGATCCTACATAGAAACATGGAGTACCTTCTTAGTCAAGAATTCTTTCAGACTGGATATGCTTAGACCTCCTGCATTACAACAGATAGGTGAAGTATGTAAAATATCTCAGAAAAGGTAGCTCAAAGCAACACTTTCTTTGTGTCCAGCAGGCACAGATGACATACATGTGCTACTGATGTTTCCAGACTGCTGTCTTTGTTGTCAAGAACCTAGTGAGATATGACAGAAGTGATGGATCTCTACATAGAGTTAATGTAACAAATGAAGCAAACATTATACTACCCAATTAACATTATGGGGCCCAGATTTCCAAGTTTTTCACCAAAATCGCAATCATCACTTGAATTTTCCAATATGTTGCTTTTATTTTTTTTATTTACTTTTTTTTAAAGCAAAATGTTTGGCTTTCCAAGCATACCTGAAAATATGTTCATATATCCATAGGTGAGGACAGAGGTTTTTACCTATGGACAGTAAACTTCCTTTAGTAATAGGCATTTGGGAATGGTTCTAAATGGTTCTAATAGGTATAATAATGACCTGATTAACTTATCTGTCTACCGAGGCTCAGAATAAATTCCCCACTTTCTTCATCAATATGCCATTGCAAACAGATCAGGATGTCTCCTGATCTGTCTTTCTGGAAGCCTTTGAGGCAGAAAATTACTTTCCAATCTGTTTAGTACTAATAATGGGCAATAGCCAAGGAAGAGGTATCTTACAGTTGGTATATTGATCATTTTAAGCAAATCAATCATCTCTAGAAACTTAGAGGAGAAAGACAACATGGTGTATATTCAAATAAGAAATTATAATTACAGACAGAAATACAGCAATCCTCAGCTACCTAGTAAGCTGTTATAGACTGAAAAGATCTATTTTTACTCCTCCTTTGTCGTCTACAATCTTGTTATCTAAACACTATGTATTAAAATAAAGTCTTTAGACTTTTTTCCAGTATGTGACTATTGGCTGTTCGCTGCTTTTCTCATAGTATGTTTTAAGGTTTCAAGTCCGTTGATTTAACTTCTGAAAGCAATAGAAGAGAGAAAGCCAAACTCAGAAGATGGATTTTCACTTTGTTGTGATTATTTCCAGAAAAAAAAAAAAAGGCAGAAATAAAAGATATCAGCCCTAGTCCCTTTGAAGTTCTTACAGGAAGTTAATACACATGCTCACAAACTCTCACATCCCTCACAAAACAGGGAGAGAAAGCAAATAAGGGGAGATACAGGCTGGGCAGTTTAATACCACATTTGTCCTTAGCTGCTGAAACATCCCCATGAGGCTATAGATGGTCAAGGAGTCTGAAGCTGCTCTGAATTATGCCTGGGACTCATTCCAGAAAAGCAAGTGCAGAAATGACACAAACTGTCTCTCTTCTTCCCAGCTATGATTTCTGTGTTGCAGGCTTATTCTTACTGAGACTCCCTGAAAAATCCCAGGCACATGAACACATTGTGTTATAAAGGAGAGACATTGCTATCCCTTGTAGAAGCATCAGACCACATCAGCTTAGTCTTTAAGATTCCAGGCAGACTGTCCACATTGCTTTTTAGGTAACATAGATAGAGGAATACATTTAAGAACACTACTTCTGAAATGAACAATCCACTCTTGCAAGCAAGATCTCTAGAAAATAGAACCAAGGAGAGAAAATTCAGCATTTAGTCTATTTTAAAATTTTATTTTATCAGTGGAAACTATTCTTGTAACAATAAATAATAATATTCTTAAATTCAAACAAACAAACAAAAGCAGTACTGTTGATACCACTCCTCCGAACAATGAAAATGTGAAGTCCAACCTTAAATTAAATTCTACACAGTGAAGTCAGTTTAGAGAGTGGAGAACTACTACAGAATATTCTTATCTCCTTTCTCCTCAGCAGTCAATTGTGCTTGGCTATACAGCTACAGGTTCTAGCAAGAGACTACAGTTGTAAACCAGCTTTGAAGAAAAAAACCAAATCTATAAATGGAAATTCTCCTCCATACTGTCATAGTCATTATTTAACAAATATATTGGCAGGCCTTTGTCTAGTTATTTGTCATAGCCTACATCCATGTGGTATAGCCTCTCTCTAATTTCCATCATTAGATATTAGAGGACATCTTTTCTACATCTGTATTGACAATTAAGAATCTCAAAGTATTTATTTTTCTTTATATTTTTGCAAACTAGTTGTAGCAATGGAAATTAAACCTGATCACTGTATTTAGTTTAGCATGTATAAAGTCCTCCACTTAGGCAATATTATTGAAGTGCCTACCATGAACTCTAAAACAGCTGGGAGTTTAATTGATTCCTAGAAGTGCAATGAAAGTAGAGCAGACAAAAAATGACAGAGTTGTTGCTGATGCAAATAAAAATGTTACAACAAAGCAGCTGGGAAGTATACTGTAAATGTTTACATTTTCCCAACATGTTTACATTGTTTCTTCCACATTCTCCAGGCAAAGCTCACCTGGTTTTGCTCAAGGCCTGGAATGCAGTGAATTGTGTACAGCACCTAATATTTATTCATGCTATTGTCAAGAACATCTTTGCAGCTCCTGCCAAAGTCTGTCATTGAATGTGTTTGTTCAGCTGCATGGCAAATACATAATACAAAGTCATCATTTTTGCTTCGCCACCTACTCAGAGTTTTTCTTCTCCAATTAAACTAACTCATAAATACTGTGCTTTTCATGCCAGAATAATCTTACTACATCTATTCAACTAGTACCTATTTGCACAATTTTATGTTCTTGAACATTCAGATATTTCAATAATAAGGTCTCGAACAACAGAAAAGCCAAATGCTCTAATTTACCTGGGACTCTGGAAACTCTAATCAGTATTCCAAAACATTCTATATTCAGGTAAAACTTTCTGCTAACCTATATTTCGTCATTATTCACTATCAACAGTAGGAAGCTGCATAGGAACGGAGAAAACAGAAGAACAGAAAAGTACCCATGGAAAAAAACCCCACCACACTGTTTCCACAGGAGAAGACTGATTGCAGCACAGGTGGCAAAGAAAAATGTTAGTGTGAGTACAACCAGAGTGTACCAGGGATCCAGGCTAGAACTTAATCTTCTAACCTAATGGTGTATCACCTTAGTTGCTGCTACTACCCATGGCAGGTAAAGTGTGGATACACTCATGCACTGTAAACACGTCTTATACCTTGGATGGCACAGAAACAGCAGTTTACAGACATTTGACTTTGTGTGCGGGAAACACTGGAAAATAAGGATCCCCTGGGAAGTCTCTGCCCTCTCTCTAAGCAGGTTTAATTTATAAGAGTTGTTCCTCTTAAATCCATTCTTAAACATTTTCAGTGACAAAGACTCCACAGCCCTCTCAAAAAGCTACATTTTGCCATCTTTAGAGTCAGAAAGCTTTTTCCTAAGGCCTAATCTGAAATTTTAAGAACAGATTTGTTCTATTTGCCAGAGAGAACAAATAATTCCTGTAAAAGGTTGTTGTAAATAGTATCAAAAGCTGTTCTCATGGCCCATCGGTCTTCTTTATTCTGCATAAAGAAAGACAATACACCTCTCCTGATTTTTCATATATGTCATGTTGTTGTGACCTGGTTATTCCTCTTTGGGTTCTAACTACTTTGTGTCTTTCTAGGAGTTTGGTGCCCCAAAATGTGACATAATACACCAGCTTTGCCTTTAAACAGTGATCAAATGGTTGTTCAAGACAATATCATGCAACACAATGTTAAACAGTCAGAATACCTGGAACCTACCACTTCTTCACTTGTGGCCAGTCACCCTGTTTGACAGGAAGTGAAATTTGTTTGAACTGATGAACCACTGTAAAATTCCTCTTCATCAAATTCATATTGTGTGTTATTTATTTCCTTCTCATCTTTTGTTTTTTAAGAATTGATTATGAATTACAGAAAAAAAAAAACAAAACCCAACCAAAACAAACTTTGGATAAATATGCATGTAGTTAGCCAGAGCTCCTTGGTTCTTTCTCTCTCTTTCTGAAAGAGCTGGTACTACATTTGACTTGTTATAATTTTTCTCACTGGTCTTCCCTGTGTCCTCCAAACCACTGCTAGCAGATATGAGGTGGCTGTGATGAACTTCATTTCAGGATAATTAAGAAGTGTGTCAAAAAAATTAAAAACATTTGTCTTGCCCTTGTTTTATTCTAGGTGAAGGGTTTGCCCTTTTTAGCTGGTGTTAATTACACTGGCCAGCTGCTACAGTTGATGTATTTAGTAGAGTCTGATTCAATAAAAACTACAAAATGTTTCAGCTGTCGCTTCACCATATATCCTTTTCTCCTGAGCTTGCTTCCCAAATGTCTACTCTCAGAAGAGTTTATCTTCCTGAAGATGACTGTTTTACTTTTGTTGCTTTACCTTCTTCTTTTGCTATACATTGTAAGTTCTGTCTGTCACAATCACATCACCAGAGTGATGTTGCCCTTGATGTTCTCCAGTGGAATAGTGTCATATTTTATGTACATTCCTCAAACCTCAGTTTCCTACCATTCACACAAGGGAAAGTATTGAACATTTGTTCATGTTGTTTTACTGTCCATGAAAATCAGAAACAAATACTACCTAAATGACTGAAACAGAAACTTACAAGCACTGAAAATTAACTGTCTGACAATTACACTTTCCGGGATTTTAGAGTCAAGGGATAGTCAAAGTTTGCACCCTGTTCACAGCGTACATTATTTATGAAAGCAGCCCACAAATGTGAGCCTGCAAAAGAAGCAATGTGGAACTGAGCCCCACCAGCAAATTGAGAAAGATGAGTTGCATCTTATCTAGTCCTGGCTGAGAAGTCTAGTTCAGTCATGGGAATGAAAAGATGCCTAATCAGAATAATTGCTCTGATGAAGGCAAAGACTGAAAGAGGTCTGTCTCTGAATTCAAAGGCCAAACACAAGGACTCTGCAGCTAAACTGAATTTGAGTTAAAATAAGCCTAATTTTCACTATTCGGTACAACAGTGCTAGGCAATGTGAATTCCCTGCTGGTTTTGCTGTCTTTGCTCTGAGAAAAGCACAGGTACCATCTGACCCAAGAAGATACCTGGGACCCATTTAGCAAATCCAAAAGATCCAGAAATTTACCTTTTGCCGAGGGAAAGCCAGTAAATGGATATCTGAGGAAGTCTTAATTGCAAAACAGCCTCTAGGAAAAAACCAAAACCCTCAACTCTTTTGGAAGTCTGATTTATCATTGATTCTTCCCTTTTACGTAGGCCAAACCAAGAATTTGTTGACCACTGTTTTTCACAGCATGCTTTTACCAACAGTTCAATAGTTAAAGCACACAGAGGAAAGACCTTTAGAAGATTCTGCTGCTTAATTATAAAGAATATACTTCACTTGATCTTCCAGATTTTGTGTTTTATAGTAGACCCTAACTGTGAGATTGACTATTACCAATTCTTCTTTACTGTCATGCACGTGCTTTGAGCTCCCTTTTAGAGGAGGACATCGTATCTTTTCTTGCTTTTAACCATATTGTTCCTGAACTATCTATATTCTTTATATTAATATTACAGATATAGGATTTATACTATCAAGTCTCTGTTATGACAGTTCAGCTGTAATCATGATAAATTATTAAGATTTTCAGGTGTTTATTCTTTATATAATTATTTCCATCACTATGTCTGTTCATTATGCTCATGACTGACCTGCTGTTCTGTTTCTTGTCCTTATGACTATTATGAATAAACATCTATTACATTTTTATTTTATTTTTTTTTTTACCTTCATGCAATTGGTGGTGTTTATTTTAGAATGTGGGGGTTTGCCAGCTGTCCCCTTAACTCTCAGATTAAAGCCATTCTTTCCAGGTTAGCAAATGACTGTTTCAAGATGTTTTTCTTCTTTTTCTATGGGCTAAATATTTGCCCAGAATGTACAGAATATTATTACTATCCAAGGTGAATTATCTTCTGATACTACACTAATAATCAAGGTAAGCTATCACAGGACCATAGCTTGACTGTCAAATAGGAGGTTTCATAGGAGTCCCACATGAGTTTCTGATCTCCATGACTCTGTCCTCTTTCCACAAATTATTTAATCTGCCCAGCATTGTTTCCAGTAGTATTTCTGTGACAGGAGAAGATGATGCAATGAGGTTGATGAATTGCAGAAATAGTAACATGTTTAAGTAGATTTCTGGGAAGAATTATGTCTTGAGGGACAATTGGGAGAAGTAAATGCTGTCCTAAAGGTGATGGTACTTACTTGACACCAGATCTTTTCCCTTTTGGGAAAGTATCTGTCTGTCTATGGACCTCACAGTTCTTGATGGTTTCCTTCATTACCACTGAGGCACTCAGTCTTACTGTGGTCAGAACAAGTTTAGCCTCAGTGCTGGAAGGTGGCTGGCATGGAGTCAGTCACATTGCCTACAAAATGCAATATACTAGACATGCTCTTCTTCATAACTGGACATCAACTAATCTAGTAAACATTAACTATTTGCCTATTTTCTTCAGTAGTGATTGTGTGTATTCTGTTTTATGATAACAGACGCATCTCTGTCAGTTCCCTTGCAGCTCTCTTCCCTGCTTCATAAGAAGTTTTACTAGCAACCACAATCCAAAACAGATGTCCTTTCCTACCCAGCCTTCTTTGGAAGAGAATGTAGGTCACACTCCCAACAAATCCAATCCAGGACTGGAGCCAAGGCATACAGGATTAGGTCCCCATCTGGGCATGGCATTCAATTTCCTAATTGTTTGCACAAACCAGGATGTTATATGTCTAAAAAATTATATTATTGCTGCACTTGTCCAAAGCATGGCAGAAAACTTGTAGTTTCAGGGTAGAAGTGAAAAGGGGGATGAAGAGCAAGACAGAGGCAGCTTTAAACCATATATGTGCCTCTAGGGAACACTTCAAGAGCCCAAATAACTAAGTTATGGTGCACCCTGAGGTGTTAATGGGCTGCCCCATAGCCAGCAGCAACTGAAAATCCATGTAATTAGGCAATGGAAATACTTTCTCCAGTCTCAACATAGTGCCATGCCAGTCAGAAGCTTTTCCTCAGTTATAGAGCAGAAGGAATGTAAACTGATCCTTAGACCTTAGCTGGGGTACAGGAACCACAGCCCAGATAAGAATGTGTCACTTTTTTCCTGCAGAAGGCTGATTCTAACTGATGAGGGAAGAGCTAGCCCTCACTCGATTTCTCTTTGAAGTTCCATTACAGCAGAACCTCCTTCTGAACATTAGGCTGGCTGCAGCAGAAGTGCTGCACTTCAGCAGGCCTCTGTCAAACTCGCTCTGACAAACATTAATACGTAGACTCTGAAAAGCCTCTCTACTCCGCAGCACACTAGTCTCTAAACAGCCCAAGCTCACCTCTGCTAAGTGTCATACACACTGGGAAATTAAGCCTTTTGTTACAGATTTTACAGCTATCATTTGCTTTGGATTTTGTTTCCAAAGAAAGTAAAGTAAAACAAAATTGACAAGTAATTTCCAGACTTTTACAGGATAAATTGATAGGTTTTGTGCAGTGATTCTCATCTTTTTACATCATAGCACCCATTTAAGTTACCCTGTTAGTCCACAGTGGTGGGAAACGTGGTGAGTACATATGGAACCCTTAACTTGTCTTTGCAACTATTTGAAACATTTAGGAATCAATCAACCAAGAAAGAGAGCAGCATATTGCAAGTACCATATGGGCATTAAATGTGAACTTGTCAAAGGAAGAAAGAATAAACCATTTTTTAACATTCCTTGTGGCCTGTATTTTTTTCTTTCTGAATATGAATAGTTTCTAACTATGTTTTGTTTTTAAATACTCATTACAAGCCAAGGAAATATCCAGGTTAGTAAAAAAAAAACTCAGCAGGTTTATGGTCTTCTTCAATGATTATTAATACATTTGTTTCATCTGCTTTCCTTGTGTGAAAACACACTGAGGAAATGTGTAAATGCAATGAATTGTTCCCAATGCTTTTATTCACCTTTCAGCATGCTAGTTCCTTCCCTTGGCATTGATATCATTATGTATTTGTCAAAGATAGACTGTGACTTTAGAGCTTCTATTATGTGCAAGATTTGGCAGCACATTTTACCTTTGGGATTTGCTTATATCCTTTGCATGTTATTGTACTGCTCTGGCATTCAGTAAATTCAGTACACCCATTTCTTTGATGTTCACGCCAGCCCCTAAATGTGGAAACAATGACTGAAATTTTGGATCAAAGCATCCCATAGATGGCAGGCAACATAATTTTGTAATAATTTACACGAACAAAAAGAAATCCCATAGCTAGAATCTAGGCTTGTAACTGTTCTACAATTTATGTACTCTAATATTCAAGAAAAAGAAAGAAAAAAAAAATAAAAAAAAGAAATAGGGGAAAGAAAAAAATAAAAGAAAATGAAAAAGGAAAAGGAAAATAAAAAGGAAATGGAAAAGAAAAAAGAGAAAAAAAGAAAAATAAGGCAAACAAAGAACAGTGAAGCCCAGCTGAATTCATAACAATGTGTAATTTCTAAATATAATTAAATAATAACTCTTTTGTTTTTTCCAGTATGAAATGTACATTCTCACAGAAACATAAGAATTCAGAGGTTAAGAGCTGAACTGAACAGAGGTTGACAGTATCTGCCTTACATTTGTTCTAGAACTGAGGAATAAAACAACCTTCCTATTTTATATAGTTTCCTAAAATGTAGTAACCAGTACAAGTACAGTGGTCAATCAAGTTAAGTGCAAAAGTAGCAAAAATATTTTTTAAAGCTAATTATTTTCAAAACTAGCAGTCCCATTTATATTTCCAGTGAGAATGAAAATACCTGGCCTAGTTGTTTTTAAATTAGGCACCACTACCAAGTAAATTCACTATCCTCGCTGTTCATCTGGGTAGATAAAGGTATATAGAGAAACTAAAATGTTTAGTTTTGCTGGGATTTCATTTTACATAAAGTTAAATTAAATAACTCCAAATCTGTTATAAATACACAAACTGTTTCGCAGCAAAGGAATGCACAAGTGCTAGGACAGCTACTACTGGGTATTACAATATTAGAGTAATTTTATAATAGATAGGTTTTGACATCTCCTGTCTTGCTATGTGAGTATAGCACTGGTACAGTTTGCTTGTCGGGTAATCCCACACCCACAGGTATGTGTGACTGCTCATTTTCAAATGGTGGGTTTGAAGAGGCATTTTTTTTTTTCCTGCCAGCCATATGCAACAGTGCCATCCAGTGGCAGCTCACACATCCGANTAAATGTTAACTACACGGCATCAGAGCAATACATCCTGAGTTGCTGTAAAATCCTTTCGCTGTATCCATGGGCAGATTTTAACTGTAGAAACCAGAGTGGACTTTTCTGTGTTTGGTGGGGGTTGTGTGCAGGGATAGGAGCAGTCCCTCGTTTGGAGGACATCACTGGGCCTCAGGCTTAGAGGCTTTTAGAACTGGTTCTAACAGCTTCTAAGCTGGTACTAGATCACGCCTTACCTGAAGTGAGAACTCACTTGTGAAGCAAGACTGACTAATCTTGACATCAATTGCCGTTTAGAGTTGCTGACTTAGGACCCTAAAATCCAACCCCTCCTTGACCTGCATGGCACTGAGTTTCTTTCAAGTGATAGCAATTGCAATACTTTGCCCTAAGTTAATGGTTTTGACTATTGTATTTAAGACTCTTCTGTCTCATGGTTATACACAAATAAACAACCCCCCAGACCAATATACATGCATGCACTGCAGATAGAACTACGGAGAACAAAGTACTGCCATAGCAACTCAGTCACAAAGAGCATTAAATATCCTCCATTTCTTTGAAAAAGGTATATGAAGGTACACAATAGAATTTGTGTATTTGATCATTCACAGCCTTGCGCAATTTCCTTATTTAGAAATAACCTGTCAAAGTATCTCATGTGATAACAGCTAGTAGATGTGCTTAATATTTTCACCAGTTTAAGGATAGATAGATTAAACCACAGAAAGTTCTAATTCCTGGCCCAAGATCGTGCCACAAAGCACTGACGCAGTCAAGGACAGATCGTGCAAGACTGACCTTTAGGAAGATAGAGGATATGATGGAGGATAGGAGGAAGTTCTTTACAGTGAGGGTGATGAGACACTGGAACAGGTTGCCCAGGGAGGTTGTGGCTGCTCCCTCCCTGGAGCTGTTCAAGGCCAGATTGGAGGAGGCCTTGAGTAACTTGTACTAGCGAGAGGTGTCCCTGCCTATGGCAGGGGGTTGGAACTAGATGATCCTTGAGGTCCCTTCCAACCTTACCATTCTATGATTCTATGATTCTCTAATCTAACTAGCCCATGATAGATAAAGAGAGGGCGGTTGTCCTTTTTTATTCAATGGAAGACAAAACTAACCAACCAAATCAAACCAAAACGTATTATTTTAAATGTAAGAAAAGTCATGAAGTGTGTGGAACAAACCCCAAAACAGTTGGTTTCAAGGCTTAGCGAGCATCTGTTGAGCGGAGCAATCATATTAAAGTCTTGCCTAAAAGATCTATCAAGGAAACAAAACCAACTCCTATCTTCAGAGCCCTACTTTGCAGAGCTTGAGCGATCAGCACAGCAAACTTGCTCACTTAGGCACTGGCCCAGGAAATCGTGTTAAAGTTTGTGAGCAATACTTTGGAAGCATGTAGGCACAGTTTGTTGCTTAAAGCTGTAACCGTGTGCAAATACTGTTTTGTAAATGAGCCTAATGATAAAGGAACACAAATATTTTAGTGCCTTTTCTAGAGAAAACAGGATATTTCAGAGACCAGAGGCCAATAACATGTGCTTAGGCACATGGGTCCTCCACACATCATGTTCAGCCTCTCCTTCCCCTCAAGCGCAGAGGAAGAGCCATCTTGGCTTCATGGAAGAACTTTTCTTCACTTCATCCTCTGCTCAACTTCCATTGAGGCCAGGCACCCGTGTGCCATCCCTGAAGGAGGACACGGCAGGGCTGGGTTGCCCCAGGTCCCCTTCGTCCCTAGTCATCCGGCGGTGCTCCCGCAGGGCTGAACCACGCCTCTCACCAGCACTACCAGGTCCTGCCACCTTGAGGAGCAAGAGACCGGCACTAGCAACCAGTCCTGGTGACATTCCAAAACTCAGAGACGTTTTGGTGACTTAGGGTGAGTGCTTCAGTATGGTAAAGATGAAGTCCTTGGTGGTCCCTGTATGTTTGCTTATAACCTTTGGACACCTGTGTACATTATTCTATTGCCTAATCTAACACTGCATTACATTTCTGAAGGATACTTTACACTTACAGGCAATGCTTTGAAGAGGTCATGCACAACTGACTTATCTGATCAAATTTAGATTTTAGAGCACAGCAGGAAACTTGTATTCTAAGTGGACAGTTGGTTGGGGTTTTTTTTTGTTTGCTTGTTTGTTTTTTGTATCTCAGGACATATCAGAACATACATAGGAAAAACACAAATTCTATAAAATAGTAACAGGGTTTTTGATTTACTGACAGTTGCTGGTTTGAGTTTTCACAAAAATATTTAGCTATAAGACAGTGTATTAGGCGTATTCTTAAAGGTAAATAACTGCAGCCAATAAAAGTTCAGCCTATAAAGGGTCCCATCTTCCAGGAGTTTTCTGGGCTGAGAATTACTACCAGCATAATCATGGCTCCCTGCACACTAATATTTCCTCTGATACAGTATGATCAATGTTGTGGAAAAACATTTATTATATTTCTTCTAGCTACTTAAAGGCATTACTGAATTATGAGCATCGCAAAACGAATCCACTGTGCATTTTTTCTTTATGTGACGTTTTTACAATCTTCATTTTCTGCTTTGCAGCCACTGAGCTATAGTGATCACACTGTGCAGCCTCTTACAGCTGACACAGGGGCCAGGAACTCCTTTCTGCTTTATTACATTTGAAATGCACTTCATATGACAACATTCATTCTCATTCCACATTGGGCCCTTATTTAAAGGGAGAAACCATTTAATACTGGACCTGTACTTAATGCGACAAGTTATGAAAGAAATGAAAATCAAGGAATAAGGTTTAAACAGCTGTTTCAAATATGCCTAGTTAACAAAGGTGACAAAGTTTTGACTCAAAAGAGAGAAAAATGGATGAAGAGGCATCAATGCACTGAACTGTCCTTGAAATGCTAATAACTGTAAAGATGGCAGGGTTTGGTTTGGGTTTTGTTTTGTTTTGAGACTGTATGGTTTTGAGATATGGTGTATTACTGAGGATATTATAATTTTGATTGAACAAGGAATAAACGAGTAAAGGAGAAATAAATGAAAGCGGAGTCAGAAGTGAGATTCAGCTACTTAGAGTACGAACTTGCAGAGGGCAGCCACAGTCTATCTAAAGGCTACCGCTCACAGCACATCATTAAAACTTTGTGGTAGGAAGTCAGTTAAAATAAAATGGAAACATTATCAGGTTCGTTGAATATATATTTTCCTTTGGTAGAAGAAAACAGAATGTTACTCTCAAAAAAAAAAAAATCCTAAAAAGTCATATACAAACATATTCTCAACAGGGATGAAATAATTTTCCATTCTTTCTGCTTTCATGTTCAGTGAAAATTTTAAGTCAAATCAAATTATTAATATAAAGAGAATGTGAGGCAAAAGATAAATGTATAATAAGTTTGAGCATTTGAGTCTGTGATTTATGGTCTAGAGTTACAGCTAACTTTATTTAAAAATTACTTCACCTATTATAACCTTACTCAGAGCTCTCTGGAGATAGTAGCTTGTTGAGCAGAATTAGAGTATCAGAGGTGTTCACAAACAATTCCTGTCTCATTGTCACTTCCCTTTCCCCTCTAACCCTCAATGCATGCATATCAGCTGTTGCCTCCTTTCCTGCTCCTTGATGTAGGAAGATCATGGTACTTCTCTCTGTCTTCCTGTGGGAACTGAACATGGTCTCTTACTTGTCACAAACTCTGTCTGAAATGTTCCTCTCATATTCTCCTCTCCTTTTGCCTGAAGGACCTCCTAGTTCTGAGAATGTCCCCTGAAACCTGCCAGTGATGCTTGTCTGTCCACTTCATCTGATGATGCTGAACAGCTAACTTACACACCAACTAGCCTTTCATTTTGTGAAACTATTGAATCAATTTCCAGCAACTGTTTAATTAATGGATTAATGCTTTATGGATATTTGTATTATTCCAGGACTCTACCTTTAAACCGTCTAGTGATAATCCTACTTACACCATTTTAATGATCTCTTAATGGTATTGGAAGCAGAATTTTGTTTCAAAATACTGGAGCCTGCAATAAATGGTCATCAAGGGCTGTCACATCACTACTTATGGCCTGTCATACAGGAAACTTGAAGTCATCCACAGACATGACATTTCTTCAGGCACATAGAAACGCTGCAAGCATTATTCTAAATATCTTTGTCAGTCATGACACAGCTTCCTTTGGCATAAATAGAAGTGACATAATGCCCTGCTGGCATGCTGGGGGTCTCTAAATCACACAGGAGCTATGTATTTAGCAGGTGATCAACATCACAGCTACAGGACATGGCTTCTTCAAGCAGTGTAGGTTGTTTCCAACATAGTTATGTGATGGTATACATGACATAAAAGACTGCCTGTCAGCCAGATTTCAAAGCATAAATATGTCATGATGTCATGAATGTCTTTACAAAAAACAGTAATATGTATGAGTGACTGCTATATTTAGGAGTGACATGATGGGAATTATTAATAGCTTAACTGACATGAATGCAATTACCTCTATCCTTATTACAGTTAGTAGAATTACACAGAAAGCACTGGCTGAGACCTTATTTACCCTAGAGCTACCCAAGTATATGACATTTTCCACCATGCCAGATCTAGTCTTTGATATTAGACACTTAGCTACAGAATCATCCCAGTAAATCATTATGAACACATTATAAGAAAGATGTTATGAGTTATTGGCTATTAACCCTAAGACTCTGAAGAGAGAGAAATGCACTGGTTGCAAGATTTCTGCTTTTGTTTTTCAATGAAAACAGGTTTTGCTTACAACTAAATTATAAAATGTTATTATGATAATAAAATATCACTTTGCCCTTTCTGGTCACATTAAAGCTAAACACACTCTTCATCATAAAAAAGAATATATCTGTAGGACATGAAAAAAACCATAAATTATTGGTCCATCACAGCCAGTTTTTGGTCCATACATGCATGTTTGCATGTATATTGCTTAGAGGTAGACCCACTGCACTTGTATATGCAAATGCCTCCATTTAAAGTTTTGATTGCTGTGGTCAATCTCCATGAAACTTGCATCTTTCTGTCATTGTTGTGGTTGCAGGGGTTGTTGGTCTCTCTTCAGTACAGAAATGCAAGATGTTCTATTACTCTCTGATAAAGGAGTACATACCAGTTTCAGGCTCAGCACTGCCTAATGTTGAATTTGCATCAGCTTTACAAGACTCATGGTTTAATTAATTTTGAAACACAAATAAAAATAGATTTAAAACCTGAAGTAATATATAGCACCATTTAGGACCACCATGCTTGGTACTGGACAATGACATAACACAGCGTCGTTTCCTTCCCCTACAAACTGCACTGTAATACAAGCAAAGTAATACAAAGCACTAATACAAAGCACTAACAGGTACACGTTGGTCATTACAAAACCCAAGGAAACATTTGTCGCAGAACAACATATACAAACCCAAACTGGGATTGCAAAATTAATTTTCAAATAGGAAGTTTTTCCATCAAAACATTAAAATGAATGCCCTCACAGTTTTATGGCTTTGCTGGCTTTCATTTCTTCTAATTCATGGAATCGAGCTGATTTGGGATTTTGTTTGATTAAGCCTAAAATCCACTGCAAGAAACACTGTAATATGTAAGTATCATATATATACAGACAGTTTTTATGCCCGTATTAGTGTGTGAATATGTTGGTATGCAGATGTGTAGCGAAAAGCTTTTTTGGTTTTTTTTCTTTTATCTTCCTGACAGCAACCTGTAGGCACGTGGATTATATATCATTGTAGTGCATTCCAATTTTAGCAAGTCTTTCTTGGAGGTGACTGGGAATAAATTCAGCTTGAACTAGTGCCTGAAAGAGATCTATCTCCAGTATAACTGACTGCTCACTATGGTAGTCTGTCAGCTTTCAGGGCAGGGTTCATGTGCCTTATCTATCCTGGCTATGCTCCTGATCACAGCTCAAACTCCTAGAGAGAACAACTCCCATAATAAAGAGTGAATTAAAAATGAAGCTTTAGCACTAACCAGACACTTCTTATCTTGTAAAGTCTTAAGTCAGGTACTTCATTATACTTCAGCTCTTCTAAAACAAACACAGATCTGGCATCTGGTGAAAATACTTCCTGGGAAGGTTTTATCTGTTCTAAAGTGAAATTTGAGACAAGGCTATAGGTTATAATTCAGTGTTTTAATTTAGCCCTGAGTTTGCAATATCCATTGCATATATTTTAGGATTAAGTTTAAGTGTTTCCAAAGTCACTGTTTTGGTTGGTTTTTTAGCATTAAAAAAATATTTTTGACTACTGAGTGGTTAATCACTGAGGTTTATCAGCTGTAGGGGCAAAACCACCAGGACAATGGTGGGTGTCTTCACTTTCAGTCTCTCAAAAAGAAGGCAGGAGGCCTGTGGAGAAGATCCCATGGTCCAGTAAAAGATGTGAGACAATGTCAGGAGAGTCAACATTTTCAACCTTCAAGGTTAGCACCCTTTAGACCTATAATATGTATAGAAAGTTGGGGGGAATAAAATCTAAGTCTGTGTTCTTTTCTTCATTATTTCACATCATGGAACAAGGTGAAAAAGACTACTACTTAGGTACAGTCCTAATTAGCTTGGTTCCCCATCCTCCTCTCAGAGGTGAAAAGAGCAGTTTCTGCAGCAGTAGGGAGGCTGAAGTAACAGTGATGGAACAGTTTGAACTTCCCTACATTGACTAGTTTATAAACTGGTTGTCAGACAATTTTAAATTCTGGCTCACTCACTGAATTCAAATCTGCCTCTGGAAGAGAGATCTGGTACAAAAAAGGTGTAACATAGCTCAGAAGACACGGATACATTTCCTGGCTCTGATTCACATTTCCTGTGCAACAGACATTATATGGAACTATTTCTATAAGTAACTTGGTTTAAGAGAACAGGATTCTTCAGTTTTTGCCCAGATGACCTGTTGGCTCTGCTTCAGAGTCTCTTTTGGAATAAGCTGCAGCAGCTAAAGAAATTACTACTCTGTAGAAATTATAGAAACTGCAACCCACCCACGCCTTGAAGAATGTGTGGAGCCCGTAACAGAGGCACAGAGGGGTGGTGTGTAAACTTCCCAGCTCCTGCAATTCATTGCCTTACATACTAATATAAATTAATTTTTGTAAGTTAATTGAAGTGAATATATCAGGTTGTGAACGATGACAAATGAAGGCTTTGATTCACAACCCTACTTGGACTTGGCTGCAGCAGTGGAAGAAGTTACTGCCCCTTTTTGGCAGTTACTTAGTCCATGCAGCTAAGTGTTGAAAGATGACCATCCCATAGTATAATTCCGGTTTTCAGCCATGGAGCTGTCATTACTGAATATCTGTTCAGTGAGAGGTCAAACATTCCAGATAAAAGTGAAAGCTGACAGAGGTAAAAATGAGAGAGAGAAACTGTGGAATGGATATATTTTAAGATTAACTTGACGGCATCTTTTCCAGAACAGAGAAAGGAAGGAAGCAGCAGCCTAAATCTTGCCACCTCAGTATCAAACACTAACAGCTGAAGGCAAGCAAATCCCAGAAATTACATCTGGTAGCTTTCTGACAACAGCTGTATGGCTACAGCAAAGCAGACTCATAAGTCAAATCCAGCAGTGAAGAGATTATTGGACACTAGCCATAAATTTAGTTAAAAAATTGTCTGAAGTCAAACCTTGCTATTATGGAAACCATTCCACCAGGCTCAGTTTTGAAAACAAGCTGGGAAGGGGCAGAAGAAATTCCTTTTGTGTTATGTTACTGTAATGAAAATAATCTCCCATCTCCTAGGATACAGGATGATTCCTGAGCATCGCCTTAGGAATCATACTCATTCAAGCTCCCTTCATCCACTTGTCTGTCTAAAATGTCTACTCCTTGACTGGAGACTGTCATACTACTGCTTCTGTTAATAGTCTCGGTCTTGACTGAGACTTAATGTAACAAGACTACTAGCCTAGTGTAGTGCTTTGCATACTAAAGAATAAAGTTTACTTTGACTTTTTTTGTAGGATTAAGAACTTTTATACATGGAATTATCTTCAGCATGTACTGAATCAAAATTATCACTTTCTAAGACAAGTTAAATGACTAGTAGTGCAGCGAGGAGGGGGTTACTTCTAAACACTATGTTCTGTTTATTACACCAACTCCACTCCTATCACTATTCCCCATTTTGTTTCTTTTGCCTGTTAGGTCATTGTCCATATCCTGATGCTGCCTCAGGCTTTTCTTGCAAACAAAGTGACTTTCTACAAGCTTCCTTTTGCCTTCAAAAGTAAAACTTTCATAGTTATTAATGGTCCATTCTTGTGACTAACCATGAATGAAGGACATTTGCCTCAGTCACATTTTTAATAGCAAACAATTAGTGAGGTGTTGGAAATTAACAACAATTAACAACGCACGGGAACAAGAACAGAAGGTGGCTGATCCTTTTTAGATGAAGTTGAGAGAATTTCTTTCTTAGGCAAGGGTTTGTGCCTGCAAAGAGGGAGATATGAGAGGGACATTTTTAACATGATCCACCTTCTGCAATGTTGAAAGTCATTGAAGTTACTTGTCAAGCTGAAAAGACTTGTCTGTGTCTCTGTGATACAGGTATATCAGTTCTAACTTTCGCAAGGACTTTGAACCTTAAACTTAGAGTCTTGAAGAAGACAAATCAGAATATTCTAAATGGGATCATAATTAAGAACTGCATTGCATTGAAAGCCCAGACTTTGTGCAGTAATTATGTAATTTCTGTAGTAAAAAAATTTGGATTTTTATATGCAGTTATTCCCAGTGACAACATGGGTGCAGGATCTTTGCATGTGGTCAGAAAGCATAGACATGGTCATGGAAGACGCTGAGCCACATGTTAGACAATACATGAAGAATATGCTGGAAATATTCATTGTGTGCATGATTTGTCATTTTGGTCTTTGCCAGGCATAGACAAGATACTGAAGGGCAAAACAGACCCTTGACCTAATGCAGTAGAATAGAAGATCCTTTTCCTCTTACGCTATATGCAACTAAATCACAGGCAAAATACTCATTAAAACGTGCATGTGTAGGAAGAACAGGACTGATCTCTTCTAAAATACGTATTTTCCATATTCCACCAAAATTAATAGTTGATGCAGAAATTAAATTATGCTCTTCCCTACTTGCCCATGTGCCACTCAGTGCAGCAGTCAGGAGCAAAGGAGCTTTAAGATAAGCAGCCAAGTTCCCACTCCAACTTCTCGTCGTGATCTTGCAGAAGTATCTACTATGAGTGCTCTGAAGAACATACCTGTGTCTATTTACTCTTTCTCTAAATTTGAACAACCAGCTGTGGAAACAGACAGACCTGACCTTTTCCCTTACCAGAGAGCAAAGGAAGTATAGAAATTTGCTGGGAACTTGCTACAAACAATCAAAGTCTCTTTCTAGCATGGTTGTAGTTTAAAGTGTTGCCCCATGGCCAAGAAATATCTACAGTCCACGGGAAGAAATAAGATAAGATGAAAAGTTTTTTCTCCTCAATACATATGAAAAAGACAGTAACATTCTAATCTTTTCATTTAAATAGGAAATTGGGAGCATCCATTTCTAGGAATGAAATTATGCATTAGAACTGAATCATAATGGCACATCACACTCCTCCTCTCTCCTTTGGCCAGGTGAACAGAAAATATTTGCATAAATAATGTTCTAGATGTAAAATATCAATTTTCTCATGAGTTCAATCAATTATCCTAATTTACAAAATAATTATCTATATATTGTTCCCAAATGTCCGCATTCTTCGAACATGGTGTTACACTTGGCACTTCCATACACAAAATGGAGGTTTGAAAAGAATAAGGAGAAATAATATCTCTTTTGGCAAATGCTTATACTGACTCCAGAAGTAATTTTTCTGTTCAATATGATGCAAAGACTAGGCCTGATAACCTGTAAATTTCATATGGAGGATATGTAATAGAATAGGTTGGGTTTTTTGTTGTTGGGTTTTTTTTTGTTTGTTTGTTTGGTTGGGTTTTTTTGCCATTGGAGTCACACTGTGGAAGTGATTTCTTGCACCTCTGTGTGGATCTCATAAACAGCAAAAGATACTGTGTGTACATATCACTTCCAAGTATTATTCTCACAAGATTGTATTTCAATCAGGCACTAACAGGTAATACAATTTATTACTGATATAGTTCATATTTATGATTGGAAAACCTTAAATAATTTTAACAATGAAAATGAATGGTAAAAATTATGCACAGAATGCATAACCTGAAATACATTAAATGATGTTTTTTTACAAATGAGTTCATTTGACTACAGAAAAGAGTGACACAAATCCAAGCCACAATGGGGGAAAATATAAAATTAAGAAGAGTGTAACAGAATATAAAATTCACAGAACAGATTTGCAAACAGAGTCCCAGGTGTCCTGTTTGTAACGAATCAGATGGAGAAAGATTGGAGAATGTTTACAGAGATAAAGCAGATGCAAGAAACTTCAGAGGCTTCTGTGTAAGGTTAAGCCTCCACTTTTCAGGTCAAATACTGTGGACAAATTTGTCATTCAGTGCATCGTGACTAAGTGATGGGAGCTTTATTTCATTTATATCTACAAGCAAGGGTCAAACACCACACGCCCAAACTGATAGGAGACAGTTTCATCTGAGCAAACCAGGTAGGGAAGGAATGCATTTCAACTGTTTTTAGCATCCCATTGGCTTTATCTGTACTTCAAGACACGACAGCATGCATGGTATTTATGGCTTAAAAGAATTTCCGTCTGCAAGTTTACCATCTTGTTAAAATCAGTGACAAAACAACTTAAGTATACCAAACCAGTTTACAGCAGAGCAGATAGATTTTATTCTCGCTTTGTACACCAGAAAACCTATTAGCATGTTGCTATTTAAAGCCTTAATTATTAGAGCTCCACTGTGTTTTAGAACAGCCTTACCACTTCAGCTCAGCAGGTTCAACTACTGTTTTACAGTGCCTCCAAGCTTGTAAGAAGATGCCTGTGGAAGAACATGAAAAGGGCAAACACACTTGCCTCTCATGTTTTCCAGCATGGGAACATTCTGAAGCAGAGATAGTTCTTAGACATTTGCTAACCATCAATGAACGTCTCTCCTGCAAATCTCTCCACTCCCATTTTCAGCCACTGTAAACTGTATCTACAAGATGCTCTGGCAACAATTCCCATGGCATACGGGACTCCTCAGCCTTTGGTTTCTACTATAGCATAGTTAGTAATTTATTATCCTACTAACCTTATCACAGATTTCTTAGTTGTATCAAATGAAGCCTGAGCATGAAGTTGTCCTTCAAGCACTATTTTCACTGACTCTAGCTGCTGGAAGTTTGGGAGCTGAGTTGTTAACCCTGAATATGCCACAGCCAGCGTACTCCTTTCAGAGTTTTTTTTTGGAGGGGGCGGAAGACCAAATATATAAAGCTGTTAAACTGCATTATTGTCCTGGATAGAATGGTCTGAAACTGCTGGCACTACCAGCTTAGCCTTGTCATAAACTGATGAGTTTTTACTCAAAGCTAGGTGCACTGCTAAGTTTTAAATATAACACAACACCCACCCCCCCACCCCCCCCAAGTGATAGATCTAGATATACAGCAGAAAAGGACAGAATGTTAATCTGGACATTCAAGTATGTGACACTCTGGATGTAAATGCAAATAGTATTAAAATAGATTTTATATAATAATTACACATTCATTTTATAGAATCTCTTCACCCTGTACATGGGCATCCAAAGCATCTATTTCCAGAGCAATCACCCACAGCAATCTCTGCCAGAACCAGAGAGAATTGCATTTCAGCATACCATATGACCTTAAAACCTTAGTGACTGGCAGGCCTTGGGCATAGATTCCATAAAGGAAAGGTTCCAGCACTACTTCCACAGTAAGATCAATAGGTAGCAGGATGTTCTCTACGTGTCAAAATTGCCTATAAATTATGAGATAAATTAAAAATTACTTGGACATTAAACCAGCACAGGAATAGAAAACAAAATTCCTTCCCATTTTATTCATTCTAGTTGTAAAGAGTGAAGATGAGGGAAATCAGGAAGTCACCGCAAAAA
Organism: Eubucco bourcierii; assembly: GCA_013396675.1. Taxonomy (NCBI): domain Eukaryota; kingdom Metazoa; phylum Chordata; class Aves; order Piciformes; family Ramphastidae; genus Eubucco; species Eubucco bourcierii. Next base: position 51,809 of record VWZE01015561.1, read on the forward strand.
TACAAATGATAGCACAGTACTAGGCACAGCCATAGTAATGAATTTATAAACTATTATTAATTATTTTGTAAAGTCACTAACAGGAGGATGAGTCAAATAGTAATGAAATGAACAGGACTACTTTTTAAAGATGACTTAAGTTAGTATCCTAAGCCTATGTTTAGTGGCTAAGTGGTCTTATTTTCAGACCTCAAATTTCAAATACTAAAATCGATACAGTTTACCATAATCCTTTATCTTAAAAAGAATCATGTTCTCTGGTATGCATTTGTCGAGTAGGTGATGACTGTACATCTACATTCTTCAAGAGATTTAGCAATATTTTAACCCTCCACTTGGACACTAATTAGAACTAGCTAAAGAAGAAGGACACTAAGACAGCTCAGACCTCCTATAGGTTACACCACTTACTGCAGGTCTAAACATCTGGCAGAGAAAGCAAAATTTAAACCAAGGAAGAAAGAATACCTGCTAGGAACTAGACTGGAAAATGACTGAAAAATCAAAAGCACCAGGGACACTACTTAGAATTCTGATACATGCAAAATCAGTCTGCTCTTCCCTGTACAGCTCCTCAGGGCCAGTATTCTTTGGTTTCTATTAAAGTGAGTTTTTTCCTGAACTAATTAACATGTATTTATCTCAACCATTTTAATTAAACTTTACAAGGGAAATGTAGTCATCTGTGTCCTAAAAAAACCTTGCTCTGTTAACTTCAGATATTTTCTTAGGAGGAGTATACACCATTAAAGCCAGCAACATATCAATAATTTTTCTCTAATATATTGGTTTAGCTTTTGCATCATGTCAGCAAAATCATACTATGTTTCATTCACTGGAGATTGTGGGAATGAAAATAATGAAGTATTCCTAATTTGAGTTCATAATTTGTAATTTAGGGATTCTGACCTTTTTCCACAACAGTGGATATCTAAATTTCCCTTTAAACCTTCTACGTTCAATCTCCAGCCAGGGTTCCTGCCTCCTTTATGCCCACTGCTCCTTGTTTCTGCATTCTGACATTTCTACCAGCATCCCATATATTACCAAGAATTCCTTGGCCAAGAGCATAGCATAGCACAATTGAGTACACTGTACAAATATTTCATATACAGCCATAACTGGCAGATCCTTGCTAACTATGTTGATGAATTTGTACCTAGACTGTTTATAAGTATACAGCCTTCACCAGTTCAGATGACTAGAGGACTTCCCGTAAGTATACTTGAAACACAAGAGCTTCACAATCCTATTCGAGCTCCACCAATACCTTGGTAAAGTTGCATGCCCTGAAGTCACGTACTCTTTTCCGTTTCATCATTAGTGGCCTGGGTATATTTACAAGGGAGAAAGCAAGGACTTAGAATGGCTTTAGCTCACTCTTTAGCACACCATTTGCTGGTGTGGTCTTTCTTTTCTCCTTTTCAATTCCAATTAAGAGACATCCTTTCCTTTCTAGGAAATTGAACAAGTAGGTAAGTAAATTTAAAAGTTTTTCCAAAAGTTAATTTACTTTCTTCATTCTACTACTGTTTCATTTACTTTCTTCTTTATATTAGTTAGCAAAATGCTATCCAAGTTTCATTTATTGCCTTATGTCCCACTGATAGCGACACACAATTGCCAGTTAAATGCATTCTTACACAAGCTCCTCCAGGTGAAATAGACTACAGAAAGCAGGTAAATACAACATGATATGCTGGGTACCATACTGGAAATGGTACAAAGCCATCTGTTACTGAACTGTTCTTCCATCTGATAGTACTGACAATGTTATTCACAATAAAAAAGAAATTAGAAGATTGTCAACAAAGCCATAAAATGAAATCATAGTACCCCAGTGTGAACCAGAATGTAATTGCACCCATTCGTTCCTTGTTCCACTTCCCCCATTGCAGCTGTTTGCTTACCTTCACTTGCATATGGTTCAGACTCTCTTATCTTCAAGGCCTCTCCCATGTCTCCAGTACTCGAACAAGGCCTACATGAAGACGGAGAGAAACTGTTTACAAAGGCCCGCAGTGACAGGACGAGGGGTAATGCTTGAGAAGAGCAGAATTAGATTGGATGTTAGGAACTAGTCTTTACTATCAGAGTAGTGGAGCACTGGAACAGGTTGCGAAGGGAGGTGGTTGAGGCCCCTTTCCTGAAGGGATTCAAGGTGAGGCTTGATGGGGCCCTGGGTGACCTGGTCTAGTGGGGAGGTCCCTTCTGGCCTGGACCATTGTGTGATTCCGATTCTATGATACATACCCACTCTACACCACCCTTTTCATTCCAGACTCTTATTTTGAGGATACTGGAGCTGTTACACACTCTTCGCACAAAGAGAATGTGTTGCCAAAGCTCAAGGATGATACTTGGCAAAAAAAATTTGTTTGCATGAGCCAGACTTTGGGATAGAAGTATTAGCTCACACTGAAGTCTTACACTCAAATGGAGAGAGACAGTGTAACACCAGGGCTTGAGAAACTTTCTCCTTATCAAGCCCAGTGCTGTCACAGATCAGAGCATTTATTCAGGGAGGCAGAGGACAGAAACCTCAAATAAATACACTTGTGCAAACATGGACAGAGTCAGTCAGTGTTTCATGTATAACTCCACGTGAATGTCAGAAAAAGTCCATGAGTGCAATCAGAAGAGTAGAACAGAACTCTTCTGCTTTTTCCCCGCAGAGCTAGATTATCTGATGAAAGGGTTACAGTAAATAAAATTTCATCTTTGGTGTAATATTTAAACCAACATTGATTTGTCTCTGGCCTTTCTACTATAAATGCTTTTCTATTTATTATTAGTTGGAAGATTCTGAAGGAATAAGAGTGACAAGAAAGTAGTGGGGGAAAGAGGGTTATTTTATGTTTATGTGGAAAACTTATAGTAGCTTGCAAATGACAGTACAGTTATTTGCCAAAGTCACATTGGTCAAAAATAAAGGCAAACCATCACTTTGCACTGGTTTAAGTATTTTTGGTATACTATCTTCCCAATTGTTCCATTCAGTAGAGGTATTCATAGTTTGCTTTCTGAATTATAGATATCGTCTATCGTTTCTGCATCGGAATGGAACTGGACAGATTTGCAAAATGACCAACTCTGTCACCTACCTACCTCCCAATAACTGCAAATAAAGCTACTTACTGCAATTGCAATGCAGTCTTCCACCCAAATTACTCCCAATGCAAATTACATAATGCATTGTATTCTGCATTATGCAGCATGATTTGGTTACATCACAGAAAAACAGGTGAGTCTACACTATAAAAGATAGCTGAGGGAAACAGTGTTTTCTAGCCTTCTATTTTTTAAGTGGAAAAAGGAGGGAGAGAAACAAATTAGGTATCTCTCTGGTTTAATTTTAAATCCTTTCTTATCACTAATATAAATGATAAATGCTTATTCTAATTTATGAACACCTGCTTGATATCAACAGTACTGACACACCCCTCCAGTTACTCTTCTTATACAATAGCATATTTATTTCACTCTGATGAGATGAGGCTTTTCTAATTTCCTGTATAACTACCCCCAGTTCTATGTATATCTCCTATTAAATTGTGAACAGGCCTCACACATATTTTTAGATGTTTGAAAACGGCAGGAAGATCTTTTTGATGTTTCAGAACGTGTTCGGTCCCAGTATTTCAATATTGTTTGCTTGCTAACTCCTCAAGCTTATGCCATCCATATGAATGGACTTCAGGCTTTTGAGAAAGTTAACATATCACTAACATCTGCCTAAACTGCTGTAGTCAGTGTTTCCTTCCAATGTCAATGCCACTTTGAAAATAAAGTTGCAGAATTCCTCCATGTCTTAGAACATATTTAGAAGTCAATGTCTTCTTTTCTGTGATTAGTCTGTAACAATGTCAAGTGTGAAATTTAAATTAATGAGTGCTTTACTTATTAAAATTACTTCAGCACTTTTGCCACTTTCATTGATTTCTATTTACTTTGAAAACCACAAATATAAAGAACACATTTCTAGATGTGACTAAACAGATGACTAATGTGCTAGTATAATGCACCTAGTGATGGAACATTACACTTAACTCTAAGCTTATTTTGAAAAAGTAACATAATAGGAGAAATACGTTATTTATAGAGCACTGTCAGTTTCCTGCATTCAGACAGTGTCACCTTTATTTTCTTCCCACTCTCTCCATAGTAATGACTGCCCTACACTACTGAAACAGTGGTAAATATGGTATCAACATAACCCCTCCATAGAATCAATTTAAATTTGAACTAATATATTGATCATCCAGTAAATACTATCTCAGCCACCGATAGTGCTGTGGCTAACCTTCAGGGTATTTCAGACTCCTGACAGAGTCCAGTTGGAAGGAAGAAGCTGTATTTATTCATAAGAGGTAGAGACACATGAAAATTTCTCTTTCCTCTCTGCTTTTCCCCGTACATTTCATAGTAATTTATTTGTTAAAAATCTTAAAGCTCACTTTTATTTCTTGCTAGTATCTAACAGTTAATCAGTGGGGAAAGCTAAAGCGATATTTGCTCAGAAAGTTAAGGCCATAATTCTCTGCCTATAGGTGGATGTAGGAGTTTTTTTAAAGAGAAGAAAGGAAAGATAAGTGGAAATTAGAACAGAAGTCTCCCCGAAGGCTACTACTAAGTGTATTTGTAATGCAGCAGGCAGCTTAGAGTTGTGCCATCTGGAACACTGCACATCCTCCATGACACTGGGTTCTCTAAAACTTGTTTTTATATAACACAGCAAAATCCATAGCTATTAAAGCTACATTCTCATCTTAAGCAACAGAAAAAGTAAGCAAGTATGGACTCTGGCCTTCCAACTGAATAATCACCGAAGTGAGTCTCTACTCTGTGAAATAGATGTTACATGCAAACATGGGTTAAAAAAAAAGAAAAAACCAAAACACTACAGTTAAATAACATGAGGACACAGAACTTTTAAACAAATAAACAAAACAAAACAAAATACCAAAGAAACCCATTCAGATTTTGCAAGGCCTACTCTATGTGACTGTTTCTGCTGAAATTAGAAAAGTATGTGAATCAGTTTTGGTTTCATGGTTGTACCTTAGTCTGACAAAGCAATTACAAATGAACAGCAGAAGAGGCACAGTCTTTTATTTATTCAAAGATTCTCAAGATGAAAGCAAAATGCGAAACCTTTCTTGGTGTTTGGATACAGATTGGAATTTATTTCTTGGTTTTTACTCATTTATGAAGACAAAATTCTGAGGCACTAAGGAAATTCTGAATTAATATGCCTACACAATAGTCTTTGTAATTTAGGCTAGGGAAGGATGTGGCTGAGCCTATTAAGAGGGGCAAGAGGCCTGTACACTGAAGACAGTCAACTAAAGCTGAAATTTGAGAAGGGTTTACAAATAGACAGTTTTGTGAAGGATAGTACAAGCTTTTTTAAAGAGCTTGTGAAGAATTCTGCAATCACTTATCTTTGGTCAGTGCAACTGAAAAAAAGGTCAGATTCAGGTCTGGGTTTTAATTAATTTCAGTTATAAAAGCAACGTTATTTTTCTGTCATTGATATCCTAGGTCACTGATAGAAAAAACAGTTAAAAGAAGTCATTCACTTGGTCAAAAAGCAAGTAAAATCAACTATATAATTTAATGCAGGAATGATTTCTCTCTGTGTGATACACACCTTCTCACGTGAGCAAGCCATGTCATCAGAAATGACAGTACTAGAAGCAGTTTCTGCAAACAGCAGAATGTTCAATAGTGCATCTCCCAGTATAGCTTTGGGAAGCAACAAGAAATTGGTTTCTTTGATTATTTAATATGTGGACTGTGGAGAACAGAACTGCTGTACAGAAGAGGCAAAGTTGCTGTAACATCATTTTACAGGTATGTAAGGCTTGATTTTCGGTCCCCAGTTACAGAAATCTGAGGTAATTAACCCACAAAAGATAGCTGTAGCTTACCAGGCCTTGCACCGCATTACAGAAGTCTGACAACACCTATCAGAAGAGCTCTGCACCTATCAGAACAACACCTCAACACCTCAACACCTAACACCTCAGCTCAACACCTATCAGAAAAATCTCCCAGATTTGATTCTCCTGTTATGTTTGGTAATGAGGCCAAATATGTTGCCCAACATACTGTGTTGTTACCTTTACCCCTTGTCCTGGTTTGAGGTAGAACAGCAGTAATTCTGTTCAGTGATTTTACTTTTCAGCTCAGTGTCTTCTACGTAACTGCGCTTTCTGAAATCGCACATTTTCACAGACAGTGTCTGCTTCTAGTAGTGATAATGCAAAATGTCTGTAGTTAGTACCAAGGCTTGGTGCGCAGGCCAAGGTCACTGCTAAATCTTGTGTACCGTGTTGGGGGCCACACTGTCAGGGATGAGTGGCCAGTTCAGGTGACCCTGAACTCACCAGCAAGGCAATTGATTCTATATATGTCATATTCAGTGTCAAGTTGAGGGGTCATGAGGTTCAGATTATCTTTCTTTTCTGCCATGGCCAGTGTTCAAGGAGGAGCCTGTCTGTTCTGTCTTTGATCCCAATCCATGAGTCCCTGAATTCAGTTCCAGAACCCATCTCCTGAATCCAGTTTTTGTCTGCTGCTGCATCCAATCTGGAACTTTTTCAGTAGTGATGGTGACTAAACACCAGCAATATTGATTGGCTTCAATATTTTTTTAAAAAATATTTGTATATATTATATAGTATTTAAGTTATTATTTTCATTAAAGTAGCTTTAGTTTTCCAATTTGTAAGTCTCTGTCCATTATCTCCTTTCTCTATGCCTTTGGAAGGGGAGAGAGATTTATAGATAGTATCTGTCATTCATTTAGTGGCTAGTTCTGTCCTAAACCTTGACACTCCTGCTCTTCTCTCCAGTGCTCTGCTTTGAGTTTTAAAGCAAGCTTACAGTGAGAGTATTGCATAATGAGAAGAACATTCAGAATGGCAGGAGGTCTTCTGAGGAATTATGGAGAAACTGATCTAGCTGCATGCTGAAAACAGAAGAAACAAAGCAAGAACTGATGCAGGGGAAACATAAAGACTAAAACTGCTGTGCAGGAGTGCTCTACAGCTCTATTGGGAGGAACCAGCAGTTCTTGGATTAAGAGCTTTGCTGTCAGTTGTGTGAACTAACCTGGCACAATGAAAACTAGGCTAAATCAGAAACCAAGGCTCTTTTGGGGGTCAGGACATCTGACTGAAGGTTTTAATGAGCTGTTGTGTGAATTCAATCCATCAACATCTCAGTGACCTAAGAAAGTCTTCACTAAGTCCTTTATGTGACAGTCACAACACTAAACAGAAGACAGTTCTGAGAACAATGAGACAGATAGAACTAAAGTACAGATACTTGGCGTTTTCCACCTTACACCATCAAGAACTTACAATTCATAGAAATACAGAGCAGATACTGTAACTGCACAGTTTGGTACTAAAATGGTATTAGGCCTCCATAATTTTTACTTCTTTCACTGTACTATTTACTTGAAAACATACACATTGATTGCTGTTGTTAAATAATTGTTTTGCCCCACACAGTGCAGAGTTTTGCATATTTGCTGGTGTTTCCCCAAAAGCACTGGGGGAATGAATCATTACTGAAAAAATTTACTTTCAGTTAGTGCATGAATGCCTTCCCATGATGCTTTGATGCTTTGTTTGTCCTCCTATAAAAATTATTTATGACCCAAGTGTGATCTTTTAAATCAGAATACTTATTTAGAAATCAAAGCTCCAGCATGTTAATGCAAGTAGAAGCCCTGACTAATTTTTCAAAGCCATGTTGAATATTCAAAAGCTAGAACTGAAGGAAAGGAGTTAACATTAATTAATATTTGAAGCAGTAAAATAAAAGCAACAGTGAAGCTAATTTTGCAGGACAATTAATCATGAGTCTTGCTAATTACACATGGGATTTTGCAAATGATTTTTTTCTCAGGTAGCAGAGTAAAAATGATAATCCACTACCCATCAAAATCATTGGCTCCTCACCAATGTCCCCAGCAAGAGCAATTAGTGGGAACAGCAGAGCCCTAGTAATTGCATGTCAAGAGAGGAGAATGTTAGAATTTTAATTGCTCCAAATAAAGGCCACTTGCTCATACATACACCTGACTGTCCAAAACGAGTCTGCAAGCCAGAGCAAGTATATAACCACTTCCAGGTGTCTGCACAAAAATAACTCTGTGGGAGAAGCACTCTCTGAAGCAATACATGCAGTTTCTGGAAGAAAATATCAATACGCACTTATATTCTGAACTGCAGTGTCATCACTCGACTGTAAGAACTGGGGGGAAAAAATATCACCCACTTGGGGAAAACGTGCATATTCTTTCTATTTGCCAAATATTTATTGCTGACATTTTTTGAAGAACTTTAACTATCTTCAGGGTGCCAAGGGCTTCAAATTTACTGAATTTTAGGATCACCAATAAAATGTTTTTAACAAGACATCTCAAGAGGGCATAAAATAAAAAATTACCATATTCATGAGAGCAAGCCTGTAAGATTCCAATGCTATAAACTGGATGTCTATAATTTGCTTGTGGTTTTCTTAATTAAAAAAAAAAAAAGCCAAACAACTAGTAATTAGAGACTCCAATTCCATTTTCGCTCTTTATTCCAATCACTGACATGCTACCATTACTTTTTTGTTTAATATACCTACACATGGATGCACACAATTGCAAATAATCAATAATATTTAAGTATGTGTCCAAGATCTAAATGATGATGGATATATTTAAATATTGCTTTCTAGGAAATTATTACTTTACTAGTCATATGGTAACTTAAAAAATGTATAGGTTAAAAGAAACCCTTGCCTTTTCCCTGTTTCTCTTTCAGATATTTAGCTTTCAGTCTCATGTTTAAGCCAAATGACACAATTCCCTTCCACATACCAGTAGCTCCTATTGCCTTTTGCTCTTTCTTTCCATTTCTCTGCATACCATATTGAGGTATTAAACCACTTTCTATTGTTAGCTTCGTTAAGCACAAAATCAAGAGAAGTAGCCTTGAGTTATCCAAATATATTCTTTGTATGTTCAAAATCATTGTACACTGTTTATTACACCATGACGGCTTGAGAGAAAAAAAGCAGGTCATGCAGAGTGCTGCTTCCTTTCCTGAATTACCAGCAGATCACAGGTGTTTATCAGACTCCCAGAGGTGATTCAGGTAATAAACACCAGGATGGCAGTTTAAATGGTTAGAAGCTTTTCCATCAAATACAGTCCTTGCAGTCCTATCATTTTGCATACGTTGCTCACAAATGGCAAATTATTTATGCAGTCTCTTTAAGTGGTTCCTTATGGTTTTTACTTTATTTTTCCAAAGCAGGAACCTTTTGAAGATGTGTTCTCATGACAAGGCAGTTCATTGGGATGCCAGTGACTTTGTTTTGCTCTTCTGTTTAGCTCAAATGTCTAAGAAAGCACGACACCCATAGCAGAAGTTGCTATGTTGTGCTCATACAAGGACATCAAGAATAAACTACATGCAACACAAAAAAGCTTTTTAAATAACAAAGGCTTTTTCAAAGATTTTCTTGTGAAAATAAAACTACAATAGGTATTGATCAATGTTTTCTACTTCTAATGCAGGTTCTGGAAGGATTTGATGTAAATTGTAATAGGATGATATTTTTGAAACAAAATGTTTCAATGGAGTTTAGTTTTAGTTTAGCTGAGCAACTTCTGAAGTGAGCTTATGTAAGTCTATGCTACTACAAAAAATTACTGAGACATACCTCTTGCAATTGCCTATTACCTTTTAATAACTGGGATTTGTTTTATGATGCTGAATCACCAAGCCCATTTTTAATCCAGAGTTGTCACGTGAACCAACTCATTACTGTACAGGTCACCTGCTTATTCCCTCCTTGACAAACAGCTCTGCAATAATCACTTAGAAATTTCTGCTATGCAAAATAGATTCTAGAAAAGGATTTATGGTTGTTCAATATAATTTAGCACCAGGAAAGATGAGGAAAATCCAGCACAATATGAAGTTTCTAAGAATCACCAGATCTTAATTACTGAACCGGTGGTATAATTTCTCTGGATCTCTTAAAATATTATCAGTTAACTCCTCATTTTGTGAGATAACACTGATTTACACAGACCTTATATGGAATTGGAGCTGTTCAGAAACAGAATCCCAGGAGTAGTTTCTGCTCTTTTTCTGCAGTTTGACAGATAATCTCAAACCACAGACTAAAGATTATGGCTGCAATAGACTAATAGAGTAAGTAATAGTGTAAATAACAGAGTACCTCCAGTTTGATAAGAATGAAAACAATTACTACCATTTATATTTTTTCACAGCATGAAAATTAGCTGTAGACAACAAGCAACTTGCCCAAAATCACACAGCGTATCTACAGCAGAACCCAAACCTGAACTGAAGTCTATCAAGCACTAAAATGCTATTAACCTCACAGCTCACCCTTCCTTTGTTATCAAAGCTCACAAATAAAGGTGCTAATTTATAATCAGTACTTTCTACAGCTTAATGAAAACTTATTCAGAAGATACTACTAGATATAATGAGGAATGTCAAGTATTGCTCTGTGCAGCATGAAATTCAGCTTGAACTCCACTGACAACTTCTTGTTAGCCAGAGGCCTGAGATGTACATTCTTTGGCATATTTTCATGCGATTTCAGACTGTTACTGCAGCAGATCTGATCTTATCTTACGTAAATCTGATTTCACCTCACGGGCTCTAAAAAGCTTTAAAGGACCTTCACCAATGCACACAAACAAAATTACAGGTGGCAGAAAATGCCAGTAGGTTGAAAGCAGACAAGAAAGAGTTTCTGTCATTTCAGTTTCAGAATGCCAGACGCTTAAGGGGAAAATAATTTTCAGAAAGTGGTTTTATATGCCGGCTGTGTTTCAAGGGAAGGGAAAATTTAAAAACTAACTCACATCAAAGAAGTGTCCCACATGCATTGAACAAGGGTTTTAAAAGACTGACCTACCCAGGTAACTTGTCTCTTTATAATTATTTTGAAAGAAAATCAAGAATAATTCATTTAACTTCAATATGCCATGACCTAATCAAAGCCAATGAAGACCAAAAAAACAAACAAAACCCCCAAACTAATATTGCAGTCTTCCTACAAGTTTCACTCTATTGCATCAACCTTTTGCCTTTGATAAAAACACATTGTCTCAAAACACCTTTAAGCAAAGCATCTTAAACAACTACTGCTGCATATGGTATGCAAATGGTTAAATAATATACATACAGTGCAGCTGGTTTTTATCTGGCAAACAGGTGCTACGTTTTGGATTTGCTGACTAGCTGCAACTTTAATGACTTTTCAATGAGAGGTGAAACAAGGATCTGGGGAGTCTTCCATTCATGCTTGTCTAGCTATTTTGGTTTTGTTTGTTTGCTAAAAAGTTTTCAAAGAACATAATATATGAGTGTATCATGATATTATCCCTCAGAATGTCTTACTCTGAGTAGCAAAACCAGCAGCTAATAAGCCAGAAACACCAACCAGAAACATCCAGTATGCTTAGATACTGGAGGAAAATGTTATCAGGTGATGTGGCAGAAGTTTTAAACACTTCAACCTGAAGCATCAAGACATACAAAGTGCCGCAGATCAGAGAATTTTAGATTTTTAGCTAAGAGGTACTTCTCTGATGTGGAGGAATAACAACTTGGTGCAGTTACTGCATCTACCCATAGGTTTCTCTGGTTATTTTAGTAGTTTTACCCCATAAACTCTCCAGCATGTTAGCACAGAATCAGAATTAATCAGGTTGGAAAAGGCCTTCAAGATCATTAAGTCAAACCCATCACCTAACACTTTCTAATTAACTAAACCACAGCACCAAGTGCCTCATCCAGCCTCTTTTTAAACACTTCCAAGGATGGTGACTCCACCACCTCTGAGGATAGTCCATTCCAATGGGCAATCACTCTTTCTGTGAAGAATTTCTTCCTAATATCCAGCCTAAACCTGCCCTGGCACAGCTTGAGTCTGTGTCCTCTTGTTCTCTCACTGGTTGCCTGGCAGAAGAGACTTCCCTGGTCCTGTTGGCCACGCTATTCCTGATACAGGCCAGGATGCCGTTTGCCTTCTTGGCCACCTGGGCACACTGTGGGCTCATGTTCAGTTGACTGCCGACCAGTACCCCCAGGTCCCTCTCTGTCTGGCTGCTCTCCAGCCACTCTGTCCCCAGCCTGTGGTACTGCATGGGCTTGATGTAGCCAAAGTGTAGAACCTGGCACTTGGACTTGTTAAAGCTCATGGCATTGGACTGTGCCCATCTATCCAGGCTGTCCAGGTCCCTCTGCAGAGCCCTCCTGGCCTGTAACAGGTCGACATATACTCCCAACTTGATGTTATCTGCAAACTTACTGATGATGGACTCAATCCGTCATCCAGATCACCAATGAAGATATCAAACAGGACTGGGCCCAGCACTGATCCCTGGGGCACACCACTAGTGACTGGTTGCCAACTGGAGGTGGTTCAAATCATCACTCTGGACCTGGCCATCCAGCAGTTCTTAACCCAGCACAGAGTGCTCCTGTCTAAGCCATGGGCTGACAGCTTTCCCAGGAGTGTCAAAGGCCTTGCTGAAGACCAGGTAGACTACATCCACAGCCTTTCCTACATCCACCAGGTAGGTCACCTGGTCATAAAAAGAGATGAGGTTGGTCAAATAGGACCTGTCCCTCATAAACCCATGCTGGCTGAGTCTGAACCCTTGGCCACCCTGTAGGTGCCCTGTGATTGCACTCAAGATGATCTGCTCCATTATCTTGCACGGCACTGAGGTCAGGTTGACAGGTCTGTAATTTCCTGGGTCCTCCTTCTGATCCTTCTTGTGGATGGGCACCACACTGGCCAGTTTCCAGTCTTCAGTGAGCCGTGACTGTTGATAAATGATGGAGAGCGGCTTGGCCAGCTCATCTGTCAGCTCTCTCATCACCCTAGGGTGGATCCCATCTGGTCCCATAGACTTGTGAGCATACAAGAGGCTCAACAGGTCCCTAACTGCTTCCTCTTGGATCACAGGGGGGCTGCTCTGCTCCCTGATCTCATCTACCAGCTCAGGAGGCCAGCTGTCCTGAGGACAACCTGTCTTACTATTGAAAATTGAGGCCAAGAAGGTGTTAAGTACCTCTGCCTTTTCCTCATCTCTAGTTACTACGTCACCCTCTTTGTCCAATACAGAGTGGAGATTATCCTTGCTCCTCCTTTTGCCATTAATATATTTATAAAAACATTTCTTATTATCATTCACAGCAGTGGCCAGTCTAAGTTCTAACTGGGCTTTTGCCTCTCTAATTTTCTTCCTACATGACTTGGCAACACCCTTAATTTTTTTCCTGAGTTACCCTCTTCTCTTTCCAAAGGTGATACACCCTCTTTTTTCTCCCTTTAATATCTTCAGAAGTCACTTGCCCATCCAGGCTGGTCATCTGCCCTATTGACTCCGCTTTTGGCACATTGGGACAGCCTGTTCCTACACCTTCAAGATTTCTTTCCTGAAGTAGGTCCAACCTTCCTGGACTCCTTTGTTTTTGAGGGTTGTTTCCCAAGGTACCCTCCTAGTTAGTTCTTTGAGCAAGCCAAAGTCTGCCCTCTGGAAATCCAGTGTGGATGGAACCATATTTTAAAAACACTTCATGATGGGATGGTTTGAGGGTTTTTTGCCTGTAGAACAGAATTGTCACACAGACCCATAGTGATTACTACATGGAGCATTAACACTTCCTCCCTCCTTACAAGTAATTAACTGGATACACTATTATACTACAAATTGTGTTTTTAAATATTTTGACCTACAAAATAAACATGTGAAATCTGGGGCACAATTAAACATACATTTTTTATTTGAATGCCCAACAGTGAAGCATAATCTAAAATAGAACTGTCAATAAATTCAGTTTAACTATGACCTTCCTTCTTCAGGGAATGCAGAGTGCAGAAGTAAGTCCTATCAAAAGCAACAGCCAGAAAGGGCTATCAGAGTAGCAATATAAACTGAATTAAACACCTGAACAGAAATGACAGAGAAGGATCATTAGCTAAGTGATTAGACAAAACTCTTGGGCATTCTACTTATCCTTTCAGTTATAAAGAATGGTAAAAATACTGCTTTACTGAGTGTAAAGACAACATTGTGTTTTGGAATACAAGAAAGGCTCTGATGGGAGAAGAAACCTACCTAAGGTTATATACAATTGCCAGTTTTGGGTTCTTTACAGTCCATCTCCAATATATCATTGCACTCTTGCACAAAATGCCATCACATGAGCACAATAAACCCACCTACTCATTAATTACACCGTCAGTCACCTATCCTAAATATGGTGTAGCTGAAAGGAAACAATGAGATGTATAAGGCAATAATAAGATGTATAAGGGCAAATCGTGCCTGACAAACCTGGTGGCCTTCTATGAGCAGGTCACATTAACAGATGAGGGGTAAGCAACTGATGTCATTTACCTGGACCCGAGCAAAGCCTCTGACCCTGTCCCGCACCACATCCTGATCTCCAAGCTGGTGAAACATGGGTTTGATGGGTGGGCCACTAGATGGATAAAGAACTGGTTTGACAGCCGCACCCAGAGAGTGGCTGTCAATGGATCCATGTCCAAATGAAGGTCAGTGACAAGCGGAGTCCCTCAGAGATCAGTCCTGGGACCAGTCTTGTTCAACATCTTTGTCAGTGGACAGAGGCATAGAGTGCACTTTCAGCAAGTTTGCTGATGACACCAAGCTGTGTGGTGCAGCTGACATGCTGGAGGGAAGGGATGCCACTCAGAGGGACCTGGACAGGCTGGAGAGGTGGGCACAAGCCAACCTAATCAGGTTCAACAAAACCACGTGCAAGGTCCTTCATCTGGGTCAAGGCAATCTCAAGCACAGATACAGACTGGGCAGACTGGCTGGAGAGCAGCCCTGAGGAGAGGGACTTGGGGGTGTTGGTGGATGAGAAGTTCAGCACGAGCAGTGTGCACTTGCAGCCCAGAAAGCCAACCAGATCCTGGGCTGCCAGCAGGTCGAGAGAGGTGATTCTCCCCCTCTACTCTGCTTTGATGAGACCCCACCTGAAGTACTGTATCCAGTTCTGGAGTCTCTATTACAAGAGGGATGTGGACATGCTGGAGCGTGTCCAGAGAAGGGTCACGATGATGATCAGAGGGCTGGAGCACCTCTCCTATGAGGACAGACTGAAAGAGTTGGGGCTGTTCAGTCTGGAGAAGAGGAGGTTCCAAGGCGACCTTATTGTGGCCTTCCAGTATCTGAAGGGGGCCTACAGAAAAACACTGGGGACAGACTTTTTAGGATATAAGGTAGGGACAGGACAAGGGGAATGGAGCAAAGCTGGAAGTGGGTAGATTCAGACTGGATGTGAGGAGGAAGTTCTTCATTATGAGAGTGGTGAGAGCCTGGAAGGAGTTGCCCAGGGTGGTGGTTGAGGCCCCATCCCTGGAGGTGTTTAAGGCCAGGCTGGATGAGGCTCTAGCCAGCCTGATCTAGGGTAGGGCATCCCTGCTCATGGCAGGGGGTTTGGAACTAGATCCTTGTGGTCCCTCCCAACTCTAACTGATTCTATGATTCTATTTTATTTTCCTCAAGGCTCTTTATCTTGGCCCTGTGTTTGTTTTAAGTTTCCATCCACAGTCTTCTTCCCACACTCTTTGACCTATTTAGCCTGTTATTTGACATTCTTACAAAACGAGAAATCTTTAAAAATGCACAGTGAGGGAGAGGGAAGAGAGACAGGGAAATAGCCCAAACTCCCAGAATCAACAGGATGTTGATATGAGATCCAGAAGTTCCTTCCTACCAGACAGATCAATGAGCAATTATCTATAAAGCAGAGGGCTAGGCAGCAGAGTTCAAGATCACTCAGAATTATTTACTTCTCCTGTAATTTTAAAAACTATTCTCCTTGCCCTTCAGTGTGAAATATATCTCAGCTCTGAAAGCTGAAAATTCATTAGATGAACTAAGAATGAACTAATAAGTAACTAATAAGTTGAGGGGAAAACCCAACTCTGTTACATTCACAGCACCTGCATATGACTAATAATCAATCTGCTACTCATCACAGCAATTATTGGTACAGAAAGAATCAGGCAGAAGACTGCCCTTTTTCATTAGGGCATAAACACTGCTTGTTTTTTGAAGGAACATGGGGCAGCTGTATGAAGAGTTTGCAGACTCTGCATCCATACTGCAAGATGCCAGAGTTGTGAAGTCTGGATGATGCTATTTCAACCCCATCACTAATCCCAGAAAACTTTGTGGCCCAATTGTTCCACTGTGTCCTCACGCTCTGTGAAGCACTACCTGCAGCTGAGACAACACAGATGGCATATTAAGATAAAGGCTACTATAAATTATTTCCAGTGTACCAGCAGCAGCTATATTCAGAGCTACTATCTGGGTCTGAACTTCTTTCTATTTAGCCACCAACGCATGGGTTCGTGCTTTCAGTATCTGCTCCACAGCCGTTATTGCTGAGATCTGCTATACCCAGATGTCTCAGCAGAAAGAGAGGTGAAACAAGGATTGGCAAGGTATGATAGTCAAATAGTAAAAGGAGTATTAAAACAGTGAAGTAGGGATGATGGTGGCTATATGATGCTGCAAGGAAGGAAGATGGCATGTGACCTTCTTGAGCAATAAATTAAAGGATACAGAGCTTGTCTGAGAGAAGCCTGCTTCCTTTGACCACGACTTCCACCTGCACACAAAGGAGTGAGTACAAGTCAAGAACTGGGGAGGCTGTTTCTGGACATCTCTGCCTAAGCAAGGAGAAAGGAGGTGGACTCATCCCCAGAGAAGACTACATCACATAGTCTTTGGGCAGCAGCTGTGCAAAGAAGGAAGAGGGACGAACTGATGACAACTTGAGACAAGTTGATGTGAATTGCCACATTCTTGCTGTGTATGCATGAAGCACTCTTCCTTGAACAGCCTACAACACTGAGCTCCTAATTCAAGTAATGAAGCAGCACAGGCAAATGCCACCTGCCAAACACTCACTTTCTGGCAGGTCTCACACACATCCAGTGCTTAAATTGGAAACCAATTTAAGTTTTGCATGGTGTTTTCTCAATGGAATTACATCAAGTGAAGGCTGAGACTTGCTTAGATCCAGAAATTTCCCACTAACTACTTAAAAGAGAATGAAAGTTTCAAACGGCAAGCTTGTGACATCTCCAGAAAAGATGCAAAAGGACTTCAGCAAGCATTGAACATAGTTTCTCTACAAAGTAGACACCATGGCAGATTGCTTCATTAGCAAGTGTTTGTGCCCCTTAAGAACACTTGTCCAATCTGTAAGCTTAAGCAGCAGAATAATGAGTAATCTCAGGGATCTGAGTTTGTGATCCTAGTCATCAGCTACAAAGGAAGGCCCACAGCATGGCTCCATTTGTTCCTACACCTCTTCTCCCACCTTGAATTACTGTGTTGCAAACTGTGAGGTGTTCACTACAGTTATCTTATCAAAATCGCACGGTTTCTGCTCTAGAGCTGCTGTCAATTTATCATACAAAGCCATGAAACTAGCCTTCACATCTGGAAATTAAGAGTCTCCTTCTCATCCAGAGAACAAAGTAATCTCTTTAGTGGGCTATGGGGATTCAAGGCAGATTGGAGTGACACAACAGAGTTCAAAGGCATCAGTCTCCAACATCTGTGCCATTCACACAATGTGTTGGAAAGCATTCAATCTGAGCCTGATGCCAGTGACAGTTCCACAAACATGGCACCTGCTCTGAGCGTCTCTGTCAGGATGGTTGACCTTGAGCCAATATCTTTTTCTAGAAGAGGCTTTAACTCAAGTGTTCACAGTCTAAATTCCTCTCAGAAACAGAGAGTAGATAGAGAATAAACACAATTTATAAATTAGATCTACCAGCGAAACTGTCTCAAACCCCTTTTTGCTTGCTTACATAATGTAGAAAGTCTGTGACAAATTGCTAGATTTTTTGTGTGTAGAATTCTGTTCATTTTCATCTGTGTAGAAGTGACTGGAGATAATTAAGCAGGTTGTAATATATTTCCTTAATTAATACCTCCAAATCCCAGAAAGTAGAAGTCTGCTCTGTAATTAAATGTGTTAAGCTTTACTCTGCATCAGTCAGACTCTTCACTGCAATGCAGCACATCTCATCCTAGTCCTGAAAAGAATAGGCTTTGCTTTATACAAATATACTTTCATCATTTACTACTGAACCTGTGGTGCAAATGCAACCATGCTCCCTAACACATAACTTTTTTGCAAAGCATCAAAAGCTAAACTACTGTCACTAAGGCTGTTCATAGCACTGAAACAGATCATCAGCATGATATTTTACAACTGGAAATGTATAGCTTCCAGTCGCCCAGGAAAGATTAAACGGGGGATTCGTTCAAGATGCACCTTGAATTGGTGAAAGTGATGAAGATGAGTAAATGTGCTCAAGAAAAAAAAAAAAAAAAAAGTGTTCTCCATAAACAGTGATCAACATGAACATAATACAACCGAGCAAATGCTTCAACACATCCACAGAGATTCCTCCATCACCACTATCATTCTCCCAACTAAAGTCAGTCTCTTTTGAGATAGAACATATTCAATTCCCTAAACTCAAAACATCTCTATAATAAAACACAGATATAGAAATCTGAATTTAACCCAAACCAGATCTGTTTTCTGACATAGATCTTCACGTGCCCACTCTCAGAAGTTCTTTCTGAGTGGTAGTAACACAGTGCATTTTCATGTTGTACCATCCGTGGTGCTACTCTAGACATCATCGGACTAAATGACAACCATGAAACCCATTCTAGCCTCTTTGGTTTTGGTGTTTAGAGGTAATTTTTAAACTACAGTAATAGGTCAGTTGCATTCTTAATAAACATCAAAACTTAAATACTGAGAATTTGACCTACTGCATTGCACAAATAAGGGCTAACTCCACCTTTTGCTAATGTCTATATAAGTGCTGTGTATAATTTGCTATTAATAATTTATTGTTATTATCATTGTTATTGTTATTTAATAACAACATAAGCATGGACAGGAAAGGAGGTAGCATGCCCCACCACTTTCTTAAGTGAACAAGTTCCTTCCTCTAAATAAGTATTCCGGTCCAGAGGTCCTTTATGTTAAGTGAACTGTCCAGTCCACCTCTACTTTTTGCAAGGGAAGGAAGCTTCCAGCTAAAGGAGAAAATAATCTTAATATGAGATATGTGATGGAGACCATAATGGCATCTAAAAGCATTTCCAGTAACACAGAAAAATCTTTATTGCTTTCTGTATGCTTCTTAATTACATTAATCGTTATGAACTTTAATATTGTTATCTACTAATAATCCTATATTGATACCAAGGTAGATGCACTACATAGTATGATAGGAACTCCACACTTGTCTGCATGATGGACAAATGGAGCGCATTGTTTTTCATTATAGTTTCTGTTGTATTTTCTTCCTACACTCGAGGTAAAGCCAATCATGTTTGCTGTGAAAAGAGATCCATAACAGATACTGTTTTGAGGTCAGCATTTCCTATTTTTGAAATGTAAAGGTTTACTTAAGTGTAGACATAGAAGTTGTTATATATCTCTGGTAAGGGGATAGCATAGTCAGAGATGCACATATTTACAATTGTTAATACTAGCTGAATAGAGGAATTAGATTAATTTATCATCCATTACCAAATAATAGTTTATACTGCAGTATTGGATAAGAAAGCTAACTCAATAAATGGTCAGTGTTAATACTTAATACTAGCTTACATAAAAAGTATTTGTGTTTGTCATCATCAGAGAATATTGACTGGAAGCTACCCAAAACTAGAACATCACAAAATCCTTTGGGAAAAAACAGCCCTGCAGAAGAGAAATGGTATTGATAAGGATGGTAAAAAGGACACCCATGTTGCCTTAATAAAGAGATAAAGCAAATGCTGTGATAATGAACTTTAAAACAAACAAACACACACAAATAAACAAAAAAACCACCAATCAAGAAAACCTGGCTGCATTGGGATTTTTTTATAACTCCATTTCTGTCTGAGGTTGATATAGG
Organism: Eubucco bourcierii; assembly: GCA_013396675.1. Classification (NCBI taxonomy): domain Eukaryota; kingdom Metazoa; phylum Chordata; class Aves; order Piciformes; family Ramphastidae; genus Eubucco; species Eubucco bourcierii. The sequence continues at coordinate 71,870 of VWZE01015561.1, forward strand.
ACATGTACTGAAGATCAAAGAAATCATCTTGGTATTAGACAGCCCATGTCCAAGTGGATGCCAAATGAGCAATTTCCCTCCATAACTAGTACATTGTGCTGTGAATAACTAAGACCCAGCCCTGAAAACACGCCTTTTCACATTGTCCTAGACATCCAGGCAGCCTCAAGCCAGCAAAATAGCCTGAAGCTATTCCCATCATTGCTTCCTCACCTCCTCATTGATTCTTGCTTCTTCACAACTTCTTATTCATTCATCATAGTTGTCACAACTTCCTTTTGTAAAAGACCCTGAATGAATATCCACACTTTCTGCTTCTGCTCAGACAGCATGATGCAAGGGCTCAGGAAACAGTCCTGACTGAAGGGAAGCACTACGACACAGATACTGAGCTGTGCTCAGAGGTAGTGATGGGAAACAGAGTGGACCATAATGACTGACTGAGGCTGTGAGGTCCAAGACATCAAGTCTGCTCTGCTTGTCCCCATCCTTCTGGTGTCAGTACTGCTGTGGGGCAATCCAAATTCTTTCTTCCCACCCCCAATCCTCTTAGGTCCCTCTGAGAGAGAACTGCCAGCGGCACCTGAACCTGGTTTCTCTTGGACCACACTGTGCAGCCCAATTTCCTCCTGCTACCCCGAGCTGGGGGAGATGCCAGCAATTTGGTTTCCCTCCTGAGCTGCTGAGACAGTGTCGCTTCCATGAATTTTTCTCTCGTGGAGGTCGATTGGACTTTTGCCACATGGATCCACACGATTGGATATAACTTTCAGGAGGCTGCTTCAGCAGAGAAATTCACCAAAGGATCCTTGCCTATTTCCTATCTCACCTCCATGAATAAAAAGCTGTTTCCCTTAATTCTCTGCTCAGCCTGATTGACAGTAGGGTAAAGTTGTGTTTGTAGCTTAGCTGTTTTCATTTTCTGACTTTCCTAAATCTCTAAATTTGCCCATAAACATCCTTTGAAGATTTTCCTGACTGAATTAGAACCTGTAAATAAGCCGTAACTAGTTCTGTATATAGTTTGGGGGTGTGGTTTTCAGGAAAATACAAACAATTCTATTTTTATAATTCCTGTCTCAGCCAACTAATACCCAAACCTCTATAAGTACATCAGAAATAGATAAGACACTCCTTACTTCTCTCATAAAGATGGGTGTAAGTTCCTAAAGGAGACACAAACAGGCTGGAGTAGGTCCAGAGGTGGGCCACAAACGTGGTCAGAAGGATGGAGTATCTCTCCTATGAAGACAGGTTGAATCACTGGAACAGGTTGCCCAGGAATATGGTTAAGGTCCTGTCCCTGGAGACATTCAAGATCAGGTTTATGTGGCCCTGGACAGACTGGTCTGTTTGGAGGTGCCCCTGCTCACTACAGGGTGGTTGGACAAGATGACCTTTGAAAGTCCTTTCCCGATGAGATCTCTCAATCTGTAAATATGTAAATCTTTGAATCTGTGTGTCTTCATCCCTCCAGGGGTTAACTAATAATAGATTTAGCGATTTTTCAACATGTAATGTAGAACCTTTTCCAGATTTCTCAAAACCAATATTTTTTGTGCCAGATTTTGCCAAGTTAGTGAAAACTTTCTGAAATATATTTTTAAAATAATCATTTTGGTGATCAAGAATTCTGCATAATTTGACCAACATTAGAAAAGAAATTTAATGCTGGTTTGTTGGGGTATAGACATTTCTATGAGATTCATAACAGAAGTCGACCTCTGTAACTAGTCTTTTTTTCCCTCCCTCAGATAAAATGCTTAGCACCTTGTGCAGAAACTAAGAGCCTAAATATAGTAATACCAGAGCTCTGACTGGCTGCATTTCTGACAAACAAATCAAAATTGCAGTACCAGGAAGGACAAGATGCCAAAACTGGAAAGGAAAATTCCACTAAAGACAATGGAGATGATTCTGACTTGACTTAAAAGCAACATCGATCAAGAGTAATTGATGCTGAATTGAGAATTTACTCAAGGGAAGGAGATAGAGAAGGAGAGGGAACAGCAGTTTTCAGAATTTTGGGCCATAAGAGACATCCAGAGCCAGAAAAGAATCCTTTACTGACTTCCTGTTGCATTCACATTTGGGAAAAAAAAAAATCTGTTTTTCTTTCTACAGGCCCTTTGCATTTCTAAAGGTTTTTAAAGACAGAATATTTGGTCAAGTCTGTTACATTTGCAGTAGTTAACAGAGGAGCCATTAAGGAACAGTTGCTGCAGTGAAGCACATCCACTGCAAAAAGGGTCATAGTAAGGAGAGAACAAAACTGATCTGCTGTGTTCCTGTTCCAAAACAAAGGACACGGTGCTGAACAAAGTTTGGTTTGGGTTCATTTAATCAACCTGAGGTAATTCATTAAACAAATGCTAAGATCTAGTTTTGAGAATTTAATTCTTGTCCTTCGTCTACTGAGAATCCTACCTTCAGTTTCAATCTTTCTGTTATTCTCACTGAGCATAGCTGTTTCTGTGGGTCATGGAAAGTTTATATATGATGCTGGCCAAAGCTACTGGCAACCTCAGACTTTCTGCTGAGTATTTCACACACACTTTTCATAGCACTCAACAGGCTTCAAAAGCTGTCCCTTGGCTATACTGTGTTCATGGCTCACAGTCCTGGACTGCATTAGCACGTCTAATGTATAAAATAGTTCTCGTCGCAAACCCTGCACTTTGGCTGAAGGGCTGTCAGTACTGTGTCTGCGTTTCTCTGCCAGTGAATCATGAAGAGTACGGAAGGATATCTAAAATGACAGCAGAATCTCACCCTTTTAGACTTGTGCTGCTATTGCATCTATATGTCCATTGCTCTGCTTACCTCTCAGCACCCCTTATTTTATCTTGTCCTTAATGCCATGTTGCTCTGACTGCACAAAGGATTGGCAGCTTTTCAGGTACCAAAACACCAACACCATCATTAAGTCTGTCTGTTACAGAAACAGTACTTCATCTATATACATATATATGTGATTTCATGTTGCATTTCAAAAATACATTCCCAGAAAGTGTATTTCTAAATAGCAGGAAATATCACAGTTCTTTTACCTGAAGACAGAAGTGGCCTAATATCTTCAATACAAATTGCTATACCAATGGTGTAATTCCACTGGGTTTTAGCACAACAGCAAGCAGTGATAGAAGTTTCAGAAAAAAAGATCCGAGAAAGCCTGAAATGCTTTCTGGGTAGACTAAGGAGAGTTTCTGCCTTCTCATCAGATAGATATTTCCCAGAATATGAAAATAACTTCTTTTTCTTTTTTTACTATATCCTATTTATAAAACTTTTACTATTGAAACTAGCCTGTTGCATTGCTGCTGATATTTTATCAGAAGCACATAGGAGGTTTTGCTCACTTGTGGCCATGAATTTTCACCAGTCAGACTTGCATTATCATAAACAGGACCTCATACATTCACATGCCATTTTATGGTAGGTGTGAGATGCAGTGAAATTTCATGGGCATTGTATTTTAAAAGCCTGCATAACAAACTGTTTTCTCGATAGTTAAAAGTATCATGGCATTAGAATAAGCAATCATATTTTTGCAGTAAACTCCATGAAAACAGTGTATATACATGCTTTTATAAGCATATGGAGGCTACCTATTTCTGTCCAAAGTTCAGTAGCTTGTAGATACACAGTATTTTTATTATTGATGTACCAGAGAATGTTGGTCTCCATGACTGCCTGGAAGGTCACTAAATTTATATTTACAATACAGAACCCAGCAGGTTTGGGTAATTAGGGTATCATCCAATACTAGGGATTCTTAAAGTCCTATAGTATGTATTTTCATGCCAAGGTCATCAGAGAGCTGCCAAGTTAGGCATTACTGAGGTTTTCTTTTTAACTGCTTGGCTGCTGCTGAACGCTGCAGGTGCTTTATTACTTGATCTCACCCTTCCATGGAACTATCAAGCATCGCAGGGAATGATGACATTCCACTTGCTCCAGAGGAATCATTCCAACAACAAAGGCAGATCCAAAAGGAGCTTATACACTGCCTGCTTTAAAACCACTATTGCAATAAAAGATTGTGATGTGATGTGATGGCACAAAGGTACTTAAGCACTGGTCTTAATTTGTGTTTAAAAAATACATGTAAATAATACTGAGTTTACTGAGAAAATGTACCTTAATTCAAATTCTGAAATAAGCACTATCTGCAAAATGCATCATTACACCTGCAAACAGAAAAAGGCTCTCCATCCTAAAATCATTCCATAATCCTGTAAAAATGTGTTTCTGTAACATCTCAGTATATAATGGGCAGCACTTAAGTTCTGCAGCCAGTTTCAGAGATTCTTGTTTTCACCTATGCCAAAGGTAAAAGTCAAAAACTATGACAGAGATATGCCTAATGTAATGTTTATATTGTGCAATGGCTGGATAAAGTTTATTAAAACTACCTTTCATGCTCCAAAAGAATGCCACTGCATTATGTAGCTACCTCAGTGCTCATCCTGTTATATCTCTGGTTGCCATGGCAATATCCTCCTAGGTATTTGTAAGGTCACAAAAAGAAGAGCTAACCCTCTTACTCCCAGAATAACTAATGCAGTTCTGTTACTGGCTTGATGTAAATAGTCTCAGGTGACAGCAAACTGTACATATAGTCAATTACAACTGCTCAAAGGAAATGATTTGTTGTAAAAGCCACTGTTCAACCTCAGTGACATCAATGTTTCTATGGCAACAGTTGCCTCTTGCACTGCTTAGAATTGAGTATTGATCAAACTAGGGCCAGCACTATTTCAGAGACTTGCTACTTTTCTGTGTGGCAATTTACAATAGGAACTCATAACATCACTGTATGTTTCAAGCCCCAAGGAACCAATTTAGCAGACAGTTACAGTAGAATATTAGCAGAGGTCAATAATGGAAGTCTGATTATAGTCCTAGGACAATTATTCAATGCTTCTGTTGTCTGCCCTTTCAGCATTCCACCAGCTATTAAAATTTTCAAATAATAATATTCATCCCTGAAGAAAGTGTTGAATTCATTAATCTTCTATTTTAAACTTTATTTTTCATTGTTATGTTATCTATCAATAAAATTATTCAGCTATATTAGCCAAGTTCTGACCTCTCAGAAGTAAATAACTATTGATCAAGAAGCAGAGCTCTGATGGCATACTACAGAGTTTCCATTAGTGGTCTCATTGGTACAGCAGATAAGGTGATTCTTGCAGGAGATCAGATAGCACAGCAAACAGGATAGGGTTGCTCCTGGTGGTGTGCTGTAAGGCACACCACTGCTCTGTGCAGCAGCATCATGATGGGTTTCTGTCCTAGTTCTTTCAGCAGTGAAATAGAAGTCTCTGTAAAACACACGTCTTCCAGAAATGTCACTAAGAGCTGTTTTACACCTCTTGCACACAATCCTTGCATCAGGATGCTCTCTCATTTCAGTGAGGGTGAGGAGTTTTCATGTCACCCTTCTTTCCTTTATTGGTAAAAATGGCCAATCTCGGGATTAAGAATTTGTGATGAGTAAAAGTGTTTGGAATGTTGAAGGAATGATGTTACTTTAAGAATATTTCTTCTTCATTTCTTTTGACAGGTTACACACTGAAAAGATTATTTGCTTCTTGATTTTCAAAACACGATGTACAAAAGTCCCTGGTTTGTCACTACGTTTGCTCCTATGCTTTTCCTTTATGCTCGATATAGGGAAATGAAAGAAAACTGTCTGATGTTTACAATAATAAATATTTTACTGTGTTTGGTTTGTTTAGCTATATCAATTTGTGGCTATTTGCAGAATTAGCCTATCTGTTAACAGGATGTACTTAGTTTCCTATACTTCCTGGATATTTGCAAAATAAGATCTTCATAGGAAGCAAAGTTTGTCTCCTGTTCTTCCACCTAATCTGGTAGGTCAAACCAGAGATTTCAGTTCAGGCCCTTCTCTATGCAAATTGTGTCTCAGATGCACATACATTTTCATTCAAATCAATAGGAGTCAGACATATCAAAGAAGGAAATTATCCCCTTATTGAGTCTTCTCCTCCCAAGTAGATTTATGTAACTCCTACACAGAGGTAATGCAGTTAATTACATTCCTCTTCTAGTGCATCAATGGGAAAATAGGATTCAAGCATCAGGGATCTTAAGTAGAAAAAACTCACTGGGAACTGAGAAAATTCCTTTTCTTACCTCAAATGAGAAGGAGAAACTTCCAAGCTCAGTGATACCTAAATGAAAAAAAAAAAAAAAAAAAAAAAAAAAAGAGAGAGAGAGAATGAAGAGAAAATAAACAGATCATGTAGTAAGATTCTAGGTTTGTCATCATTTTTATTTAACTTGTTTGTCATTGTTTCCCAAAAGAGGGTCAAAAAGGTCAGGCTGTGATGTCACCAGGATACCTCTGGCAGCTTCCTCATATTTTTTTTTTTTTCCCCTGTTGTTTCCTGTCTATCTCAATATCTAGCCAAGATTAGGGCCTGGATGAAACTGGTTGGCTGATAAACAATCTCTAGAGCACGCAGATGCTATAGTGGAATGGGCAAACTGAAAGGAGGTGGAACACATGTAGCAACCTAAAAGCTTTTAAAGAATCCTCTCTTTTTGCTTATCAAAGAGAATAAAAAAGAAATCATAAGTGTCTTTCGGGTCTAGTATTGATCAGCTGCATAAGTCAGTCAGGTTCCTGTTTGATGGGAACAGTTATATGAGTTGTATGAAAGTGTCTAAGGACACTTCACAGTTAATAAAACATGCATAAAGTTCAGTGCAGTGACTGCCCCACTGTTTTCTAAAAAAAAGTAGTGTCAATCAAAACTTTTTTGCTTTGTAAATCCAGTAGCTCTCCTAGTTTGGGATTATTTTTGATGCTGCAGTATTCATGTTGACCAGTACATGGTGGAAACAAAGCGCATTTAAGCAGAAGCATCAACCCAGCACACTTCCTGTTATTGGTTTTTGTAGACTTCTCTGGGTTTTTTATTTTATACTGCAAATTTGAAATCTGTATGCTGTATCGTTCATTGTATGCCATTAAACTGGCTAAAACTACAATGGTTCCATACTTTAAAGAGAAAATGGGATAGGGTGAAAGAATCAAGAAAAATAAAAGATCACAAATTCCAACACTATTTTAGGGTTAATGTCATTTTTTTCTACTGGAACTAACAACTATTTCTAGGGTGAGATTTTAGGGTACTGTTCCATTTATGCACAGTCCTGTCATCCTAAACTGGACCTGGAAATAACCAAGGAAAAACCTGACTTCAGTGAATGCAGGGACACAATTCTAAAGCAGTTAGTTCTGTGTGGTTCTGATCAATAAATAAATGGTTTATGTTCTTGACTAGAGCATCCTGATTTAGAGAGCTCTCTTGTAGCCTAAGACATAGTATTCCTGTATTAGAATGAGCTACAGTGAAACAACATGGAGACCATGAGCATACCTATCTATCATTTCTCACCATACCCTGCAGGTAAAAATATAACACCTCATCCTTTTTATCTTTCTGTATATCACTGTACAATCATCAGTACTTCCTTTACACCAAAACCTACTTGACAAAAATTGTAAAGTCTGAAAAAGCATAAGTCTTTCACGTTGCAGAAATACAGTCCACATCAAGCTTGGCCTTTAAGTGAGTCAATTATCCAACTGGAAGACACAAGCTGTCAGATGTGGTTTAGACAGACTGCTTTTCAAAGTTTTGAATTTCATTTTGAGTTGACATTACATGGTAGTCACCAGTATCAGCATTAGAAACTGGTGGCAGAGGTGCACCAAAAGACACTAGTTCTGGATAAATTAAACTGCCCATATGCTATCACTTTTATATTTGCAGTATTCAGTACTGTTCACCAACTAGAAAGAAATCTTTATACACTGAAAATGAATTCTTAATTCATCTTATAAGGAGAAATATTCTGATTCAGAATAGTTGAGGACAGATACTCTTTCCACCTGTACAAGCATGGAATAAGAGCAGGCAGTCCTCTCTGATCTATAATAAAGGTGAGTCTACTCTCCATTGAAAACCAGTCCAACAGAGATGGACTGGGCAAGTGATTAATTACTGTCGAGTATTTTTTTAGGATGTCCAGACAACTTGGTGGTTTTTTGATTAGTGGATTCACTCTAAGTAAAATTAAAAACTGAACAAGCTTTCATATGCTAAACCCCACATTTCAGTGTTCCTCGCTAGCTTTGCTAACACCCAAGCCACTTATTTCAAGGGAAGAATGGAGCATTATGATTATCTAGCATGACATGTTGCAAAACACAGACCATAGGATTTCACCCAGGAATTCCAGTGTCTAGCCAAGCAGTTTGTAGCTGAACTAGAGCATATCTTTTGAAAAGCTAGCCATCAAGCTCTTAAGCATTTAAGGAACTTCACTCGCTTGAGTATGTTTATTTAGCTCACTTGAGTATATGCAATTGTTTAGGCTTAAAAGTCTTCAGGGTCAAAATGCCAAGCAAACAAAACTCAGCTGCCTAAATCCCACAAATGTTTCATTATTAGTGAAGGAAGGCATTATTTTGATACACAAAGCTTTGGGTTATTCCTGCAAGATATGTTTTCTTGAATTTGATAGGCTGTAGCATATTTAGAACTTTAAAAAACATCATCTTAGCAATGGCAAAATCCTTTGGCTGACCTCACAGGCAAAGGCATGCACACGGATCATAATTTCCACAGATTTTAGAAAGAGCAAACACTTTCCAGACTCTAAAAAGTTATCCTGGGGGGTGGGGGGGGAAGGGAAGAAGGGAAGATTGGGGGAAAAAAAAGATGTTTGGGGGAAAGGACATTCAACAGATCTTTTATCTTTGAATATATACGTACAGCTTCCCCACAAATGAATGGAAATCTCACCTACTTATTTAAATTATCATCCAATCCATTTGCATAGTCTGAAACAACTTTATTCTGTTCCGATTGTTTAACTGTTCTCGAAGTCCTATTGAAAGGAAGGATCAAGCTACAAAATAGTTTGCAGTTCAGACAGACACTTCATAATTTGAGTACAGTCCTAGTTGGTATTTCGTATAGGCTCAGCTCCAAGTGTAATGGAGTTTCAATTCAGTAAGTCAAGCCCTTGCTTTTGTAGAATAGGTTTCACAATAAACATGTCATCTTTTCCTGAAAGGCAAAGTGAGGCCAATTTCATTATGGAAAGAGTAGAAGGAAAAGAAGTATGAGTAGAATAACAAACTACTGTAATGTCAAAAGACATAGATAGGTTCTATTTCCAACCCTGTTACCAAAGTGGAAAATCAGTTCCTTTTCTCCATGTCCATTTCCAAGGATTGTTCTGGAAACCAAATTAAAATTGCAATCCTAATTAAAGCTGTAAGCTTTCCAGAGAAAAGCCTGTTCTTGCTGTGATTGTGCCTGCATGACATACTATCAAGTATTTTAATGCTGCTTGCTGTTATGTGTTATAGAACCAAATTGGACAAGAACAAAAATGAGGAGAAAGGTGATAAAACCTTCTGAAATGAGGTAATTTGAAATACCCAAGTGAGTGGAAAGTGAAGATGCTAAGAACAACAGATGAGTAGTAAAGAGGAAAATATGGGGGAAATGAGAATTATATTGAAGAGGCAAATGAGGAATGGAGATTTAAAAAAAAAAGAAATCTAATCTCAGTCAAATACCTCATTTCCTAACAGGGGATTCCTGACACGGGTCGTTTGCAATGTGTTGCACTTCTGTGCCACAGTAGTGAGATGGATATCACATAGTTAAACGTATGAAGACAGTGCCTTGGTTTGCCAGTATAGGGCCTGCTTTTACCTTTATTACTGAAGGAGGATGTTTTTATTTGCCTAGCGCAATGCATTATACCCATAAATTCCATCCACTCAGCAAGTCAAATTAATGCTAACCTACAAGATACATTAGGTATGGGTTTAAATCAGTCATTTAAAAAGATATATTGCAACCTAGTTTCTATAGAGCTTTGCAATACATGTGCTGTTCAAAATGCTATGCAACCGTTCTTTGTTGAGGTGTCTCAACTTTGCCAGGAACGTAACGACGTAAAGAACAAAAAAACAATTTTTGTTGCTCCTTGATCACCTCCAATGAAACTGCAGGCTGACAAAACATTCCAGTGCCATGGGAAAAGGTACTCAGCTGAGACACATTAGTTAGTCATGTAATAGTAAAATCTACAACTTTCCCTCATGAGTAGTTTGTACTGGGATTATGTGACAATGTGTATTATTTTCAGGTGATAGGAGAAAGAGAAAGGCTGATGAATTGCATGTGAATCTTTAATGGTGTATGGTACTGTAATGTGCATGCATTCATTATAAAAAAATAATCTCAAAGTTAACAAACTGATTTGCTCAGCTGCAGAGCTACCCCTGCTGAAATTGCAGATGAGAAAGGGGTAGGAAAGACAAAAGGAAAATTTTTTAAAAAAGAAAACAGTAGGGAAAATTCAGAATACAGAAGTTTCCCTGGAGGGAAGGCAGGATATAGATACACTTCTACATCATGCACCACTCCTTTGTCAATATTTACCCAGCAAGTGGAACAATAATGTGCAGTCATTATTAAACTCAGCCTTCTAAAAGAATGGCTTCTGGCTTCTGATACAGTTGTTCTGCATAAATCTTGCCAGAGATTATGCTTAGATTGTGCTACTGGCATAGTTACTTCAGATCTATGTCTTGTTTCCAGATGGTTCATCTGTTTATTTCTTTAATATATTCAAGATTCATTGTGTTTGCCACAAATTTACACATTTTAATGTTGGTTAGCCAGACAAATCTGATCTCAGACAAAGGATAACATCTGTAGGTTTTCATGCTAATGCTAATTTAAAAATTTCACTAAACAGCAAAAGCACAATAAAGTTGTTGAAGGATTAGACACACATTATCAAATATCATAGGAAGCAAAATAGATGAGTTTTACTGAATTATTTCTTTTCGTGAAGGAAGCCAAGACATGTGCAAAGCTACCAAAGTCCAGAGGTTTGTTTCCAACTCTTGAAGCAACCAGACTTCATACAAGTTTCAACCCAGCTATTGAAACACTTCAGAAAATAAGAAATAACCTGGCTTTTTGGAATCTCCATCTCTGAACTCATACAAATGGTAGGAAAAGACGGACAAGGCTATCAAAATGTCTTTCATACTCCTATAAAAAACCTTAGGTTTATTTGGCATGACTGTTATCTTTGATCTTTCAATGCACAGTGGTTCTGGAATTTCATAATCCTGACAGGTTTCTCAGATACAATGAAGCCAGAACCAACCTTGCTGCAGAGCAGTGAACAGTTCTATGAACTCAAGTAATGTTCCTCAATACACTAGTACTACAAAAATTGTATTGAGCAAGCAGGTCATACATACCCTTTGGGTTCTGTGATCTAAAATGCCACACATTTGTGGAGTACTTGAGGAATCTGAGCAAACTTCTCTGATCAGATTTTTTTTTTTACCCCAACAGTATTTTCGGGTCTGTTTTCGAGATAAAGAAATGAGGCAGAAAAATATCTTCAGCCTTTTAAAAGTGTTATAAGTTCCCAGAGCTTATTTGTACATTTGTGTTATTAATTGGTGGCATCATTAAGAGTTGCATGTAATGTTACACTTGCAATTATATCAATAAAGTTTTAGGTCAGTGAATGGGAGGTTAGATCAAGTGCTTAGTAAAATAATTCCAGTCACAAAGAAAGCTTTAAAACCAGAACAATGAAAATTAAGCTCTCCCATTTCCCAGTCCTGGGCCTCAACCCCAGGAATCTTTGCTCTGTACTTGACAATATTTTTTTTCAGAGCTTAAAAAAAGAACATGAAAAAAAAATTGTAACCAAAGAAGCATGTTCGTTTCTCTTAAACAGTACATTTCCAAATCATTGGTTAACATTCTGAATTAGACACTGAGTCATTAACACCGTTCACATGCGGTGTGAAAATGGTATCTCCACTTGCTATTTGAAAAGGCAACAAAAGAAAAAGAGCCCACGTATGGTTTTAAATACCTATCTATCAGCTCACAGTGGCATGTCACAGCAAGAAGGCTGAACAAATATGCAAAAAATTGCTGTTTAATGGAGAGAAATACAGTGAAATTATTTATAGTGGGGCAGTAAGTTCTCAGACACAAAGTAAATTACAAACAGATTTTTCAATGACATTTTAAGACTCCATACTAGATTCTTATATACTATTCAAAAATCAATTTTGCATGGAATTTTTGTGAGCTTTCCGTTATTAATAAAGCAGCGGTAGGCAATCCTGGTTACGCTCTCACAACAGCAACACCTGACGGGGAAGAATGTTGCCACACATACTCTTTGATTTAAAGGACCCATCCCTGTGCTCATTGCTCAGAGAATCTTTAACTGGGACTCAGCCCTTATGCCACCAGCAGTCAAAAGAATGTTAAAAGCTGGGGAGGCAGTGAATTATTGGTACATTTCTGCAGGTCTTCAGTTTCCCTGACACAAAATAATTTAATTTCCATAGGCATTAAATTCATCCACAAACTTGTACAATTAAATTCAAATTGAAGTTCTCATAGAAACCAATTAGAAAAATGTATGATTTTTTTTTTTAATTTATACATAGCCACACAATGGGTCTACATTACTTCTTATTGTGTGTAACATGCAAAGATCGTCACTTCTCCACTGACCAAGACATCTTTTTGTCTAACTCGTTCTGGCTGCTGCATTTCTCCATATCATTCATGCAGATGGCATGCTTTTGACTAAATGAGTAACGATCAGAATTAGGACATCTTTATCCTCATAATGTCATGTAATCCACATCTATGATGAATTACAATTCCCACTATGCATCTCATGTTCAGTTTCTATGTACCTGAGAGTACTGCAGACCTCACCTTAAGTTAAGACACACTGAAGCACATGTTTCACTTTAAGCCTGTTTAGGTGCTTTCACAAACAGATCTGGAATAAGGATTTCACAATGAGGAAATAAATTGCAGAGTTAGACCCAAACTATAGAAGATTGAAGTGCTTTAGGAAAGTTAGCAGATAGGAGAGACTGCTGTTGCCCTCAAAAACAACACTGCTTTAACTGTGAAAGTTTTATGTGACCTCAGGTTTTCTTATCTTTTAAACACTCTTTCCTAAATTCAGTTAATTAACATCTGGAAAATGAAATATTTCCACAGCAACTCTTATGTTTACAAATAAATACTGAAAATTTTCTGTTCTGATAAATTCCATATAACACATTCCCCATATTAAAGAAAATGCTCATAGTCCAAAATATCCATGAATATAATATAACATATTCAATAACAGAGAAATCTGTGCACCTTGATTGGCTAACAGATGAAATCTGAATAGTACCTAGTACACTCTAATTCATTGCTGAGAATTTATGAGACTCATCATCATTTAATTAACAATATAAATATTAAAAAACATTTTCTAATAAAATTTTATAATTGTAATAAGACACTCCAATATATGAATTATGGAGTATTAATTCACACCCAGTTGTGTTGAAACTAGGTATGAATGAATAGATCATAATTCACAACTTCTCATGTCCTAGTGCTGAAAATAAAAATGCAGCAAAATAAAATTGAATAATACCTTGCAGAAACAAATTAGCCAAAATTCTATTTTTTAATATAATTTATTGTTCCAACTCTTTATCAGCCACTTTCTCACATATTGCATGATGCCTAATCTTGTAGTTTTTAGACATGGAAAATGTCTGCTTCAGCAGACAGTGATGCGATGATACCTTCAGAGATCTTGCCAGGAACACTAGTAGAGATGCTCAGATTTGCATTAGCCAAGAACTTGGTTGATTAGCTTAATGAGGTGTTTTTGGGGTTTTTTCCCCTAATGAAAGGACTCCAAAGCAATGGATCTTAACAAGTAATTAGGCTGAGTGACATTTTTTAAAATTCAAATCATAAATTGACTTGTCAAAACTATAATTTAACTAGAATGCTTAGACAATTTCAGTTCAACCAAGCCAATATTTACAGTCAAAAAAGGGAACAAAAAACCCAGAAGATTCAGAACATCTTTACAGTTTCTAAGTGGAAATTCTAGATTTTTCACTTCAAACTGATGTCTATTTTTTCATTTTGAACACTTTTAAAATCATGCACGTGTTAAATAAGACACTTTAATTTCTTCTGTAAATTATTTTTTCCTAGCTCTTGTAAGAAGAAAAGGGAGACTTTACTCATACATGTTTAAGACACTCAATATGCAAAAAACTTTCAGAGGCTTAACCTGTGGGAATTTTAGAGATGTTTGAATTTGAATCAAAGTCAGTCTTAGGGAAGGAGTCCTCCACTTCTGAAATAGCTGATGCCACAGACCCAGTTTCCCTCAGACATGCTTTTTACTCCTGGAAGGCTCCATATTGCTCTTCCTTTCCAGTACAGGCTAGTTCTTATGTAATTTCCCAGTGATCTCCTCCACTTTTATCTGTAAAGCCTCTGAAACAGCTGGGACTGAAAATATTTACAGAGAACTGCATAGCAAATAACTTAATGTAATCCATCCCTCTGAGTTTTCTAACTTACATCAACTGGGTGATAACTTAGTTTTTGCTCAAATTATCTGACACATGAAATGAGACGACAAGAGGACAGGATGCTGTTCCTCAGCACTGGTTCTTTGTATTATTGGGGGGGGGCTGAACACTGAGAATGAAATCTTAGCTCTTGCAAAACGAGTGGGAAATTTGCCATTGACTTCAGTGGAGCCAGGATTATGCCCTAAGTGAGCATAGTTCCCATATTTGCTTCTACAATGAAAATTAAGAATGATTTGTCTAGAAGCATATGGAATCCATTTATGCATTATGAATAAGATTATTATTATTTAAATGGAAGATATATGTGACTTAACTACTATATTCATTTGTGCCTTGCACATATCAAATATAGAACATGGGAATGAGAATCTGTTACACTCTCTTTTTATCTGTATTAGGTAAGATTTTTAAAAGTTTGTTAGGGAGGAGATTTACAGGACAGGGGAAAGGTAACCAGCAACCTATCTAATTCTTTAAGTTCTACAGTTAAAGAAGACAGCTTCTGAATGTCCTGCTGCCTCTCCCTTTACATGGATCTTTGACACTGCTTTAATGGTAGGTTTTCTGTTTGTGAATTAATTCTATGACTAAAAGAAATATCTGAAAGAATAAAAATTGAGAGAAAGCTGAAAATGGGAATCTCATCCCTTACGACTGTGTATTGCCTGACCTTTCCCACCAGAAAAATTATCCTGCTTCTTTGGAGGCATGGCTCAGTGCCATTCCCACTGCAGACATGGTTTCAAACTGCCCTGGAGTTGTGCCATGAGGAACCTCTTGTTTATTACACAGGATGGATGCCAGACAAACCAGCTGAGGTGTGGTTGGGTTTTATAGACTTCCAATTTGAAAGTTATGCTATACATAATGTGATTAGATCTGACTGGAATGTTATTCCCTATTTTCTTTTATTGAAGTTTAATTGTTTCCTTATTCCACTGTCATTTCTGCATTTGACTAACACTTGTGTATTGCTAGTAAGATGCAATACTCAGCTTGGATTTGCATCATGTATTACTGCTCTGTGGACATTTTTAGGTTGAAAGGAAGGAAAGAAAGGGTGGGTGGGAAAGGAAGGAGGGAAGGAGGGAATATTTGCCATATTCCAATTTAGCAAATTAATTTGGCTCAACAAGCTTCAAAGGTGAATTAATTACTTCTTTGTGGTCGGGTGCCAGGAACTTGCTATGAAAACAAAATATATAAGAATTACAGATAGTCACAATTCCTGAGGTCAGAATGAGTGACTAATGATGCCTTTGGTTAACTCAACTGCCAGTTTACTTCATGTGCTCTTCATATTAACAGTGATCAGTTGGGCATGCTGTCCCATGGCATGATATTTCATAACATGCACTACAGGTCTCTGTCTCTCATAAGCTCAGGTCTGCACATGTCTTTAATAGTTTATCTTTGTATATGTCCTGTTCCATTTCGCTTTAAATTAATAGCTTGCAAGGGTTATTGACAGGTGATTGTTAATGTAAAACTTTGTGATTCAGTACAGTCCACACTTCCAAACTCCACAAATAATGAAAGAAGTCCACAGTCTTTGTGGTCACACAGTTAATCCTCAACTCTGAAGTTTTTTCAAGTACATCTAACCATGGAAGCTAGGGAACCTAGGGAAGCTTTTTCCCAAGGAAGCTCATAATGAGGTTGTACACTTTTATGCCTCCTAGCCCATTGTGTTTCACAGGTATACATGTTCTTTATTGTTTTTCAGTACAAATAGGAACGAACTGGCTCAATAGCTGTAAATAAGGCAAACTTTCCCTAGGTGGAAAAAAAGAAAGATTATATGATCAAATACTACTAGTATTCAGCATCACAAAGATACCATTTTCTTGTATAAGAAGACAATAACTTAAGAAAGCTTCATACAAATGCCAGGTTTACATTGCCACTGGAACAGAAGTCACAGAATTGAATTATCCTTGACTATGTTTCCTCAGGAAGTCAGTGTTGAGTTGAGGGGGAGGAGTATGACAGTTTTAGTTATATTCATTGGGTTTTTTTGTTTCAAATCAAAGATTTTTGTCTTCTGTAGCACTAACAGAAAAGTATTTGAAAGTCGAGTTGTATGCATATGTCATAACCTACTTATTTACATATTATATGGAAAAATCACTTTATTAAAGGTGTTTATACAGCAGGCTGCAAAACCTTGTTTTGAACCCCCAGTTTAGCATTAACAAAACATGGGCTTATATGCAGTCCTTGCCATTCTTCAGTTCAGTTTCTAATAATATTGCTCCTTGCCTATAATGTCCATAATTCACCTATAACTGTGTTTCTCTTTTCCCTAGTCCTCTGTGACTGGTTTACTATTCAACAAAGTAGGAGAGCCAGCAGGATGCTTTATCAACAAATGAATGCTCACATACCTATTTCCTGTCTGACCTGCTCTCTTTCTGCCCTCTGCCCCCTTTGACTATGACTTTTATTTGAGCGCAGGTGGACCTCTGCCTTCTACTGGAGACCATGAAATGGGTTCAGCTATGTGTTGTAAACCTGGTTCCTCCAACAAATAAGAGAAACACTACTCTTTTGTGAAGAACCAGTGACAATTGGAAAGTACAAATGCCTTTGCAAGGGCTATGAAGCTCCAAATAGCCATGGTATGCAGCACAGAGCCAACAGCAAAATTGTTACGAGGTCAGGGATTTGTTAAAATAAATATTGTTTTCTATCCAAACCTCAAGTGACACTGTAACAAGGTTTTACTGTTCTTGCTGTCACTTTGCATAAAAATTCTTAGACTAGTGAAGAAAGGCAGAACTGAGGAATGGACAAAAAGTAGGGAAGCGCAGGGATACTGTAAGTTCATTTTTGGTGTCAGTGAAAAAAAATAATTCAATGATTGGACAAAGTAGGAGAAATTATGTGTATTGAACTGTAAACTACAAAGTTCTAGCTCAGCCTTGAGTGCACCAATAGACCTTAACCTCCCTACCTTGGGCTTCCACACATCCCAGGCTGTCTCATGAACCTCCCTTATGCTTGGGCTTGGGCACCCACTCCTTGTTTAGGCTGCATTGTAGGTGAACTTTTTCTCAGTTACACTTGAATTTTCTAGGCTGACTTTCAGCATGACTTTTTACTTTGCTTTCGCTCTGGTCATCACTGGTCTATCAGTAGGACCTGTGATTATCATCACCTTGCTGTACTTTCCTGGCTCAGGTGCTGCATGACTTTGCCCCCTCAGGGAAGTTGTTGTCTGGCCTCTGTTCTGACCACCTTTGACTTTCTAAGCCCCGATAGAGCTGCTGGCCCTAGCTGCAATAGACAAAGAGGAGCTCTCCTTGAGGAACACATCTTGAAGGAGAACCAATAAAGGCTTGCTACATTTCCGAAAAGAGAGAAGAAAAGAACTATGCTTCCCTTTTTATTTTACCTCCTCCAATCTCTATTTAGAGATGAAGGATCTTCTCTGAAAAGACATGAAATGTGTTTCATTAACATCTGAAAGGAAGGCAAAGGCAATTGCAGCCTCTTGCAGCCTCTATATTGCTGGCAGGCATGCAAAAGAAGTTGCTGGCAAACTGCATGGGGAAGCAAGGAGTAAATACATGCCAAGAAATAAAAACAAAAATAATGATGGTTTGAACTTATTTGATTTCCATAGTATCAGAAATTTCTAGCCAACAAAACATCATTATTTACCTGATGTAGTATCTATGGTAGCACATCAACACCTGTCAGATATTAACATAAAATAAATTACCTACATATAAAAAACCAAATAAAACAAATAAACAAACAAACCAAACCAAACAAAAAAAACCTCAACAAACCAAACCAAACCAAACCAAACCAAACCAAGAGCCCTACAATGTTCCTCTGCCCCTCCTAATGATTTGAGGTTCACACCTCTCTAAAAGGAAAGTGAAAGGTCAGAAAGATGTCAGAAAATGAATCTGTATAAAGAACATTTTAAACTAAACTCCAGAGGATACATATACAAACTGGAAAGAAGTCTTGAAGTTGATGCTATTGATATTCTGCAGTTGTATTGTTATGCTGAACTTCCTCCTGCAAATGGTAGAGGAACCCACAA
>VWZE01015573.1:10136-17636 GCA_013396675.1 Eubucco bourcierii
CTGCTTCTACAATTATTATTCTGCCTGCTACCTGTTGGCATTGCTCGGCATCATATAGCGGGGAGCTTGCCTTTTCCCCACAAATGGCAGACTCAACCCTGTCTGTCTGTCGCGCCGAAACAGAGGACTGCAGAGCTCGCCCCGTGCTGGGGTACAGCTACCCGTCTGAGCTCAGCCCAGTCCCAGTCCGTTTGATGCTGGCCGAGCCCAAGAGACAGCCCAGAATCAAATCTGTGACATTGAGAGCCGAGCCCTTGGTCGAGTCCCGCAGCTGATCGGACTGCTCCAGCCTGAAAATCGGGATCCTACTTTGCATGGGGGCTGACCACTCCGATAGCCTCCTGAGAGCCATGGAGGATTCGCCTCGCATTCATGACCTCCTTGATAGATGCATCCCGTTGGAGCCACAGCAGCGGCAAAACCACACTGTATCACCACCACGTGGGAAGCCACCACGCGGCAGGGGCTGTATCTTTCTTCATTTTTAGTTTCAATCTATACATTCGAGTTATTGATTCTGAGGCTCCAATAAGTGTGTAAATTCTTTGTTTTGAAGTTTGGGAAAGTTTATATTCAATCTTAAGGCAACAGTTCATGCTGCAGGACTTTCTAGCTGTTCATTTTTCTAAACATCTCTTAAAAATATTTGAATTAATTTTATCGAATATATATGCATTCTGCAAAGGTGGTTTTATTGACTGCATATTAGAATCTGTGAGTGAATTGTAAATAAGTTGGGGAATTTTCTCTATTTAATAAAACATCTATTATTTTTATACCAACCTTGTTACAATTCATTTATAACCCAGATTCAACCCCTCCTTAAAAGGGGTAAAGGGAGGTACCTGAGGAGGTGTCTCAGCATGGACAGGTGGGACCTGACCCTAGGGCTGAAGCACAGACTGGGAAAAGAGTGCCCAAAGAACAGGGTAAAGGAAAACCAACCAGCAAGTCAGCTCCAACAGAGGCACAACTGAAATACCTCTACACTAACACAGGGAGCTTGGGGAACAAATACGGAGAATTGCACATATGTGCAAGTCTCCAGGGTTATGATATCATTGGCATCACTGAGACGTGGTGGGATACATCTCATGATTGAAACGTAGGGATAGATGGTTACAGACTCTTCAGGAAGGTCAAGTAGGGGAGAAGGAGAGGGGCTGTTGACCTGTACATCAAAGACAGACTAGAGGTCATGGAGCCCCACCCGAGGATGTGCAACCTAAAAACAAAGGGTTTGTGGGTAAAAGTCAAAGGGAAGCCACAGGAAGGTGACTTCATAGTAGGAGTCTGCTACAGACATCCTGATCAGCAAGATGAAGTGGATGAAACCCTCTACAAACAAATAGGAGAAGCTTCACGTTCACAGGCCCTGATCCTCATGGCGGACTTCAACCACCCCAACATCTGTTGGAAGGACAACACAGCAGAGCACCAGCAATCTAAGAGGTTCCTGGAATGCATTCATGATAACTTCCTCCTGCAAATGGTAGAGGAACACACAAGAAAAGGTGCTATACTGGACCTAGTCCTCACCAACAAGGAAGGGCTGGTGAGTGAAGTGAAGTTGAAGGGTTACCTTGGCTGCAGTCACCACAAACGGTAGAGTTTAGGATCCTCAGGACATCAAGGAGCATGTGTAGCAAGATCACAGTTCTGGACTTCAGAAAAACAGACTTCAGCCTCTACAGGAATCTCCTTGGCAGGGTGTCATGGGAAGTAACCCTGGAAAAAAGGGGGGTCCAGGAAAACTGGTCATTGTTCAAGGATCACCTTCTCCAGGCTCAGGAAAAATGCATCCCAGAAAAGAGGAAGTCAGGTAAGAATGCCAGGAGGCCTGCATGGATGGATAGAGAGCTCCTGGATACACTTAAATGCAAGAAGCTTACAGACAATGGAAGCAAGGACAGGGAACATGGGATGAATACAAAGATATTGTTTGTGCAGCCCGAGATCAGGTCAGGAAAGTCTAGTCACTGGTTTCCAGGTGGACATTGTGCCCTTGATTCTGCCCCTTTACTCTGCTCTTGTCAGACCCCACCTGGACTACTGTGTGCAGTTCTGGAACCCTCAGCACAGGAAGGACATGGAAGTGTTGGAGTGGGTCCAGAGGAGGGCCACANGAGGGATTATTTATAATGTCTTGTAATGACAAGACACGGGACAATGAGTTTAAACTGGCAGAGGGGAGATTTAGACTAGATGTTAGGAGGAGGTTCTTTCCAGTGAGGGTGGTGACACACTGGAACAGGTTGCCTGGGGAGATTGTGGTTGCTCCCTCCCTGGAGGTGTTCAAGGCCAGGCTGGACAAGGCCTTTAGTGACCTGTTCTTTTGGGAAAGTGGGTTGGAACTAGATGATCTTTGAGGTCCCTTCCAACCTTACCATTCTATGGTTCTATGATTTTATGATTCTATCACTACCTGACATTCTAAAAAATTCCTCAGTCCCTCACCAACTTTCCTGTAGGCCCTCTTCAGATACTGGAAGGCCAAAATAAGGTCTCCTTAGAGCCTTCTCTTCTCAAGACTGAGCAGAGGTCTTTTCCAAACAAAATGATTCTATGATCCTACTGGATTTCAGAAACTGTGTTGGGTATTTGTGACTGTACTTTCTTGCAGTGTAGCTTTTATTCTAACAGCATGTAAGAATTTGTTTTTCATTTAACATTGCATGTATTCCTTGGGGGTTATTCATGTTTAGTGTTAGCACCTAGTTTAATTAGCTAAATTAGTGGACTGGTCTCCTAATATGAATGCAAAAAGTGGCACTTATAATGATTTTCAAAGTATCAATCTAACATAGTCTCAGTGAATAACCTCCTGAGGTGATTTACAGACTATAGATACATATTGAAATCTAAATACTGGTGAAAGTGCCCTTACCATCTTTCATTCCTGTAGTAGTACTCTTCACATTTTCTTAAGCACGAAACCTTACAACATATCTATTTCTATATGCACATATTAGAATACCTGTGACTGCCAGCGGAGTTAAGTCTCAGAAGTTAGTTCAAACATCTGATTCAATATGAGCCTGTTGATGCTTTTAATAATCTTTAAATTAATACTAAAATCTTGAAAAGGTTGCTTCATAAAATCAGTGCATTGCTGCAATGATATACACCTAGTCCAGCTCTGTGATCTTCAGCCCAGGAGAGATATAGACTTGTTGGAGTGCATCCAGAGGAGATCACAAAAATAATAGGAGGGCTGGAAGCCCTCTGCAGTGAAGACAGGCTGAGAGACTTGAGGTTGTTCAGTTTGAAGAAGGGAAGGCTCTAGGGAGACGTTTTATGGTGTTTCAGTACTTCAAGGATATCTGTAAGGAAGATGGGGAGAAAATTTCCACAAAGGCATGTAAGGGCAGGAAAAAAAGATGGTGGTTTTAAAATGAAAGAAGGTAGATTTGAATTAGATATACGGAAGAGCTTCTTTGTCATGAGAGTGGTGAAGTACTGAAAGAGGTTTTCCAGAAAATTTGGGGATCCCACATCCCTGCAAGTTTTCAAAGCTATGTTGTCTATGGTTCTGAGCAACCTGGTCTAGTAGGAGATGCCCCTGTCCATGGCAGTGGGGTTGGAACTAGTAGATTTTTATGGTCCCTTTCAACCCAAATCAACCTATGACTCTCCAATCCAAGCTCCTGTTAGTAACCTGTTTCTATTTCACCTGCCTGAGATGGACAAACCAGCATGGAAATCTTTGAATTCTGACCCTTGAACAATGAACTATAAGTTGCATTAGCACACAGTGCACTTTATGCAAATTTATCTTTCTCTAAACTGATCCAATATAAATTTACCCAAGCCTACTTTCTAATCTTGATGGATATATTCTAATTAGGAAAATTGACTTGTATCCCAAGTGACATAAATTAAAAACTTAAGAATAAATACACACCTAATTGACTGGTGGCAGGCTGAAGGTATTTGGTTTGCAGATGAGAACGTTCATGGAGATTATTTGGCAGGAAGCTGTGTGAAAATGTATCCTTGTGACATGGATTGTATATTGCCATGTAATTTTTTTATTTTTTTTTTATATTAGTGGTAGCTGAGTAGCTCGAAACATTAGTGAATAGTTGATGCCTTCTATATGCTGTTTGTTCTGTGGAACTGCCTGTGACATACAATCGTGTCATGTTTTCTGTTGATTGATCTAATTATATACACATTGTTTTATCAGACCTTTGTGAACCTGCAGATACCCATGTTTGCTTAATGTTTGACAAGCACAATTCAAAACCCTCTAGGCTCACCAGGCCTGTTTCCATAATCCTTAACTGGGAAAAGTAAGTCTTCAGATCTTTGAAATATCACGCTAAAACTGGGCTCAGAGACTGGTGACACTAATGATCAAAACTCCCTATCTAAACCCTCAGACAATAATATATAACCCTTCTCCATGTACCACATTTTGCTGATGGTCTAAAATTGTGAAGCTTCAAGACAATTAGATTTTTAAAGTTTACTTTGTATTAAATAATAAAAAAACAATGTACAAAACTCTGGTTTTGTTTTAGAAAACATAAGAACAAAGTCTAAATTATTTGTAATATTTCTACAGAGAAGCATTGTTTTGTTGTTCCCTCTCAAATAATAATTTATGCTAATTATTTCTTAACTATCTGAGGTGAACTGTTATGGAAAACAAGCAGGCCAACGGATTTACCAGGGTACTTGTGTTTTATCAGACTTCACAGTATGAATAGGTTTATGATCAGTGATTCATCATTTTCCTCTTCATCCACTACAGGTACCTTTCTGAATTCTGCATGAGTGAAGGGTGAGATCGGTGGCTTCAAACAATAATCATAACTTGCATTGTAATAAACAGATTCCCGTACATATTCACAATTTTCAACATTTGTCTTTCCCAACTTTTTGGAGGTTCCTACCATTGGCACGCTGATTAAAAAACCTTGTGACCCAAAAGGTTACAAAGCAGGTATGTTTATTAAGCATGCCAGTACATGGAGGATCTCTCCACCAAAGAACATGCACACCCAGGGTCCCAACCTTGTGGTTTATATGTTGTTCCATATTACATATTCATGAGAGATCCAGGGAAAGTTTATGCCTATACAAAGTACTTCCAAGAGGCTTTTTATGTCTGCTCACCCACAGTCCTTATCTTTTACGTAGGTAGGTGCTACCCTGGTGGTGTTCTCTGGAGTCCTAGGGATGAAGATGACAGCCTTCCTTGTGTGCCCTCTTGGTTGCAAAATGTGCAGAACTGTATAGCTTATCACTGAGCCCAAACTGCTAGGTTGGTTCTGGCCAGTTTCGGGGTCTCTGTAGGGGTGTTTGCTTCCTTATCTTGATGTATCTAGCTCTCAGGATCTCTGTAAGAGTGGTTGTTTCCTTATCTCAATGCCTCTGGTTGGGCAGACATTTCACAGCTCTTCCTTCATTAGTTTTAGGTACGCAGATATGTAGAGTTACATGATTGCAAAAGTATTTCTACTTCTAAACTGCATCAGCATGGCTTTTTACTGATCCATCCACTAATTTGTGGAGGAGATCCTTTGGTATTTAAAGACATGATAATAATTTAAAAGATAAAAAACTGCAGACTAGGTTAATGGAAGGCAGCCAGAACATGAAACTGTTTACAGTAGGTTTGTTTTACTTTGCATCTTCTGTTGATTTAGATTTATCTCAGAACAGTGATAGCATATGTTGAGTAAGTGGTAAAGGAGCTCAGGAAGGTATATGTTTATTAAAAAAATGCTTTCTTCGAGGCATAGATAATTTGATTTGTTCTGAGAATAGAAAGAAATACTGTTTATCTTCTGAACCTCAGCTGAGCAAATATATCCTGAGCAGTATGAACTGAAACACTGTAGAAGCAGACATTTGAACAGTGAACTGCAAGCTGGGAAAGCTTCTGGCAAAGCTTAATTTTGGAGGTTTGAAGGTTGCTCTTGGAAATACTCCCCCAAAAAATTATTACCAAGTGTGGTACAGTAAATGCTGTGTAAAATGATAAAACTGTCACCTTAAGCATTGCAAAAAACATAATGCCAAAGTACAAACGCAAGAACACAAGGTGTTCAGATTTAGGTTTGCTAGGATGACAATATTTTAATTGTATTTTGAAGAATGCAAAACACTATTTGTTATTCTCTCTTAAAATTTACCATAATATTCTGTTTGTCATTTATTTCTACTTTCGTCATTTCCTTTTATTTAGAATCATAGAATCAATTCTCAGGGATGGAAGAGACCTAAAAAAAAAAAAAAAAATTCCAACCCCTCTACCATGGGCAGGGACACCTCGCACCGGGTCAGGTTGTTCAGAGCCACATCCGTCCCGGCTTTAAAGACCTCCAGGGATGGGGCTTGCACCACCTCCATGGGCAATCTGTTTCAGTGTCTCACCACCCTCATGGTGAAGAATTTCCTTCTAACATCCAAAAATTCACACACTTAGGCTGTGGCTATGCTGAACAAGTTTTGCTCTGCTAGCTCTAGATTCATTCCATTTTAAAGTGTATTTTGAAGTTACACTAAAATTTCTTCAGCAGCTGGAACAACAGTTTTAGATGTAGAAGTGTGACTTTACTAGTTATGGAATGTGCAAAAGTGATGATAAAGTAGGTAAGAAGTATAAAAAACCTGCAGTCTTGATGGAAGGAAGGCAGATGAGAAAGATGGTTTTAAATTTTTTTCCCCTAGATCTAAGCTAAGAATATTACCCATAACACTATGTAATTGAATTAGTATATTAAAATCTTGGTATTAGGTCCAAAGTCTGAGTGAGAGGCTTACTGGTAAAAGGCTGCTAAAACTTAATTTCTCATAAGTGGGATTTGAAGGAGAGAACTGTGGGCTCATAGCTATGGGGAAATGAAAGATTTGTTCCAAGTGTGAGAATGGAAGATAAAGTACACTGAGACTGTATTCTATTTGGTTTAATTAATGGCTTTTTGTTGGTTTCTTTGGGTTCATTCATTCATTCATTCATTCATTTCATTTGGATTTGGGGTATTTTTGTTTTTAATTTATTTACAATTGCTAAGTTAGTCAAACACTTAGTGATAACCACAACATCATCTGTGTTTTTGCTAGAGTTCTTCAGCAAATCTAAAACAGATATGTAAGCACTGAGATACTGGTTATGATGTGTGCCTTCTCTGACTCATTGAGTATTAAGAAACTCTGACAAGAAGTTGTTAACTGAAGTTCAGATTACCTTATTCTGGTAGTGTGGTTCTCCCAGCACAAGCTGTGATGGGAAAGTATGCCATTTTGGTGGCATACTCGGAGATGTGATTATGTAGGGCTGCTGGAAGGGCCTGTAGATATGTGGCTGAACACTGCTGAGTTGCCCATCTTCTGCAGGTCGTGACACTGGCACTCGAAGCACCTGGGCCATGCATGAAACCACAAATCAAGCTGTTCAGTTTTGATGGAGGTGTTCAGTTAATACTGTTTGATGCTTATCTCTTGTTTAAGGCTCATATGTTAGCCAATGGATCACAGATATTTCAT
>VWZE01015573.1:20136-29805 GCA_013396675.1 Eubucco bourcierii
CCACTCTGGAAGATGCTTAGCTAATAACGTTGAAGGTGGGAAGTTTCTTCAACTTACTGTGGCTATTTAAATGTTGGCTTTGTTCTTTTGCATCACATAATTTAAAATCTTGTTGTATTCCTTCAGGTGATCAATGTGTCCAGAATATAAATAAAAGTTCATCTTGTTTTCCCAGAGGGACACGAAGAACACAGAATGCGCTTTAGGGTTAATGGTTGGACTTGATGATCTTAAAGGTCTCTTCCAACCAAACAGACCTCTCTTCCAAAATGTTGCTATGATTCCAGAATTCTATGGTTTTACATGGTTATGACTTTATGACTATGTGTTAGCACATAAAAGGTAGCTACCAGGTGGATGGAGAGTCTCTTGGAAAAGAGAAGGGAAGATGGGTACAAGTTACTTCTGGGGAAATTCCCACTGGACTCCAGAAGAAAATTTGTCACCATGAGAACCTGTAAAGGTTGAAATTTTCTCCCAAGGGAGATGGTGTATTCCCATACATTGGCCAGTTTTAAGATTTGGTTTGACAAGGTGATGGGCCTTCTCATTTTAATTATCCTATGACCTAAAAAAGTTGGAGCAGATGATCCTCGGGGTCCCTTCCAACCTGGTGTTCTGCGACACATGTGTCTACCCAGAGGAGTGGCTCTTCCTCCTTCCCCAGAGTGAGAAGTAGCTTTCACTAATGAGTAAAACTTAAGAAAAAAGATATTCTTAACATTAACTTATTTATTGACCTTCATGGTATGACAAAAATATAACTAAGTACATAGCTACAATAAGTTGTTAAATAACTGTAGTCTTCATCCATGTAGCAGGAGTAAGGTTGATTTTTTTTCCATTTCAACTCTATAAAGGGCAGTTTCAACTGAATATTCAAGATGCAGAGAATTTGCCTCTGGCAGTGAAAAAAACTCACAACATCTGAGTGAAAATACTGAAAACGCAGATGTTATACAATGTGTACAATAACTCATCTCTGCACGCACCTGGGTTTTTTGCATTGATATTTCCATCCCTTTGTCTTGTCACATGCATATATATGTATTTTTTACTGTGTAAAACTACACACAGAATTTGCCCCTAATGTTTTACAGATTTTTGTGGATGATGTTCTAAAGTTTTATTTACTAGTTGCTGCAGTAAATCTGGCATGACTTCTGGAGTGAAGCAATGAATTTAAATGATGTAACCACTGAGTGTCAAAATGGGTATTTAGAAGTGTTGCAACAACTTTTGCTCAGGGCTAATTCACAAAGTGCATTTTTCTGTTGTAGTAACTATTTTAGTTATTTATTTATGCTTTAGTAAGCATATTTTAATGGATTTTAATATAGAAAAAAGAGCACAGACATTTGCAAGTTTATATCAATATATTTAATATTTATTCTTCCAACTCTACTCCAGTAATAGTGACTTACTTTAGCAGAACTCATCAGAAATCCCAGTAAGGAAGCAGTTCCAGCTTAGGCAAGAAGCTTGAACATTGGTCAGTGTTACAGTGACAAGTCATTGCTGAAAATTCTACTTAAATTTTAAAGTGAGATTCTGGAGTATGCCCCAGAAATTGTGATAGTGACCACACTGTTGTTTGACTTAGAATCACAGAGTCTGGAAAATACCTGAACCTGAGTTGAGCCAGTCCCAGGAGAAATTCAGGTTAGCTGCAGAGTGGGTACAGCTCTGAGGAAAGAGACCTGGGTGTACTGATTGATGAGAAGCTCCCCATGAGCCAGTTGTGTGGGCATGCAGCCCAAAAGGCAAATCATGTCCTGGGCTAAATCAAGAGGAGTGTGGCCAGTAGAATAAGACAAATCAATCTGCCTTTTTGCTCTGGTGAAATTCCACCTAGAGTACTGTGTCCAGTTCTGGTGTTCCCATCATAAGAAAGACACAGAGTTGTTGGAGTAAGTCCAGAGGAAGGCCACAGAGATGATACAAGGGCTGGAATCCTTGATATGAGGATAGGTCGAGGGAGCTGGG
This sequence comes from Eubucco bourcierii, assembly GCA_013396675.1. NCBI lineage: Eukaryota > Metazoa > Chordata > Aves > Piciformes > Ramphastidae > Eubucco > Eubucco bourcierii. Next base: position 22,123 of record VWZE01015573.1, read on the forward strand.
GTTGTTCAGTATAGGGAAGACAAGACTCTGGGGGGACCTTAGAGTTGCTTTCCGATACCTGAAGGAATCGTACAGGATGGCTGGAGAGGAACTTCCGTGATAATGTCTAGCAATAGGACAAGGAGGAATGGTTTGAAGTTGAGGGAGAGTAGATTTAGACTAGATCTTAGGAGGAAGTGTTTAAGTATGGGGAGAGAATCTGGAACAGGCTGCCCAGAGAGGTTGTGGATGCCTCCTCTCTGAGAGTGTTCAAGGTCAGGTTGAATGAGGCCTTGATCAACTGAATCTAGTTGACAGGTGTCCTTGTCCATGCTAGGAAGGTTGGAGTAGATGATCTCAAACATCCTTTTCAACATAAGTCATTCCATAATTCAATGATAAGATCGAGTTCAGCATCTTACATAGCTTTTAAATCCCTGCAGGGATGGAGATTCTACCACCATTCTGAGCAGCCTCTTCCAGGGCTTGACAACCTTTTTTGAGAAGAAATTTTACCTCATGTTCAACTAAAACCTTCCTTGGCACAACTTCAAGGTGTTTGCTCTTGTTCTATTGCTTGTTACCTTGGAAAATAGACAGACAGACACACACACCATGAGGCTCCAGGCTCTTTTCAGGGTGTTGTAGAGAGTCAGGTTTCCCCTCAGCCTCCTTTTATACAGGCTGAATGACTCCAGTTCCCTCATCTGCTCTTCATGAGTTGTGCTCTACATATTTCGCCGGCTTCACTGCCCTTCTTTGGACACTTGTTTGGAGCTTAATAATATGGATAATGATGTTAAAAAAAAATTATTCTTTATATAATCCACTTTTGTTGTGGGCTGATTTTGGACAGGTTTGCGGGGGGTGCAGAAATGAGATAGCCTTGACCTACGAGGCACTAACAAAACAGGAACGTATTAGATAACTAAACCATTAAATTAGGGCAAGAAACTTGTCATTTCTGGTAATTCATCTGGGCATGATCATCTTAGATGTCACCTGTATATTATTGCATAAACAATATGTGGGCTGGATGGAACTGCAGACTTTTTTCCCAATATGGATCTGTTACCTGGGTGAATAGCATTTATTGTGCTATTGGAAGATCCTTCTTAACATGAGCTTCCTGTTCCAACTCACTGACTTTACTACACCCCAACTTGGGTTGTTTATTTTATTTGTAATATTAACTGCTTCTCTTCACAGGTAGAATATATTCATAAGCGGAAAAATAATAAAAAAAAAAAGGTATCTTAGAAAAAACACTGAAGGATTCATAATTTTCAGTAAGATTATTAACAATTCATTGGGGATTAAATACTAAAAATTCGTCAACCTGCTGCTACTCAGTTAAACCTCATATACTATCAGCTCACAGGGCAGAATTTCATAACTGATGTTGCACCCAATCTGTCCATATGCATGAATCTTGGCTGCTTGTGCACCTAGGACATAAAACATTACCATTTGGGGGATAATTCGATGTAAATAATATTTCAAATATTTAAATTGCTTTGATGCTTCTCCTACTGTGCTTTTTTGTTTCTTTGGGTTTTGTTCTTTTGGTTTTGTGAGTGTGTGGCTGTGTGTTTATCTTAATAGTATTTATTGGTGCATATGTGAATCGGTTGTGGGGATTAACGAGGCGGGAATTATAAAAATACAGTTATTTTATCTCCAGGAAGTCCCGCCCACAACATTATATAAAACTGATTAGATAGGGTTCAGAAATTCGGTCGGAAAAATCTTTCACAAGGATGCTTCTACAAGGAGTTCAGTAATTCAGAGAAGTCAGAAAACTTGGAAAAGGGTTTGCTATAAAAAAATAGCTTTGCTGCACTTAGGAATGAAGGCAGCCTGGAGCCCCAGGGAATGGAAAAGGGTACTCACGGCAGACTTCTGCGGTAGTGCCTTGAAATGTAGATCGTGGGATTCTTTGTCAGCAGAGGCAGGTCCCTTCAAAGGGTAGGCAGGATCTGACCATACGACGCTGGCAGTCCGACGCTGCCAGTCTATTGCTCTTCAAGCCCGACGTAGCAGTCTCCTCCAAGTCCGCCTCAAAGTCCCCTCTTAAAGTTCCAGTGGCAAAGTCCTGGCAAAGTCTGACTGGCAAAGTCCTCCTGAGTCTCTCTTCTGAGTTCCCCCTCTCTGAGTCCCACTAGATAAAGTGCCACATATATGCTGGGACGATTTGCTCTCCCCCGTTCAAACCCGCGGGGGTGGGGTGAGGTACTTAGCACCTACTCCTTTCACATTCCAAAACAGAGGGGTGGGGCCAGCAGAACAGTTTCACACCCTATTCAAACCTTCAGTGGGGCAGGCACTTGGGTGTGCCCCGCCACAATATGTTTGTAGAAACCTGCATTCAAGGTATATATGTGTGAACATATAGACTTAAATAAACTTTCATCCATGTTATACCACACCTTTACGCATTTGTTGAGTCAGATAATTAAAACAAGGTCCTGTGTTATCTGATCAATACTGTATTTTGAAAGTTAAATATGGAATACATACAGTAAACTAGCATTAAGAGATTATAGTAGTTCTGAGTGATCTAGTTAAATAGGGAATATGCTCAAATTGAGCATTAACTCATCCAAGGTGTACATCAACATAACAGGAGTCAGAATTAGTTTATTGGAATAATTGCAGGCAATTATTCTGTTTGTTGTAGAGTGTGTGACGCCTCATAAAGTATTGAAATTGTTGATGGTTACCCCATTTGCTGCCTGGTTGACAAGGAAGAGACGTGTCAGTATTATACAGTAAGATTTAAATCCTCCTCCTGATGAGTTACTTTTTTTTGTGGGTGAATGAGGAAGAAAGCCTGCAAAAACTAAAATTTAAAAAAAAGAAGAGATTTTATTTTTTCTGAGGTTTTCCTTCCACAGTTACAATTTAATGACGAAATAGCCAGGAGGAATCAACTAAAATATGGAATTCTTATTTGGCCTCTGTCACTGTCTTTTATTAGGCATTATCTGAAAGCTAGACCAGATGAATGCCTTTTTCCTTTTATGAGAATTAATAAAACTGGGCTGGGCTTGCTGAAATTAGTTTCATAAAGGTCAGACAGGTATTCCAAAAATAACTATCCTGATTTGTGCAGAAGGTGCTTATCATTTACTTACATCTAAGAAAACAGTGCAAATACCCAGAGGCTGTATTTTAAAAACTTTAGTTATTACTAATCTCTAAATTGTTTACTGCATATCTTCAGAAAGAAATTCTGAGAAGCAATGATAATAATAGCAGTAGCATTTCATTATAATATTGGTAGCATTTATTACTCTGTACCATTCAGCATTGTTTTCTTTAAAATCCATGCATTAAATGTGGCAGTGAAAATCATGCATTATTAGGTCAGTTTATGAGAGGAGATTCTTAAATAACCTTTCAGCCTTGAAATTTTGTCATAAATTTTTAATAATTTATTTTTATTTGGGAAACAATACTTTAAAGTGTATCTTTTTTTGTTTGGTTGGTTTTGTATGTATTTTTAATACATATACATATTTGATTTTAAGATCAGTGGGCATTAGTGAGTCCACTTTTACTTCAGGTCTAATTATACACTGGCTGAGTATTTGCAGTTAATAAGCTTAGATACTAGGGGAAAAATAAGTGAAAAAGATTACACCACAGATAATTAATAAAAATCAATTAGTTTGTTAATGAGTACTCTACCATTACCCAAGGTGGCAGAAACCGACTGGGGAAAAAAGCAACATCCCTGAATAGGACATTTTAGATGCCTGAGTTCTGCTGAGAATTTCAAAGGAAATAACGATAAAAGGCAGCACTACTTGGGTTAAAACTGGCTAAATTTCCTCTTGAGATTGCAGCTGCTCTAGCTAATAAATCTACTAAAAAAGCGATTCACCTTTAGTGTGTGCTATAAACCATTTTCTGATGCCTTAAGTATATTGCTCACTGCCCTGTATTAAAAACAAAACCCATAGTTGTAAATGTCAATGACTAGGATTGTTAGAGCTCCTGCATCTCTTCGCTTTAGTGTAAAGACTGGAAACACCCATTACCTCTTAGATGACTTTAGGATAACATTTTGCATTCAGATATATAAATGGCATGAAGTCAAACATGATCTGACAGAGAACACAAAATGCCTTCGAATAGTCCTTGGATTAAATGGAAAAGTTCAATGGCAATGCTTATCCATTAGCAAGTATACTTTTGTAACACAAACTATACACTATTTTCATCATCTCTTCTGTTTTGTCTATCCACTATTAAGTCATGCTTATTTTAATCAAAGTCTATGCAGAACTGAAAAATTTCTAACTAAATTAATTATGATCTTTACACATATTGCCAGATACATAAATTTTTATTGATACTTCGGGTGGTTATCCCTAGAAAGAAACAGGTTTTTCTTTGCAGGAGAGGGGAAGAAACTTGGGTTTGGGATCCTTGTATATAATTCAGGTTTTACGCTTCTTGTTAGGAGGCAATAGGAAATAAATACATATAGAAAGTTGAAGTATTGATGCTATTAAAGGTCAAACTCTCTGTAGTGGTCAAGACAGATGTACACCACAACAAAACATTTCCTATGCCTTTTAGATGCCACCAAAGGTCATAAACCATTGCTTTGAAATTCTCTTGTTACAGAAGAGATATGAGGTTGATAAATATAATACTTCCATGTAAATGTAGTGCTACAGCAAATATAGTGTTATTTATTTAATATAGTCCAAATCATACGGTTGTCATCCTTATTCAGGAAACTTGCCATGAAGCTCTTCATGAGCAAGTTGTGCTTTTAAGTTCATGGCATGTGATTTGAATGGCTCAAAGTCCTAATGGATGGCTATTGAAACTCATTTTGCTTACATAAGCAATGCATTTTTAGACTTTTCAGATGATATAATGGAGACACAGACATAATTTTCTGCTTTTGAATGACTGGAAAGACATTACAACACTTAGAATTCTGGTTTTGGGCTTAGGGATTGTTCGATACACTGCTGATGTTCTGTTGGTTGTTTTGTTTTTTTGTTGGTTTTTTTTTTGTTATTTGTATGTGTGTTGGTTTTCTGTCTGTAATATGAGGACTACAACAGCTGTCTTTGAAAATAGATAACAGACACCCTTTTGTATAATTAAATTGTATTCCAAAGAACTCTTTATTCTCTGTTCTGTCTTGGCAGTGTTATCTCAAATCTGATGAGTTCTTAAACATTACAGGATAGATTCTGTTGTTTTATGTGACCATGAATTTTCTGAATGACCTTTTAAAAATTACTGTCTATTTAAACACATAAGCCTAACAGATAAAATACTGTGGGCAAAGCTTCCTCATTACACTGCCATCACAAGTATTTTCTCATTAAGCTGTGTACTTATGGCAGGTAAAAGCTGTCAGAATGTAATCTTTGTATCAAGTTAGAGCTTCAGACAAGGTGCATACTTACAGGGAGCAGAAAAGTTCCATATTTACATAATTATATCAATTTACATATAAAACATCTCGATTTTGAAGAACTTGTGCCAAGCTGATTGCTTTTCTTGTTTAACACATCACAACAGCAGTGGAGAGTTGTGAGTGATAGTGATCTTGGAAATACACTGTATCTTTAACACTTTTAGTGTCAGAGTTAAATTTTCCATTTTTAACCTTCAGTAATCTAGCATCAATGGACTTCTTTAATGTGATTCTTGGCACTCATTAACCCTTGATTACCTTTTCCATCAACCAGCAGGAGCAAGTCCTTGGCACTTACTAGATATTGATAACTCTCTAAGGCCAGTGAAATACAGTGAGGTACATGTTATCATATATTGTCTGTTGAAGCCTTAGGAATTATCAAGCTGAGAATGTGCAACAGAGTGCACTAAGCATGGTGTGACAGTTTGGGAGTTACCCACCCCCCACACTTTGTAAAATCACCCAGACTAGAACTCAGCCAGCTGGAAGTTAAGTGATGAAGCTCTATTTACAACTTTGCACAATGTACAGCAGATATTTACACTATATACAGAATATTTACAGAAATATACAAGTTAAAGGTAATACAGAAACACAACACCCTTCCCAGAAATCAGAGACCTCAGGAGGGGCTCCCAACCACCCTTCCACCTTCTCCCCACCCCTGTACCTTACCCCAAGGTTTGCCTTACGTGCAAGGTAAATTAGGAGGATCAACCAGGGGTTTAGAAGAAAAGTGGTTAGTGAGGATTAAATCAGCAGAGCCACAGCAGCTGCTGCTCCAACCAGAGACAGAGAGAGACTGACTTATCTATATGTTTTGGTTATTGTCCTCAAACAATTCTCCAGCAAACGTATGAGTGAAGTAGACATCATGATGTTTTCCTTTCAGAGCCTATAGTGTAATTTTCTCTATTAAAATATTCCAATTAGCCTCATACCAGCACACATGGTTAATTCAAAAACTGAGACTACTGCTTGTCTAAATGTGTTTGACAAAATGTGTAGAGGTTGAGTTTTTTCCAGACTTCTCAATAGTCTCTTTGTGAACATTTAACATGATGTTGTAATATTGATATGCATTGTATAGTGTACTCCAAACTCATCAAAGGTTATAATGCAATAACAATGTTATATGGAAGATACAGATTCTTAATGTTCTTCTCTCTTACTTGAAAGCTTATATTAATATCCTAGTAAGTTCACTAAACAATATGGGTATTTGAAATGAAGGATATTGAGAAAACAGCCTGTAACCAACAATGCTCTTTACATTCTGCCACTGTGGCTGTACAGTATAGATTCAGATGTCTAGATTGTTCATTATTCTTCATAGAATCCTATAATTGTTTCAGAAGGAAAAGTCTTTTAAGATCATTGAGTCCAACTGTTATCTAACACTATCTAAAGTCTGGTATTAAGCCGTGTGTACAACTGAGCGAATTAGAGAGCTGTTAATAAAAAACATTCTATCCAGTGTTTTTTAAATTATGAGAGTTTGATAAAATGAAAACTATTCAAATTTACTGGAAAAAAAAAACTCTCATAACACTGTCTGTGAGAGTCTCTGATGGAAAAAAAGGGAAGGTTTTCAGAAAGAGCTAATATCCTTAGCTCTCTGTCTTATTTAACTCACTGATACAGCTGGAAAAACAAATACCTTGGCATGTTTGTTCCCGTTCTCCTCTACCCTTAAAAATATCGTTCTGCTGAGTAAGGAATATTACCTTTTGCTGGTTTCAGGCTAATTGGAATATTTTAATGGGAAAAAAATAGATTGTAGGCTGTGATTATAAAACAATGGTGATGTCTACTTCCCTCATAGGTTTGCTGAGAAGTATGAAAGCAAGGACAAAAATATAGACAAGACAGTGTGTCAGAAACTGTCGGTGTCTGTGTTTTCTTCCTGGACTTCTACCATTCTTCTTCGATCTGTGCAACCCAACTAATTATTTTCCTTCTATCCCACCTTGTCAATCGTTCAAGCTCACCTTGCACATAAAGGAGATTATGGGATAGTAGTGGAGGGTGGAAAGAAAGTGGAAGGGTGGTTGGGAGCCCCTCCTGGGAACTGTGATTTTCTGGTTATATTGTGCTAAGTTGTGAACACAAAGCTTCGTTCCTTAACTTCAAGCAGTCTGAGTCTAGTCTGGGTGATTTCACTGCGTAGTGGGGGGAAGGTAAGTCCCAACCATCACATACCTCTTCTTACAAACCTTACCATCCCGGTACTGCAAATTATTTCCTCA
>VWZE01015575.1:1548-14813 GCA_013396675.1 Eubucco bourcierii
GTAAAAGGTAATACAGCAACACAACTCCCCTCCCAGAAATCAGAGACCCCAGGAGGGGCTCCCAACCATCCTTCCACCTTCTCCCCACCCCTGTACCTTACCCCAAGGTTTGCCTTAGTGCAAGGTAAGTTAGGAAGATCGACCAGGGGGGTTAGGAGAAAAGTGGTTAGTGAGGATTAATCAGCAGAGGAGCCAGAGCCCAGAAGCTGCTAGATCACCCCGGCAGCTCCTGTTCCAGCAAGCAACAGAGAGAGACTGAGTTATCTAATGTTTTGGTTATTGTTCCTAAACAATTCTCCAGCAAGTGTATGAGTGAAGTAGACATCATGATGTTTTCCTTTCACAGCCTATAGTGTAATTTTCTCTATTAAAATATTCTAATTAGCCTCAAACCAACACATGAGACCATCGAGAAGGCAAGCCAAGACTGTCGAGAAGGCAAGCTGAGGTCGTCGAGAAGGCAAGCCGAGGTCGTCGAGAAGGCAATCCAAGGCCCCGAGATGGCAAGCCGAGGCCCTTGAGAAGCCAAGCTCAGGCCCTCGAGAAGCCAAGCTGAGATCCCAAGATGGCAAACTGAGGCCGTTGAGAAGGCAAACAGGTCCTCGAGAAGGTAAAGTGAAGTCCTGAGAAGCCAAACTGAGGTCATTGAGAAATCAAGCTCAGGCCCTTGAGAAGCCAAACTGAGGCCCCGAGAAGCCAAACTGAGGCCCCGAGAAGCCAAGCTGAGACCCCGAGAAGTCAAGCTGAGACGCCGACACAACAAACTGAGGCTGTCAAGACGGCAAACTGAGGCCGTCGAGAAGGTGAACTGAGGCCATCGAGAAGGCAAGCTGAGACCCTCGAGAAGGCAAGCTGAGGCTCTTGAGAAGGCAAGCGGAGACCCTGAGAAGGCAAACTAAGGCCGTTGAGAAGGCAAGCGGAGGTCCTCAAGAAGGTAAAGTGAAACCCTGAGAAGTCAAACTGAGACCCTGAGAAGCCAAACTGAGGCTGTGGATAAGGCAAACTGAGGCTGTCGAGAAGGCAAGCTGAGGCCCTTGAGAAGGCAAGCTGAGGCCCCGAGAAGGCAAACTGAGGCCCTCGAGAAGGCAAGCTGAGGTCCTTGAGAAGGCAAACTGAGGACCTGAGAAGGCAAGCTGAGATCCTGAGAAGGCAAACTGAGGCCCTCGAGGAGGCAAACTGTGGCCCTCGAGAAGGCAAACTGAGGCCGTCGAGAAGGCAAAGTGAAGCCCTGGGAAACCAAACTGAGACCGTCAATAAGGCAAACTGAGGTCGTTCAGAAGCCAAGCTGAGGCCTTTGAGAAGCCAAACTGAGGCCCAGAGAAGCCAAGCTGAGGCCGTCGAGCAGGCAAACGGAGGCCGTCAAGATGGGAAACGGAGGCTGTCGAGACGGGAAACGGAGGCTGTCGAGACGGGAAACGAAGGCCGTCGAGAAGGCAAGCTGAGGTCATCATCAAGAAACCAAACTGAAACCCTGAGAAGGCAAACTGAGGTTATCGAGAAGGCAATCTGAGGCCCTGAGAAGTCAAACTGAGGCCCTGAGAAGCCAAACCGAGGCCCTGAGAAGGCAATCTGAGGCCCTGAGAAGGCAAACTGAGGCCCTGAGAAGTCAAACTGAGGCCGTCGAGAAGGCAAACTGAGGACGTCGAGAAGGCAAACTGAGGTCCTTGAGAAGCCAAACTGAGGTCGTCAAGAAGGCAAACTGTGACCCTCAAGAAGGCAAACTGAGGCCCTCGAGAAGGCAAACTGAGACCCTCGAGATGGCAAACGGAGGCCGTCGAGACGACAAACGGAGGTCGTCGAGAAGGCAAATGGAGGCCGTCGAGAAGGCAAACTGAGGTCCTTGAGAAGCCAAACTGAGGCCCCGAGAAGGCAAACTGAGGCCCTCGAACAGGCAAACCGAGGTCGTCAAGCAGGCCAACCGAGGTCGTCGAGACGGCAAACCGATACCGTTGAGAAGGCAAACGGAGGCCCTGAGAAGCCAAACTGAGGCCGTCGAGAAGGCAAGCTGTGGCCCTCGAGAAGACAAACTGAGGCCATTGAGAAGGCAAGCTGAGGCCCTCGAGAAGGCAAACTGAGGTCCTCGAGAAACCAAACTGAGGCCGCGAGTTGGTAATTGTAATAGAAATTGATAGAGTGGTTGATAATTCCAATGGAACCTTATACAGGAAATAGGTTTGAAGCAATGTTAATAGGATAAGTTGTTTGTAAGTTTGTAAGTTTATAGGGTTTGCAATTCTCTTTTCAATTGACTGATTTAAGGTTTTTAAATTTTTTTTTCTATATACTGGCACAGTTTTTCAATGGAACTCCATGCATTTTCACACCTGGTCTTTTTGGTTTTTTGATTTTTTTTTTTTCTTCTGCATGCTAGCATTTCCAAAGAGTGCTCTGTTCTGTTTTACTTGTTTGTTGTGTTCCTTTTTCTTCACATAGTCTTTTGGTTTATAGATTTCTAACATAAGTATAGCTAAGGTTAACGGTTTAGAACAGGGATGATACAGGATTTTAGTACCTTAGACTGGCAAAATTAATATGGCAAATGATTATTTGATTTGGTTTTTACACACACAGATTTTTACCTGCAGCATACTAGATTAGTTACTGGCTTTCTATAGCACACACCTGTACAGTTGTATGCTGAATGAGTTTGGAATCATGGAAGTGCAGGAAGAAATTGAAGCAGGTATCAGACCTGCCTACACAACACACAATGCGCAGTCATTTTACAAGAGAAGCATTCCCTGTAATGTTGCAGCATAGGTAATACTTAACACTTGCTTAAGTTAATTTACCATCCTTGCCTTTTTAAAATAAAAAAGGGGGAACTCTCTGGATACATCTCAGAGGGTGATTCACACTAGAAAAAGCAATAGATCTGCTAGTATAGGGAAGGAATGTGTTTGTGTTTGTGCTTTTGTTCTACAGGTATTCGATGGATGTCAGCTCCTCGGTCTGGCTGCTTTTGGCAACGAACAGAAGTCTTGCTCAGATGGCCTATGCAGATACCATCGCAAGGAATTGAAATGTATCTTGGTACAGGAATGTTGTTAACCTTATTGTCATCGAACACATCTATGATTGTAATCCAGAAGTGTAACTGAACAACAGGAAGTGTGCATGCATGGGATGATAGATGCATTGTCCTGACAGTAGGCTAGGACTTTTGCACAAGCTTTAGCCACGCTTAATCAATTGGGTTAGTGTACAAGCAAATGCTATTTCACAGGCTTTGAGCAATCCTTTCTGGCGAGAAGAGCAAAGCTGCAAAAAAAGGTGCCTAAGGGCTAGGTGCATTCATTGGCAAAAATGGAAACAACTAGTTTTTTGTTTGGTCCCCTGTACAGCAATGTTAAAGGTGCTGTGCCTTTGTTGTCTTTTGCAAAGGACCCTGCAAAAGATGATAAACGCTGCCTTCATTGGGGGATGATAAAGGGGAAATGGTTTGCAGACTTTGTTGGTCAAGCTTTTGTGATTTTGCTAGTTCTGATCACAGGTGTTTTAGTATTGTGTTGTTTATGAAAATGCATTTTAACACTTCTGTCAAAAACAGCAAAGCAAACTTGAATTTGCTCAAATAAAACGGGGAAATTGTGGGGAAATACTCTGTATTAGCTGGATATGGGAGCAAATCGAAGTTATAAGCTGAACTTTCTCAAGCCTGCATGCTGAAAGGCCAAGGACATCTTCTGCAGGTGGCCCCTCCGCTGGAATGCAAACAAGGGAAGAAGAACTAAAAACAAGGGACGTTCTCTGACACCAATTACAGAATTCCAGGATTCTTTGCATCTGGGTGATTTGAAACAGCTGGGTGGGGCAACAGCTTGTACCTTACATGATTTGACTGATTTCTTTATGGTGGGCTGACCTGAGTGGTCTGTTGGAAGGGTGCACGTACTATGAAAACTTTAAAGCAGCTTGCATGTTGGACTAAAAATGAGCTGAATATTACCTTGAATATCATAGATGATTTATCTGCAGATGTATCAAGTGTTAATCATGCTGTGTTACAAAATAGAGTGGGCAAATCAGACCCTTAAACGGTACCTCACAAAGTACACACAGATACAAGACGTGCAGGAAAAGCTTGCCATAGCACTATTTACCCTAAATCATTTGTGCATCTTCAGAGACAGTGAGTACACTCCTATAATACGACACACCCAAAAATTGCAATCAGTACAATTAGGCCCTATGTTTGTACACTATTGAGACACAAAAACAGGACAGTGGCATGGTCCTGCAGAGGTCCGGTATCTAGGGAGGGGTCATATGTGTATGCTTACTCCTACAGGATCACTATGGGTTCCTGCACGCTGGACACAACCAGTATCAAAGCAACAAAATCTTGAGGAACGGACTGGTGATGTTCCAGATCTTCTTGACCCTGCCGACAGTAGCGAAGACCATTCATCAGATAGATGATAGAGTTAATATGTGGGTGACGTGGGCGAACAGAACACATACTGCCTCTGTCTGCCTTACTTTAGCCTCTGTTGCAGATCCCTTCCACAACATGTCTAGTGGGCATACCAGCATTTAATGAATCAGAATTCGCAGGCATGACAACAGGTAATTGCAACCACACTAAAAACAACAGTGAGTGCTCTGCTAAATTGTTGCCTGGGCTAAACAAAACACTACCATGGGATCCACAGGAAATTGACTTGCTAGGCAGTCGGATGTTAAATGGATCAAATAATGAAACAGACTGCCTGAATTTGGGATCTTATGTTCTAGATACTAATTGTACACAGATGTGGCTAACCCCAAGACAATATCCTTTTTGGGATGCCACTTAACATGTGTGGCCAATACAAAACATATGGATGGGACTCCAACCACATAAAGATATGGTCAAATACAAGTGCCCTGGCCTTGCCGAAAACTGTTTATCTGATATGTGGAGATCGAGCATGGCAAGGCATTCCAAGATATGCCCATGGAGGTCCATGTTATCTGGGAAGACTTACATTATTTGCACCCAATATGTCTATGGTCTCCGAAGTGAAACAACAAAGATCAAACCGTGCCTTTACTTCACTAAGCCCAGATTGCAATGATCAGGTTGAATTGTGGGGACCCACAGTGCGAATTTTTGCTGCAATAGTTCCACAAATAGGCACAGCCCACGCCCTCAATACCATCGGCAAACTGGCTTGCTGGATGGTGCAGCAGTCTAATACTACTACTCAAATCCTGACAGAATTAGCTCAGGACATGGATAGTCTACGGCATCAAATCCTGCAAAACAGGGCTGCTATTGATTTTCTCTTACTAGTCCAGGGTCATAGATGTGAAGGTTTCGAGGGAATGTGTTGCTTCAATCTCTCTGATCAAGGCGAATCAATTCACAAACAGTTATCATGGCTAAGGGAACATTCACAGAAAATCGTTGTGAGTACAAGTCCCCTGCACAACTGGCTCCAATCCCTATTTGGTGGTCTATCCCCATGGTTACTTGGTTTCATAAAGGAAGGATTACGGCTCCTTGGAATAGTGCTTTTAATGTTACTACTTCTGTGCATAGCTTATAGTTACATTATGATGGGTGTTGGGAAGATGACACAAACCAACATATGTTGGCCCAAAAACAAAAAGGGGGAATTGCTGGGAAATGGCTAGCTGAAGGAGGCCATTCCAGCTACATACAGTTAATGGACCAACCTAGTGAAGCATACTCTGAAAAAAGCTAGTGTCAGTAGTTTTGATATCAGTAAACCTAATTGGGCCCTTAGTATGAGTATGATTCATCACAGGCATATCAGCGAGGTCATCATGCCCCTAAGAGAAATGGTAAATAACTTGGTATGCAGCTGTGGATCTGGCTAGAACCCGCAAAAGAGTAATTAAAACTTAAGCAAGAAACCACAAGTAGGTGTGCCATGAAAATGTAATCTTTAGAGCTTCAGCTTATCAGCATGCAGCTTGATGAATATATTACCAAGAAATGTATAAAAGAGCACACGCTTCGCAATAAAACTGTCACCTTTTTATGATTCATATTGGATCTCTGGTGTCCATTTTAGTTCTTTCTCGTCTGTCCACCACCGTGGACTCCCCCTTCAGCTAGTCCAGGCTAGTATTGGGATTAGGGATTAGGGATTAGGGTTTAGGTTAGGGTTAGAGTTAGGGCTGATGTTAGGGTTAGGGGTTAGGTTTAGGTTGAGAATGAGGGGTTGGGTTGAGATTTACTATTAGGGTGAGGGATTAGGCTAAGTGTTGTGTTCAGGGCTACTGTTGGTTAGGGGTTAGGGGTTAGGGTTTAGGTTAGGGTTAGGGCTAGGGATATCTGTAGCGTTAGGTTTAGTGTTAGGGGTTAGTGTTAGGTTGAGAATGAGGGTTTTGGTTGAGATTTAGCGTTACGGTGAGGATGGCGCATTAGACTAAGCGTTGTGGTCAGGGCTAGGGCTGGCGTTAGACGTTAGGGTTAGGGTTTGGGTTAGTGGTGTTGTTAGGTTTAGGATTATGGTTAGGGGTGGGGTTAGGGATTAGAATGAGGGATAGGTTTAGGGTTAGGGTTATGGTTAGAGTTAGGGCTGGAGTTAGTTTTGGTTTAGGGTTAGGTTTAGGGTTAGGGTTAAGATTAGGTCTGGGATTAGGGTTAGGTTTAGGGTCAGCATTAGGGTTAGTATTAGGGTTGGGTTTAGGGCTAGGTTTAGGGCCAGGGTTATGGTTGGTGTTAGCACTAGGGTTCAGGTTAGGTTTAGGTTTAGGGTTAGGGTTAGGGCTCGGGTTAGGGTTAATGTTAGGTTTAGGGTTATATTTAGGGTTAGGGTAAGGCCTGGGGTTACAGTTAGGGTAGGGGTTTGGGTCAGGTTTAAGGCTAGGGTTAACGGTAGTGTTAGGGTTAGCGTTAGGGGTTACGGTTAAGTTGAGAATGAGGGACTGAGATTTAGTATTAGGGTGAGGGTGAGGGATTAGGCTAAGTGTTGGGGTCAGGGCCACTGTTGGGGTTAGGGTTAGAGTTTGGGTTAGGTTCAGGGTTAGGGTTAGGTTTAGGCTTAAGGTTAGACTTAGGGTTAGAGTTAGGAATAGGGTTAGGGTGAGGATTTAGTGTAAGGGTTAGTATTAGGGAGACAGGGTTAGGGAGACAGGGTTATGGTTATGTTTAGGGTTAGTGTAACGTTTAGGGTGAGGGTTAGGGTTAAGGAGACAGTTAGGGTTAGGGTCAGGGCTAGCATTCAGGTTGTGGTTTATGATTAGATTTAGTGTTGCTGTCAGGGTTAGGGTTATGGTTAGGGGTTAGTGGTAGGGTTAATTTTAGGGTTCGGGTTACGTTTAGGGTACAGACTAGGTTTAGTTTTAGGTTTAGGTTTATGGTTACCGTTAGAGTTATGGTTAGGAGTTGGGGTTAGAGTTGGGGTTAGGGTTAGACTTCAGATTTAGTGTTAGGGAACAGGTTAGGGTTAGGGTTAGGGTGAAGATTAGGGTTAGGGTTAGGGATGGGGATAGGGTTAGGGCTGGTGTTAGGCTTAGATTTAGGAATAGGGTTACGTGTAGGGTTAGGGATCAGGATGAGAGTTAAGTTTAGCGTTAGGGTTATCCTTAGAGTTAGTGTTGGTCTTACGGTTAGTGTTAGGATTAGGGTAAAGGTTAGGGTTAAGATTAGGGGTAGGGTTAGGGTTAGGGTTAGCATTATGGCTAGGTTTAGGGTTAGGGTTAGGATTAGGGTTAGGTTTAGGGGTAGGGGCAGGGTTAGGGTTAGGGTTAGAGTTAGGGTTGGGGTTAGAGTTATTGTTGGGTATAGGGTTATTGTTAGGGTTAGGGTTAGCATTATGACTCGGTTTAGGGTTAGGGGTAGGATTAGGGTTAGGTTTAGGGGTAGGGGCAGTGTTAGGGTTAGGGTTAGAGTTAGGGTTGAGGTTAGAGTTATTGTTGTGGTTAGGGTTATTGTTAGGGTTAGGGTTAGGATTACGGTTAGGGTTAGGTTTAAGATTAGGACTGGGTTTAGTCTTCGTCTTAGGGTTAGTGTTAGGATTAGGACTGGGGTTAGGGTTAGGGTTAGGGTCAGGGTTGGATCTAGGACCAGTAGTAGGGTTTGGGTTGGGGTTAGGGTTAGACTTCAGATTTAGGGTTAGGGAGGTGGTTAGGGTACGACTTAGTTTTAGTCTTATGGTTATGGTTAGAGTCAGGGTTAGGAGTTGGGGTTAGGGTTGGGATTAGGGTTAGACTTCAGATTTAGGGTTTGGGAAGTGGTTAGGTTTAGGATTAGGGTAAGTGTTAGGGTGAGGGGTTAGTGCAAGGGTTATGTTTATGCTTAGGGTTAGGGTTACTGGATTAGCGTTTGGGTTAGTGTTAGGGTTAGGGTTTAGGTTTA
Source organism: Eubucco bourcierii (assembly GCA_013396675.1). NCBI lineage: Eukaryota > Metazoa > Chordata > Aves > Piciformes > Ramphastidae > Eubucco > Eubucco bourcierii. Next base: position 9,866 of record VWZE01015575.1, read on the forward strand.
GGGAAGGTGTGAGGTTTAGATGTTAGGATTAGGGTTTGGGGCTGGGATTAGGGATAGGTTTACAGTTAGGCATAGGGTTAGGTTTAAGGTTAGGCTTTGTGTTCAGGTTAGGGGTTAGGGTTAGCTTGAGAATGAGGGTTTGGGTTGAGATTTAGTATTAGGGTGAATGTGAGGGATTAGACTAAGTGTTGTGATCAGGACTATCACTGAGGTAAGGGGTCAGGGTTAGGATTGGACTCAGGTTTAGGACTAGGGATAACAGCAGGGTTAGGGTTAGCATTAGGGGTTGGGGTTTGGTTGAGAATGAGGGGTGGGTTGATATTTAGTATTAGGGTGAAGGTGAGGGATTAGGCTAAGTGTGGGGTTCCGGGCTAGAGTTGGGGTTCAGGGTTAGGATTAGGGTTAGGTTCAGTGTTAAGCTTAGGGTTAGTGTTAGGGTCAGCATTAGGGTTAGGATTAGGGCTGGGCTTATGGTCAGGACCAAATTTATGGCAAGGGTTAGCAGTAGGGTTGCAGTTAGAGTTAGGTATAGGGTTAGGGTTAGGGTTAGGGTTAAGTCTAGGGTTCATCTTAGGTTTAGGTTTATGGTTACAGTCAGAGTTAGGGTTAGGAGTTTGGGATAGGTTTGGGGTTACGGTTCAGATTTAGGGTTTGGGAAGTGGTTAGGGTTAGGGCTCGGGTAAGTGTTAGGGTGAGGTGTTAGTGTAAGGGTTAGGGTTACTGAGAGGGTTAGGTTTAGGGTTATTGGGTTAGGGTTAGGGTTAGGGTTAGGGTTAGGGTTAGGGTTAGGGTTATGGTGAGGGTTTGGTTTAGGGTTATTGTGTTCGGGTTAGGGTTAGGGTTAGGGTTAGGGTTAGGGTTAGGGTTTGGATTAGGATTACGATTTAGTGTTAGGGAAGGAGTGAGGTTTTGATGTTAGGGTTAGGGTTTGGTGTTGGGATTAGGGATAGGTTTACGGTTAGTTATAGTCTTAGGTTTAGGGTTATTCTTTGTGTTCAGGGTAGGGGTTAGGGTTAGGTTTAGGGTTAGGGCTAGGGTCAGGGGTTAGGGTTTGGGTTAGGGTTAGGGTTATTCCTGGGGTTATGGTTAGGGTTAGGGTTAGGGTCATGGTTAGGGCTAGGGTTAGCAGTAGTGTTAGGGTTAGCGTCAGGGGTTACGGTTAGATTGAGAATGAGGGGTTGTGTTGAGATTTATTATTATGGTGAGGGTCAGGGATTAGACTAAGTGTTGTCGTCAGGACAAGGGTTGGTGTTAGGGGTTAGGGTTAGGATTAGGGTTAGGACTGGTGTTAGGTTTAGGACTAGGATTATTGTTAGGAGTAGGGGTGGGGTTATGGATTAGGATGAGAGATAGGTTTAGGGTTAGGGTTATGGTTAGAGTTAGGGTTGGGTTTATGGTTTGGGTTATGATTAGTTTTAGGGTTAGGGTTAAGATTAGATCTGAGGTTAGGTTTAGGTTTAGGGTCAGCATTGGGGTTAGTATTAGGACTGGGTTTAGGGTTGGAGTTAGGTCCAGATTTATGACTAGGTTTAACACTAGGGTTAGGGTTAGGGTTCAGGTTAGGATTAGGGCTGGGGTTAGGGTTAAGGATAGCATTGTGGTTTGCGTTTGGGTTAACGTTCAGGTTAGGTTTATGTCAGATTTAATGTTACGGTCAGGGTTAGGGTTAGGGTTAGGGGTTAGGGGTAGGGTTAGGTTTAGGGTTAGGGTTAGGGTTTGGGTTCGGGTTAGGCCTGGGGTTAGGGTTAGGGTTAGGGTTGGACTCTGGGTTTAGACTTACGGTTACGGTTAGAGTTAGGGTTAGGAGTTGAGGTTAGGGTTGGGATTAGGTTTAGACTTCAGATTTAGGGTTAGGGAAGTGATTAGGGTTAGGGTAAGTGTTAGGGTGAGGGGTTAGTGCAAGGGTTAGGGTTATGCTTAGGGTTAGGGTTAGGGTTACTGGATTAGCGTTAAGGTTAGTGTTTGGGTTAGGGTGAGGGATTAGGTTTAGGGAAGGTGTGAGGTTTAGGTGTTAGGATTAGGGTTTGGGATTGGGATTAGGGATAGGTTTATGGTTAGGCATAGGGTTAGGTTTAGGGTTAGGTTTTGTGTTTGGGTTAGGGGTCTCAAACCCTTGAGAATGAGGGTTTGGGTTGAGATTTAGTATTAGGGTGAAGGTGAGGGATTAGACTAAGTGTTGTGATCAGAACTAGCACTGGGGTAAGGGGTTAGGGTTAGGGTTAGGATTGGACTCAGGTTTAGGACTAGGGATAGCAGTAGTGTAAAGCTTATCATTAGGAGTTTGGGTTCGGTTGAGAATGAGGGGTTGGGTTGAGATTTAGTATTAGGGTGAATGTGAGGGATTAGGCTAAGTGTTGTCATCAGGGCTAGCACGGGTTCAGGGTTAGGGTTATGGTTATTTTTGGGCTCAGGTTTAGGACTAGGGATAGCAGTAGTGTTAGGGTTAGCATTAGGGGTTTGGGTTAGGTTGAGAATGAGGGGTGGGTTGAGATTTAGTATTAGGGTGAAGGTGAGGGATTAGGCTAATTGTGGGGTTCAGGGTTAGGGTTGGGGTTCAGTGTTAAGTTTAGGGTTAGGTTCAGTGTTAAGCTTAGGGTTAGTGTTAGGGTCAGCATTAGGGTTAGGATTAGGGCTGGGCTTATGGTCAGGACCAGTTTTATGGCAAGGGTTAGCACTAGGGTTACAGTTGGAGTTAGGTATAGGGTTAGGGTTAGGGTTAGGTCTAGGGTTCATCTTAGGTTTAGGTTTATGGTTACAGTCAGAGTTAGGGTTAGGAGTTTGGGATAGGTTTGGGGTTACGGTTAGACTTCAGATTTAGGGTTAGTGAAGTGGTTAGGGTTAGGTTTTGGGTAAATGTTAGGGTAACGTGTTAGTGTAAGGGTTAGGGTTACTGAGAGGGTTAGGTTTACGGTTATTGGGTTAGGGTTAGGGTTATTTTGAGGGTTTGGTTTAGGGTTATTGGGTTAGGGTTGGGGTTAGGGTTAGGGTATGGATTAGGTTTACGATTTAGTGTTAGGGAAGGAGTGAGGTTTTGATGTTAGGGTTAGGGTTTGGTGTTGGGATTAGGGATAGGTTTACGGTTAGTTATAGTCTTAGGTTTAGGGTTATTCTTTGTGTTCAGGTTAGGGGTTAGGGTTAGGTTTAGGGTTACGGATAGGGTCAGGGGTTAGGGTTTGGGTTAGGGTTAGGGTTATTCCTGGGGTTATGGTAAGGGTTAGGGTTAGGGTCAGGGTTAGGGCTAGGGTTAACTGTAGTGTTAGGGTTAGCATCATGGGTTATGGTTAGATTGAGAATGAGGGGTTGTGTTGACATTTATTATTAGGGTGAGGGTGAGGGATTACGCTAAGTGTTGTCATCAGGACAAGGGTTGGAGTTAGGGGTTACGGTTAGTTTNAGGTTTAGGGTTACGGATAGGGTCAGGGGTTAGGGTTTGGGTTAGGGTTAGGGTTAGGATCAGGATTAGGATTTAATGTTAGGGTAGGAGTGAGGTTTTGATGTTAGGGTTAGGGTTTGGTGTTGGGATTAGGGATAGGTTTACGGTTAGTTATAGTCTTAGGTTTAGGGTGATTCTTTGTGTTCAGGTTAGGGGTTAGGGTTAGGTTTAGGGTTACGGATAGGGTCAGGGGTTAGGGTTTGGGTTAGGGTTAGGGTTAGGATCAGGATTAGGATTTAATGTTAGGGTAGGAGTGAGGTTTTGATGTTAGGGTTAGGGTTTGGTGTTGGGATTAGGGATAGGTTTACGGTTAGTTATAGTCTTAGGTTTAGGGTGATTCTTTGTGTTCAGGTTAGGGGTTAGGGTTAGGTTTAGGGTTACGGATAGGGTCAGGGGTTAGGGTTTGGGTTAGGGTTAGGGTTAGGATCAGGATTAGGATTTAATGTTAGGGTAGGAGTGAGGTTTTGATGTTAGGGTTAGGGTTTGGTGTTGGGATTAGGGATAGGTTTACGGTTAGTTATAGTCTTAGGTTTAGGGTGATTCTTTGTGTTCAGGTTAGGGGTTAGGGTTAGGTTTAGGGTTACGGATAGGGTCAGGGGTTAGGGTTTGGGTTAGGGTTAGGGTTAGGATCAGGATTAGGATTTAATGTTAGGGTAGGAGTGAGGTTTTGATGTTAGGGTTAGGGTTTGGTGTTGGGATTAGGGATAGGTTTACGGTTAGTTATAGTCTTAGGTTTAGGGTGATTCTTTGTGTTCAGGTTAGGGGTTAGGGTTAGGTTTAGGGTTACGGATAGGGTCAGGGGTTAGGGTTTGGGTTAGGGTTAGGGTTAGGATCAGGATTAGGATTTAATGTTAGGGTAGGAGTGAGGTTTTGATGTTAGGGTTAGGGTTTGGTGTTGGGATTAGGGATAGGTTTACGGTTAGTTATAGTCTTAGGTTTAGGGTGATTCTTTGTGTTCAGGTTAGGGGTTAGGGTTAGGTTTAGGGTTACGGATAGGGTCAGGGGTTAGGGTTTGGGTTAGGGTTAGGGTTAGGATCAGGATTAGGATTTAATGTTAGGGTAGGAGTGAGGTTTTGATGTTAGGGTTAGGGTTTGGTGTTGGGATTAGGGATAGGTTTACGGTTAGTTATAGTCTTAGGTTTAGGGTGATTCTTTGTGTTCAGGTTAGGGGTTAGGGTTAGGTTTAGGGTTACGGATAGGGTCAGGGGTTAGGGTTTGGGTTAGGGTTAGGGTTAGGGTAAGTGTTAGGGCGAGGCGTTAGTGTAAGGGTTTGGGTTACTGAAAGGGTTAGGTTTAGATCTATTGGGTTAGGGTTAGGGTTAGGGTAAGTGTTAGGGCGAGGCGTTAGTGTAAGGGTTTGGGTTACTGAAAGGGTTAGGTTTAGATCTATTGGGTTAGGGTTAGGGTTAGGGTAAGTGTTAGGGTGAGGTGTTAGTGTAAGGGTTTGGGTTACTGAAAGGGTTAGGTTTAGATCTATTGGGTTAGGGTTAGGGTTATGGTTATGGTTATGGTTAG
>VWZE01015583.1:391-16785 GCA_013396675.1 Eubucco bourcierii
TTTGGACGTGGCACTTGGTGCCATGGTCTGGTCTTGAGGGCTGTGTGAATGGGTTGGACTTGATGAGCTTTGAGGTCTCTTCCAACCCTGGTGGTACTGGGATACTGTGATACCTAGAGCAGATCACACAGGAACACATCCAGGCAGTTCTGAAATAGCTTTTGACAGGGTACCTCCAAAGACCTTCTAGTCTAACCCCCTTGCCATATCAGGGTCACCCAGAGCAGATCACACAGGAACACATCCAGGCAGCTCTGGAGTATCTCCAGAGGGGGAGACTCCACTCCCCCTCTGGGCAGCCTGTGCCAGGGCTCTGTCACCCTCACAGGGAGAAAAATTCCTCCTTCTGTTTAAATGAAGCTTCCTGTGCCTCAGCTTCCACCAGTGCCCCTTGTGCTGTCAGTGGGCATCACCCAGTAGAGCCTGGCTCCAGCCTCCTGCCACTTACCTGCACATCTTTAGAACCAGTAATGAGGTCTCCCCTCAGGCTCCTCCTCTGCCAGGAGCAGAGCCCCAGATCCCTCAGGCTCTCCTCCTGAGGAAGATCTTCCACTGCCTTCAGCATTGCTGTGGCTCTGTGCTGGACTCTCTCAAGCAGTTCCCTGAGGTCCTTCTTGAACTGAAGGGCCCAGAACTGGACACAGTACTCCAGATGCAGCCTGAGCAGGGTAGAGGAGAGAGGCAGGAGAGCCTCTCTCGGCCTGCTAACCACAGCCCTTCTAATCCACCCCAGGCTGCCATTGGCCTTCTTGGCCACCAGAGCACATTGCTGGCTCATGCCCATCCTCCCATCCACCACCACTGCCTTCCAGTGGATCATTCCCAACCCGTACCTGAGGTTGTTCTTTCCAGAGCCTAATTAAAACACAGCTCAGGTTGCTAGGTGAGAGGTAAGTGAAGATGTATAATTAGACATGCCCAACAAAGAAAAAAAAAAGGGGGTGGGAAATAGTGGAAAGTAGTCATGATGAAGGGAGATTGTGATTGTGCTGACACCAATTGACCATCCCATTCAAATGTTCAGCTCATTCAGCAGTCACCTCCTGCTCTGCCTCTGCAGCCAGCTCTGACTGCTCTGCATGGAGCTCATGCAAATGGGGACATCTTTAGTTAGGGGCTAGTTTTGATTTGCTCCCTGAGTAAGCCTTTGACAAGGAATTACTCCTAGGTTTGTAATATGAATAGTCATATGTCTTTCCAAAAAGCAGAGGGTGTAACTGCTCACTGACATGCAACAGGGTTCATTCTGCACAGGCTCTTGGTTAAAGAGCTATGATGAGGCTGGTTGAGGCTGGTTCAGCTCTGGGCCCCTAATTGCAAGAGGGATATTGAGTGGCTGCAATGTGTCCAGAGCAGGGCATTGATGCTGGGGAAGGACCTGGAGCAACTGGGCTGTGAGGAGGGGCTGAGGGAGCTGGGGGTGTGCAGGCTGCAGAAGAGGAGGCTGAGGGCAGAGCTCAATGCTCTCTGCAACTCCCTGCAGGGAGGTTGGAGCAAGGAGGAGCAGCCTCTGCTCCTTGGTGGCAAGGGACAGGAGCAGAGGAAATGGTTGCAAGCTGCCCCAGGGGAGGTTCAGGCTGGATGCTAGGAAATCTTTCTTGCCATTGGAATGGTCTGCCCAGGGCAGTGCTGCAGTCCCCATCCCTGGAGGTGTTTGAGCAGCCTGTGGAGCTGGCACTTAGGGACATGGTTTGGTGTTGAGCCTGCAGTGCTGGGTTGGGCTGGGTGAGCTTGGAGGGCTCTTCCAAACAGATGTTTGCTGTGGTTCTGTGACATGGCCTGTAGGTATGATCATTTCCCTGCCACAGGAAAAGGATAGGAGTTCCAAAAAGAAGCATTTTACAGGATGTTGGAGGCTTGATTCCTGTCTGTCATCACTGGAGAGCCACTCCAGGCTCCAAAACCTTTCTAAGGCCATAGAGAGTGGCCTTTAAAGGACATCACCCACTTCTCTCTGCACATTTTTGGTGTGCAGGTTACAGGTGGTCTGAATGCCTCTAGAACTCCAATTGCAAGGAGATAACTGTTAGGACAAGACATGCAGTAGCAGTGTCATGGGCAGGAAATAGTTTGCATGTTTCTTGGACCATAAAGACTGTGGCTGTGACAGCACTGCTGTTCCAGCATCTTCCAATCCTGTTGTGTGAATGCCCAGGAACCACCACAACCTTGCTTCTGATGGATGGTGCCCAGCAATTACTTCAATTTCTTTGCATATCTGTAAAGTGCAGGGTCCAGAGGAGGCCACCAAGATGCTGAGAGGGCTGCAGCAGCTCTGCTGTGAGGACAGGCTGAGAGGGTTGGGGTTCTGCAGCCTGGAGAAGAGAAGGCTGCCGGGAGAACTTGGAGTGGCCTTCCAGGATCTGAAGGGGGCTCCAGGAAGGCTGGGGAGGGACTATTGACAAGATCTGGGAATGCCAGGACAAGGGGAATGGGTTTGAAGTGTCAGAGGGGAGATTGAAAGTGGATGTTAGGAGGAAGTTGTTTGCAGTGAGGGTGGTGAGACACTGGCACAGGTTGCCCAGGGAGGTTGTGGAGCACAGAATCACCCAATGGGATCAAAGATCCCATTGGGTGATTCTGTGCTCCCCAACCTCCCTGGAGGTGTTCAAGGCCAGATTGGAGGAGGCCTTGAGTGACCTGTACTAGTGGGAAGTGTCCCTGCCTATGGCAGGGGGTTGGAACTAGATGATTTTTGAGGTCCCTTCCAACCTTCCCATTCTCTGATTCTCTGAGTCTATGATTCTATGTTAATGTTTATCTGGCACCTGGATATTTTGGCATTGACTGCTTGTGGAGCACCTTGCAAACAGAAAGCACTGCAAAGGGTAAGTGCTGTGTGTTGCTAGTGGTGTGGAAACAACTCAAGAAGCCAAGCACATTCCAGCTTGCTGTCTGGTCAGCTAATCTTCATTTCTTCATGCAGTTGGAATGGGAAAGTGTTGCTGTATCACCACTAACTTATAGCACAAATTGTGTGGCTCTTGCAGTACAGCAGGAAATTATGCCAGCAGTCATTGTCCTACAGTTAAAAGGCTTCAGAAATTTTTCATCTGCTGTTTTCTTCCTTCAGCATCACAATAGTTACCTTTCTGACATCTTTCTAATGCCTGACCTGCAGCAAGAGCAGTGTGGGCAGCAGGGTGAGAGAGGATGATTCTACCTCTCTACACCACTCTGGTGAGACACCACCTGCAGCACTGTGTCCAGTTGTGAAGCATCTGGGACAGGAGAGATCTGGAGGTGCTAGAAGGTCTCCAGAGAAGGGCCACGAAGATGCTCAGAGGGCTGGAGCTGCTCTGCTATGAGGACAGTCTGAGAGAGTTGGGGATGATCAGTCTGGAGAAGAGGAGGCTCCAAGGTGACCTTCTTGTGGCCTTCCAGTGTCTGAAGGTCCTGCAAGAAAGCTGGGGAGGGACCTTTTAGGGTGTCAGGTAGTGATAGGACTGGGGGGAATGGATCCAAGCTAGAGGAGGGCAGATAGAGATTAGATGTTAGGAAGAGTTCTTCAGCATGAGGGTGGTGACAGACTGGCACAGGTTGCCAAGGGAGGTGGTGGAAGCCTCATCCTTGGATTTTTTTAAGACCAGGCTGGATGTGGCTCTGGCCAGCCTGCTCTAATGTGAGGTGTCCCTGCCCATGGCAGAGGAGTTGGAAGTGGATGACCCTTTAGATGTCTTCCAACCCTGACAGTTGTGTGATGACTCCTTTTGCTGAGTGCTTTGTTATGTTTATCTCTTTCTAGGTTTTAAATGAATAATAATTAATATTTTATTATATTAATCCCAACATGTATGATTTACCTCTTAATAATACTCTGTAATTAGGAGCTTTGGTTTCAGTATAGTGAGGTAAATGATTGAAAGGCTGGATCAGAGTCCCCTAAACCTAAGCTTTGGTCCCTCAATGATAATCTCTTTTTTATCTTGTGAAGTCTAGATTTAGGAATCATTTTGTTTCTTGCTTCTTGAAAAGATTCATCATTCAAATATTCTGAACTGTGGCTCAGTTCATTACTTTGGTCCTGATCTATCAATCTCTGAAAATGCTTTATTCTTTTCTGTTCAGTTGGTGATAGAGATGACCATGAAAAGAAACAGATGCCTGATACATGTCTCCTCAGCATTTGATTGCAGGCTCAAGAGATGTTATAATCCTAATTCCTGCCTCCAAAAATGTGAGCTCTTATAAAGGTCTGGAGCTGTGTGCCTGCATGTGCTTGGTAATGGGATTGGCAAAGCAGAGTTAGGACACTGAGCTTGCATTGCATGTGCTGGCACTTGAACATCCAGCTCTGACATTGCATTTGGGTGCATAAATGAGTGCTTGTTTTCTACTTGCATGTGTGCTGTAATCAGAAATAAAGTGGTGATCACCAGAATGTAGAAGTCAGAGACAGAGGATTCTGTTTATCCCAGTGTCTTTGGCATGGCTTTTCTTGTTGCTGAGGTTAATTAGAGTCATTCTGTGGCAAGTCTTCAAGCAGACATAGTCTAATTTTATGTGTGAAGCCAAACTAATTTAGCATGAAGAATACTGGTGCAAAAGTCTTGGTTTGGTGTAACTGACTTGAGGAGGGCAAACATAACACCCATCTTCAAGAAGGGTAAAAAGAATGACCCTGGAAACTACAAAGCAGTCAGCCTCACCTCTGTGCCTGGCAAGATCATGGAGCAGATCCTGCTGAAAGTCCTGCTAAGGCAAATGGAAAACAAAGCAGAGGTGATTGGTGGGAACCAGCAATGGCTGCACCAAGGGCAGATCTTGCCTGACTAATTTGGTGGCTTTGTATGATGAAGTCACAGCAACAGTGGACAAGGGAAGGGCAGCTGATGTCATCTACCTGGACCTGAGTAAGGCATTTGACTCTGTCCCACATGACATCCTGGTCACCAAACTGGAAAAAACATGGACTGGATGGGTGGAGCACTGCTGGGTAAGGAATTGGCTGGATGGTGGCACACAGAGAGTGGTGATCAAGGGCACAATGTCCACCTGGAGACCAGTGACAAGTGGTGTCCCTCAGGGGTCAGTGCTGGGACCAGTGCTGTTTAACATCTTTGTCAGTGACATGGACAGAGGAATGGAGTGCACCCTCAGCAAGTTTGCAGATGACACCAAGCTGTGTGGCACAGTCGACTTGCTAGAGGGCAGGGATGCCATCCAGAGGGACCTGGACAGGCTGGAGAGGTGGGCCCAGGCCAACCTCATGAAATTCAATAAGGCCAAGTGTAAGGTCCTGCACCTGGGTAGGCACAATCCCAAGCACAAATACAGGCTGGGTGGTGAATGGCTGGAGAGCAGCCCTGAGGAAAAGGACCTTGGAGTCTGGGTTGATGAAAAGCTCAACATGAGCCTGCAGTGTGCACATGCAGCCCAGACAGCCAACCGAGTCCTAGGCTGCATCAAGAGAAGCGTGGCCAGCAGGGCAAGGGAGGTGATTCTGCCCCTTTACTCTGCTCTCGTCAGACCCCACCTGGAGTACTGTGTGCAGTTCTGGAACCCTCAGCACAGGAAGGACATGGAAGTGTTGGAGCGGGTCCAGAGGAGGGCCACAAAGATGATCAGAGGGCTGGAGCAGCTCTCCTATGAGGACAGGCTGAGGGAGTTGGGGCTCTTCAGCCTGGAGAAGAGAAGGCTTCGAGGGGACCTGATAGTAGCCTTCCAGTATCTGAAGGGGGCCTACAGGAAGGCTGGGGAAGGATTATTTACAAGGTCCTGCAATGACAGGACAAGGGGCAATGGGCTTAAACTGGCAGAGGGGAGATTTAGACTGGATGTTAGGAGGAAGTTCTTTACAGTAAGGGTGGTGAGGCACTGGAACAGGTTGCCCAGGGAGGTTGTGGATGCTCCCTCCCTGGATGTGTTCAAGGCCAGATTGGATGAGGCCTTGAGTAACCTGTACTAGTGGGAGGTGTCCCTGCCTATGGCAGGGAGTTGGAACTAGATGATCCTTGAGGTCCCTTCCAACCTTACCATTCTATGATTCTATGATTCTATGACTTGGCGATGCTTGGTGATAACTGACTTGGTGAGACACTGGCACAGGTTGCCCAGGGAGGTTGTGGCTGCTCCCTTCCTGGAGGTGTTCAAGGCCAGGTTGGAGGAGGTCTTGAGTGACCTGTGGTAGTGGGAGGTGTCCCTGCCTATGGCAGGGGGTTGGAACTAGATGGTCCTTGAGGTCCCTTCCAACCTTACCATTCTATGGTTCTATGCTGAACTCCTGAAATAGGATTTTGTCCATAGTGCATACAAATCAAGTTTCTCCATCTGCACATTGGCATTTTTACCTGGACTTTGAGAAAGCTCCAGTATCAAGCAGTACAAGTTGTAACCTGTTAGACAAACACATTGGAGGTAGATTTAGTGTTCTTCCATGTTGCAAGTGTACACAGCTGGATAGTTACATAAAAGCTGCTTTTAAATGCTGAGGACTTGAGTCATCTGGGTATTAACTGTGTGCAGTTCTGGAGCCCCCAGCACAGGAAGGATGTGGAACTGTTTGAACCAGTCTAGAGGAGGCCACAAAGATTCTCAGAGGGCTACAGCAGCTCTGCTGTGAGGACAGGCTGAGAGAGTTGGGGCTCTGCAGTCTACAGAAGAGAAGGCTTCCAGGAGAGCTTGGAGTGCCCTTCCAGGGTCTGAAGGGGGGTCCAGGAAGGCTGGGGAGGGACTATTGACAAGGTCTGGGAATGCCAGGACAAGGATGAGCAGAGGGTTGGAGCTGCTCTGCTATGGGGACAGGCTGAGAGAGTTGGGATTGTTCAGTCTGGCGAAGAGAAGGCTCCCAGGACACCTTCTTGTGGCCTTCCAGTATCTGGAGTGGGCTACAGGAAAGCTGGGGAGGGATGTTTTAGGGTGTCAGGTAGTGATAGGACCAGGGGGAATGGAAGGGTTTAAACTGGCAGAGGGGAGATTCAGACTAGATATTAGGAGGAAGTTCTTTACAGTGAGGGTGGTGAGACACTGGAACAGGTTGCTCAGGGAGGTTGTGGCTGCTCCCTCCCTGGAGGGGTTCAAGGTTGGGTTGAACGAGGCCTTGAGTGACCTGTACTAGTGGGAGGTGTCCCTGCCTATGGCAGGGGGGTGGAACTGGAGGAGCTTTGAAGTCCTTTCCAACCTTACCATTCTATGATTCTGTGATTAATGAAAATGGTGTTGAGTTTCTGATTTAAAGTCCTTGACCTGCACTCCTGTTTTACAAGATCAGGGAGATTTGGGGATTTGGAGCAAAACAAGCCCAACTCCATCACTTACTGGGAGAGGGACTGCAGGTGGCAAGATGTGGTTTCTACAGGCAAGTGTGTGTGGTACTAAACAGAGTCACTGTAGGAGACTTTTGGGTGAAGGATGTTCAGAAATACACTTTGCAGCCTTGTGTGTGAGTTATGTTTCCCAGGTCACCATCCCCCAGTAACATGGGTAGATGAAGAAAGGATCTGATTGTAGTGTCATTGTCTGAGAGAGCTCTGATAACTGAAAGAAATGTGGAGGGCCTCTAAAAGATGCCTGTAGATATCTGGGAATTTAGAATCATAGAATCACAGAATTCTTTAGGTTGGAAGGGAGCTCAAAGCTCAGCCAGTCCCAACCCCCTGCCATAGGCAGGGACACCTCCTACTAGAACAGGTCGCTCAAGGACTCAACCAGCCTAGCCTTGAACACCTCCAGGGAGATTGGGGAGCACAGAATCACCTGTGCTCCACAACCTTGCTGGGCATCCTGTGCCAGTGTCTCACCACCCTCACTGTAAAGAATTTCCTCCTAATATCCACTTTCAATCTCCCCTCTGCCACTTCAAACCCATTGCCCTTGTCCTGGCATTACCAGACCTTGTCAATAGTCTCTCCCCAGCCTTCCTGGAGCCCCCTTCAGATCCTGGAAGGCTACTCTAAGGTCTCCTGGAAGCCTTCTCTTCTCCAGGCTGCACAGCCCCAACTCTCTCAATCTGTCCTCACAGCAGAGCTGCTGCAGCCCTCTCAGCATCTTGGTGGCATCCTCTGGACCCACTCCAACACTTCTATGTCCTTCCTGTGCTGGGGGCTCCAAAACTGCACCCAGGACTGCAGGTGGGGTCTGAGGAGAGCAGAGCCAACGGGCACAATCCCCTCCCTTGCCCTGCTCCCCACACTGCTCTTGCTGCAGCCCAGCACACAGTTGCTGTCTGGGCTGCACTCACACTGCAGCCTCATGTTGAGCTTTTCATCACCCCACACCCCCAGGGCCTGTTCCTCAGGGCTGCTCTCAACCATTCCCCACCCAGCCTGGAGTTGTGCTTGGGATTGCAATTTTGTGTTAGTGATGTCTTTTAATACTGCCTCTGTTCTGACCTTGATCCACAGCACAGAGAAGGGTCCCAATGTGGTGAGCAACTAAACTTTTTCTTTAGTTGTGTAGCCTTTGTCTAACACTGGACAGGCAGGAGGAAAAAAGTGACCTGACAGTGTGCAGAGATTTCTGTGAATAAAAAAAAAAAAGAGGAGATGTTCTTGTTGGTATTATAAAGCATCCTCAAAGCCCTTAAGAGTTTTAAACAAAAGCTCAGACTAAATGGGTGGAACAATAAAATGCAGAGGACCATTGGATAGTCTTTCAGTGAGACTGATTTCTACACCTCCACACGAAACCTATCTTCAGTTTACCTCCTGAGGATGAATAGAAAAGCTGCATTCACTAGAACAGCCAAATTCTACATTTGCCATAAATTAAATCAGTTTTAAAAAGAAAGAATAGCAAGGACTGCATCTTAAATTTATGCTGGTGGCCTTGGTTTTAGGCACTTGAAAGCAATTTCAGGAGCAGATTTGCATACAAGAGAAACCTGTAAGCAAATTGAAAGTGCTGCTTAGGATTCATAGAGGAGCAAAATGCATCCTCCATCTCTGACATAATTTGTCTTGAGGTTTGTGAAGTAATTTCTCATCAGATTATAATATTTAAAGTAATTAAAGATACAGTTTGCTGTTTAATAAACAATGTGTTTTGTAACTTCATTAAAGATGCTGCCTTTCTTCACTGTAATGGTCCAAAAGGTTATCAGTGAACTGTGTATTAACTGCAGAGATAATAATGATTTTATATGCTAATAATTTTTAAATGAATAACCATGTAGTTTTTCAGCCACATGGGGAAAATAATTTACATTCCTAAGGCTGCCTTTGGTATTAACCCCTTGGCGTGTGAGAGTGGATCTCCTTGCAGAGAGTGTTGGGGATTTATACACTGGCACTAATGCAAGCATGTGGAACCCTCCGGTGTGAAGGGATTCAAAGCAGCAGCATTTAAATGAGCATGAGCATTTCAGAGAGAAGGCCTTGTTAGAGCAAGCTACTGACACCATGGAATTTGATTTTCTATTTATTGATCAGATGCCTCTTGGGTTTGGTTTTGGTTGCTTTCTTTTTCCCCCTATCATTTGAAACTCCACTGGGAGAGAGTCTTCCTGCTGTTGTACTGGAAATTCAAAGCACCCAAGATGAGGTCACAGACTCCTTGCTCACTCCTTGGCATCTTTGTGTGTGAGATGTGTTGGATGCTGTGTCAGGGGAAGCATAAACCCTCTTGGGAGTATGTGCACCATTGGCTATTGGCACCTTTAGGCACAGATGGGCAGAGTCCAAGGGGATGGAGCTCAACAAATCCAAGTGCCAGGTGCTGCACTTTGGCCACAACAACCCCATGCAGAGCTACAGGCTGGGCTGGGAGTGGCTGGAGAGCAGCCAAACAGAAAGGGATCTGGGGGTGCTGATTGACACCCACCTGAACATGAGCCAGCAGTGTGCCCAGGTGGCCAAGAAGGCCAATGGCATCCTGGCCTGCATCAGCAAGAGTGTGGCCAGCAGGAGCAGGGACTTCATTCTCCCCCTGCACTCTGCACTGCTTAGGCCACACCTTGAGTCCTGTGCCATTGGCCAAAGATCACACTGGGTGATTCTGTGCTCCACAACCTCCCTGGAGGTGTTCAAGGCCAGTTTGGATGAGTCCTTGAGTGACCTGTACTAGTGGGGTATGTCCCTGCCTATGGCAGGGAGTTGGAACTGATTGATCTTTGAGGTCCCTTCCAACCTTAATGATTCTATGATTCTTTCCATCAGAGACCTTTACCCAGAGTAGGAGCTAGTCAAAACATGGCCTGGCTTAGTTACTTCCATTAGCTGAAAATATCCAGGGGTAGCCCTTTAGCTGGCTTTGTATTTTGCCAGCCCATCAACTTGTGTAGGCAAGAGCACTTGAACAGGATATTCACAGACAGCTTCTTGCTGTGTCTGCTTTTAATAGGAAAGGTAGAGAAAAATGTACAAAATGCTAAAAACATTTATATTGCTCCCTCCCTGGAGGTGTTGAAGGACATGGAAATGTTGGAATGGGTCCAGAGGAGGACCACAAAGATACTCAGAAGGCTGCAGCAGCTCTACTCTGAGGACAGGCTACACGAATTTGGGCTCTTCAGCATGGAGAAGAGAAGGCTTCCAGGAGACCTTAGGGTAGCCTTCCAGGATCTGAAGGGGGCTACAGGAAGGCTGGGGAGGGACTATTGACAAGGTCTGGGAATGCCAGGACAAGGGGCAATGGGTTTGAAGTGTCAGAGGGGAGATTGCAAGTGGATGTTAGGAGGAAGTTGTTTGCAGTGAGGGTGGTGAGACACTGGCAGAGGTTGCCCAGGGAGGTTGTGGAGCACAGAATCACCCAATGTGATCAAAGATCAAAGATCCCATTGGGTGATTCTGTGCTCCCCAACCTCCCTGGAGGTGTTCAAGGCCAGGTTGGACAAGGCCTTGAGCGACCTGTTCTAGTGGGAGGGTCCCTGCCTATGGCAGGGAGTTGGAACTGGATGATCCTTGAGGTCCCTTCCAACCTTCCCATTCTATGATTCTGTGTGAAGAGGGTGAATGACCTGTGTGAGGAAACTCATTGACCCTCCACCATGTCACCAGACTGTGATGTCTGCTGCAGCATCCTCTGTCCTGCCACACAGCGTGTGACGGTCTGAGGGGGCAAAGCCTCTGGGGGGGTGTGGGGTGGGGTGGATGCAAACTCATTACTCACCTGCAATTACCAATCTCTCTGTGCTATTTTTCTTAATTAATAGTGAACTCTGGAGCATGATCACGTTGGAAGTGTCTCTTGGATGTGTTGCTTTAAAGAAATGAGTGAGAAAGCCTTCTGCAGTGTTTTGATAGATGATTCATTGTGCTGGAGCTGCTAATGAGGAGCCAATGTAGCCCAGCCTATAAATATGCAGTTGCAGAGAACTCTGGAATCATTCATTCTGGTAGTGTGACAGATTCAAAAAGCACTTTTTTTCTACCAGAGTAGGTTTCTAAAGTTGTATTGTTCCTGTTCTACATTCCAATACAGTTGTCTAATTAGACTAATTGGCTGGCAAATTTGCCTACTTTTAAATAAAATTAGTTTGGTGGTGAGAGAACAAATACTATGAGAGACCTGAATTGCTCTTTCTTTCCAGAACTATTGCTTCTTTTGCACAGAGCTGCACTGGGCTTCGTTATCTAGGGAATATCTGTTTAATTCACTGTATGTAAGACACTTCCAGAAGGACTGAAGGTTGTCAGTTTAGACAAACCTTTAGACAAAGTAATGGTGATAGAATGCCTGACCCCCACCTTCCTGCAGTGACTGCAGTGGATACAGCTGTAACAAACAAAACCTGGAACAATGGATGCAGCTGTAACAAAAACCTGGCCAGCAGGGCAGGGGAGGGGATTGTGCCCCTTTGCTCTGCTCTCCTCAGACCTCATCCGGAGTCCTGTGTGCAGTTCTGGAGCCCCCAGCACAGGAAGGACATGGAAGTGTTGGAGTGGGTCCAGAGGAGGCCACGAGGATGCTGAGAGGGCTGCAGCAGCTCTGCTGTGAGGACAGGCTGAGAGAGTTGGGGCTCTGCAGCCTGGAGAAGAGAAGGCTTAGAGTAGCCTTCCAGGATCTGAAGGGGGCTCCAGGAAGACTGTGGAGGGATAATTGACAAGGTCTGGGAATGCCAGGACAAGGGGCAATGGGTTTGAAGTGTCAGAGGGGAGATTGAAAGTGGATGTTAGGAGGAAGTTGTTTGCAGTGAGGGTGGTGAGACACTGGCACAGGTTGCCCAGGGAGGTTGGAGAGCACAGAATCACCCAATGTGATCACTGGGTGATTCTGTGCTCCCCAACCTCCCTGGAGGTGTTCAAGGTCAGGTTGGATGAGGCCTTTAGTGTTAGTGGGAGGTGCTAGTGGGAGGTGTCCCTGCCTATGGCAAGGGGTTGGAACTAGATGATCCTTGAGGTCCCTTCCAACCTTACCACTCTATGAAAGAAAAGACCAAAAAAAAAAGCAGCCAAGCATGGCATCAGTGGCTTATATGCAGAGGCAGAGGGGAGATTCAGACTGGATGTTAGGAGGAAGTTGTTTGCAGTGAGGGTGGTGAGACACTGGCACAGGTTGCCCAGGGAGGTTGTGGCTGCTCCCTGCCTGGAGGTGTTCCAGGTGAGGTTGTACAAGGCCTTGAGCAACCTGTTGTAGTGGGAGGTGTTCCTGCCTGTGGCAGGGGGTTGGAGCTGGCTGATCCTTGAGGTCCCCTCCAACCTAACCATTCTCTATGATTAAACAGCTGTTCCCCAGCGGTATTTCAGCAGAGCAAGCTTGGCTTCAGTTGGTGCCTGTGCGTTTTCCTGGGTGTTGTGTTGTCACCTGAGGATCCAAGATCCACCAAAGGTTAATGAGGATGAATGATAGCTGAGATGTGTTCTTTCCTTGAACTACTGGATGCTTTAACTCCACAGCTCCTCTGTCTGCAGACCTGCAGATCTATGAGATCTGTTTCTGATGGATCGGGAACCGAGCGGCTGCGCTCCTTCATAGAATCATAGAATCATAGAATGGTAAGGTTGGAAGGGACCTCAAGGATCATCCAGTTCCAAACCCCTGCCATAGGCAGGGACACCTCCCACTAGTACAGGTCACTCAAGGCCTCATCCAACCTGGCCTTGACCACCTCCAGGGAGGGAGCAGCCACAACCTCCCTGGGCAACCTGTTCCAGTGTCTCACCACCCTCACTGTAAAGAACTTCCTCCTGACATCCAGTCTAAATCTCCCCTCTGCCAGTTTAAGCCCATTGCCTCTTGTCCTGTCGTTGCAGGACCTTGTAAATAATCCTTCCCCAGTCTTCCTGTAGGCCCCTTCAGATACTGGAAGGCTACTATCAGGTCCCCTCAAAGCCTTCTCTTCTGCAGGCTGCAGAGCCCCAACTCTCTCAGCCTGTCCTCACAGCAGAGCTGCTCCAGCCCTCTGATCATCTTGGTGGCCTCCTCTGGACCCACTCCAACACTTCCATGTCCTTCCTGTGCTGAGGGCTCCAGAACTGCACACAGGACTCCAGGTGGGGTCTGAGGAGAGCAGAGCAAAGGGGCACAATCCCCTCCCTTGCCCTGCTGCCCACACTGCTCTTGATGCAGCCTAGGACTTGGTTGCTGTCTGGGCTGCACTCACACTGCAGGCTCATGTTGAGCTTTTCATCAACCCAGACTCCAAGGTCCTTTTCCTCAGGGCTGCTCTCTTCATCCTGAGTCCAGAGACTCAAAGTGAACACAGGAGGCACAAGGGAACAAATTTTAGTATATCACAGCTCGATGTGGTTAGCTGGGCTAGTGCAAGGCTTCTGTTCTACTTAACTGTGTGCTTACAGGTTACAAATATTACTGACTGAAGGGGTCAGCCAGGGCTGGAGGGAGGGGATGTGGCTTGATGCCATTTGGTAATGTTTAAGGGGACAAGAGCTATGAAGCCTGAGAGCAGCTGGGACTTACACAGTTTAAATGTGACAAATGGAGATTTATGTTTGCACAAGGCAGCAAAACCATTCAGGTAGAAAGAGTAGATGGAAATTTGATAGGTTGTTTTATCATAGGTCAAATAATGCACTGTAAGAGAAGGGGTTGGGGGGAGAAGAAACATTATTACCTTTTCATCATAGAATCATAGAATGGTAAAGTTGGAAGGGACCTCAAGGATCATCTAGTTCCAACTCTTCCCACTAGCACAGGTCACTCAAGGCCTCGTCCAACCTGTGGTCAAAGATCACATTGGGTGATTCTGTACTCCCCAACCTCCCTGGGCAACCTGTGCCAGTGTCTCACCACCCTCACTGAAAACAACTTCCTCCTAACATCCACTTTCGATCTCCCCTCTGCCACTTCAAACCCATTCCTCCTCATCCTGTCATTACCAGACCTTGACAACAGTTCCTCCCCAGCCCTCCTGTAGCTCCCTTCAGATCCTGGAAGGCTACTCCAGGGTCTCCTCAGAGCCATAATGAGTCTGCCTGGAGAAGATATTATTTTCTATTGCAAACAGCCACTGTAATCGTTTCTGTTCTGTGTTCAGGAGTCTCCAGATCTTTGCTCCCAATCTTCTGCAACCCAAAAGTTGCTCCCAGTCTTTCCATCCATTTCATTTTGCTTTTGCTTCCATATATTTGGATTGTCTATGCTGTATAAAAATCACTTTACTATGTCATCTGGTTTCTGAGATGATATTTGTGTCCTTAAAGATACTGACAGGCAGTCCCCAAGGAGGTCTTCTCGCTCTTGTGGCCACTTCATCACCACTTACTGAACAGGAGGAAGCAGTGGGGTCAGTTTCTTCTCCTCTAGCATGGTGCAGCTAGTCACACTGACAAATTCTATCTGACTGGTGCCTGGATGAAATTACTTCCCCCCTGTGTCTTTTCCCTTGGCATGCTAATCCTAGGAACAAACCTGCAGAAGGAAGAGGGAAAGGAACTGACAACATTAGCCTGTCAGAGCTTAAACTTCAGCATCCCTGCTATGCCAGGTCAAGGGTGCTCCTGAATGATGACAGCTTATAACGGTGCTGAGAAGCAACCAAATCCCCAGCAGGACTGGAAATCCAGTTCAGCTCTGTTGTAAGCAGGCTGGGGCAAGCTCTTTTCCTGGGAGGAATAGTAACATTCTTCTGTTAGAGACTGATTTGACTGGGGCTACGAAACATGTTTTTGCCAGTGACCTTTTCAGCTTTGTCACCAGTATAATAAATGTTACCAGGATGACATAAGAAAGCTTTGCAGTGTTGTTCCACTTGAGTTTTTACAGCAGGTGCTTCTTGAGTTACTTTGTAGTACAATTTTCAGAACTCTCATGTTCACAGAATCATAGAATCATAGAATGGTAAGGTTAGAAGGGACCTCAGGGATCATCTAGTTCCAAACCCCTGCCATAGGCAGGGACACCTCCCACTAGCACAGGTCACTCAAGGCCTCATCCAATCTGGTCTTGAACACCTCCAGGGAGGGAGCATCCACAGCCTCCCTGGGCAACCTGTGCCGGTGTCTCACCACCCTCACTCTAAAGAACTTCCTCCTAACATCCACTTTCAATCTCCCCTCTGCCACTTCAAACCCATTCCCCTTGTCCTGGCATTCCCAGACCTTGTCAATAGTCCCTCCCCAGCCTTCCTGTAGCCCCCTTCAGATCCTGGAAGGCTACTCTAAGGTCTCCTGGCAGCCTTCTCTTCTGCAGGCTGCAGAGCCCCAACTCTCTCAGCCTGTCCTCACAACAGAGCTGCTGCAGCCCTCTGATCATCCTTGTGGCCCTCCTCTGGAGAGCCACAAATCATGTTCTACAAATCAAGAAACAACAAATGTTCTACAAATCAAATTCACAGCAAACCGTTTCAGTGCTCTAAGTCCTGCAATAAACAATAGCAGGCAGAACAGAACCAGAAGGAAGGTAAGCAGACTTCTGCATTCATCCTTCTCTGTGCTGAGCTTTACTTCATAGTGATCTTCACATTTCAGCAAGTCCCTTCAAGTCCTTTCACCAAGTCTACCATTCTTAGCATCCTCAATTTGATCGTTACTTCAGCTATGGGGAATATTGAGCATCAGTTTCTAGCTGAGAAGGAAGGCTGGAATTACCATCTGCTCTTCAATATAAGGAAGCTGTGTGTCTGCCCAATCTGCTATCACTTCTGGTGTGTCCTGCAAAGAGCTGTGTTTTTCAAACACTAATACTGCACAATTTGGTTCTGAGGTGTGCAGTTTAAATGAGTGCTTTTAGAGGGGACCTGGGGAAGTCAAACTGAGAGGTCAAAGTCTTGACGCTGCTTAATTGATTAAACAGAGTTCATAGAACCATAGAATCACAGAATCACAGAACCATGGAATCACAGAACCACAGAATCACAGAATCACAGAACCATAGAATCACAGAACCATAGAATCACAGAACCATAGAATCACAGAACCATAGAATCATAGAGTTATAGAATCACAGAACCATAGAATCATGGAATCATAGAATCATAGAAACAAAGAACCATAGAATCATAGAGTTATAGAATCACAGAACCATAGAATCATAGAATCACAGAATCATAGAATCAT
>VWZE01015584.1:2709-15859 GCA_013396675.1 Eubucco bourcierii
CATGGCAGGGGGTTGGAACTGAATGATCCTTGTGGTCCCTTCCAACCCTGACTGATTCTATGATTCTAGGAAAGGTAAGGAGAAAAAAAAAATATTAGTGTAAAATCTACCAGAAGGTTTTTCATTTAAAGCAGAAGAAAGAGGGGAACTGAAATAAAGCAGAAGAGAACTGGGAAAAGCTTTGCCAAGAAAGGCAAAGTTCTGTTTGCCTTTGAAACTGATCAAGTTTGCCTCAGTACTATAAAGCAACCTCTTCAAGCAGCTAACTTCCCTCCTTACCCCACAGGGTGAACACAGGGAGTTTGTGGAGGATCAAGCATTACATCAGGGAAAGGATCGATGGGAACTCACCAGAAGCAAGTGCAGTGCTGCTGCTGTGAGATGCATCTTGGCGTCTGCTACAAGGTCATAGGCTGCAATGCGGTTCCCATCGTCGACGACAACGCTGCGACAGAGGAAGCTGGGACAGGAGGCAGGGTTACATCTGAGCCTGCTGCCATTGCCTTGCTCTTTAGGCTGCTAGCTGAGCTGCCTGGCTTTGCTGGCCTCACTGCTGGATGCCAAGTGCCCTTGGGAGATGGGTGAGTGTGCAGCGTCCTGGCTAGGTGGACAAAGGATCCACCACGCACAAAATCCTGCTTGTCCTTCGTGGGCTGTCTCCAGCCCTCAGCTCACACCTCCATTTCAGCTACTGCTTTGGAGGATGTGACACACACACATACATGCTACCTGCAGAGGTTCCCAAGCTGTGTAACACAGTAGTTACACAGAACTGCCTGGGGGAGTGGTGGAGTCCTCATCCCTGGAGGTGGCCATGGCACTTGGGGACACGATGGTGTTGGGCTGAGGCCTTATAGTAGCCTTCCAGTATCTGAACAGGGCCTAAAGGAAGGCTGGGGAGGGATTACTGACAAGGTCTTGCAATGCCAGGACAAGGGGCAATGGGTTTGAACTGGCAGAGGGGAGAATGAAAGTGGATGTTAGGAAGAAGTTGTTTGCAGTGAGGGTGGTGAGACACTGGCACAGGTTGCCCAGGGAGGTTGTGGCTGCTCCCTCCCTGGAGGTGTTCAGCACCAGGCTGGATGAGGCCTTGAGTGACCTGTGCTAGTGGGAGGTGTCCCTGCCTATGGCAGGGGGTTGGAACTGGCTGAGCTTTGAGGTCCCTTCCAACCTTAGCATTCTTTGATTGTATGATGGTTGGACTTCACGGTCTGGGAGGACTTTTGCAGCTGAAATAGTTCTGTGATTCTTTGATTCTACTGTTCTGTGCCTGGGCAGCACTCACCAGCTGCTGCTTTCCACCACTGATGTGGCTCAGCAGCTCTCACCCACAGGATGGCAGCTGCACAAGCCTGGATTTTAGGGAGCTGCTCTGTACACTGAGATACTCCTCAACACAAGTGTAAAAATACAGATTTGCCTCTCAGTGACTACCTTTGGCCTGCATCTTTGGTAGAGACAAAGACTAGAAGGCAGCAAGCACATACTAAGAGGAAGAGCCTTGCTAATGCCTTTGAACTTTGCCTTCTTTCAGTGAGGATGACCTCTGAAACTTGCCAAACCTAGCAACAGTTCCCTTTTGCTGAAGAGAAGTCATTTAAGGTTCTGAGTTCTTCTGCACTTCTGCTCAGCTAGGCCAGCCAGCATGCCCTGGGTGAGAAGCTGGAACCAGAGAAAGAGAGAGGGCTTCTCTCTTTCTCCCCTAGGAACCTGAAACTGGGGAATGTTCACTCTTGCTCAGGGCACAGCTGAGGAACATGGTCAGCTCAGCACTAAGGATACCAAGAGCAAAGAAATTCAGGTTCCTTATTTGCAATCCACTGGAAGCTTGCAACATTCTACTCTGTTATGCAGTTTTATTGGGAATAACCCAAGCTGACAGAGCTGTGAGCAGGCCTGGCACAACATATTCCTTAATCTTACCTGCATGTGCCTCACTCTGCCACTCCTTGATTTATTTCTCAACAGAAGAGACTTGGAGCTCCCTGCTTAGGGAAGATGACACAGCAACTTCCTTGCAATGTGACCATTAGCTTCATGCAGAATGGCTGCAGAATGGTTTTACACTGAAGAGGCAAGGGCTTGCTTTGTGTTTTCATGAGCAGGTTCTTAATGTATCACATCACCAAACAGCTATGCTCAAGCAGCCCATAAAATGTGTTGGGGAGGAAAAAATTAAAGCAATCAAATGGAAGATTCACAGCAAGCAGTTTGGGGCTCCAAGTGCTGCATAACAAGGGAGAAATAAAAGCTTCCCCCAGCACCAACCTGACAGGGTCACTGTTCCACATGGCTCTGCTCTGGATCACAAAAGTGCTGATGGAAAGGATTGTTTCTTACTGGGCAATTTCATCCTGAATATCCCCAAACTGCCAGCTGAACACTTGGCTCACAGGAAAAACAGATGCAGGTCTCTAGATGTTAGGAGGAAGTTGTTTGCAGTGAGGGTGGGGAGACACTGGCACAGGTTGAGGGTGGGGAGACACTGGCACAGGTTGAGGGTGGGGAGACACTGGCACAGGTTGCCCAGGGAGGTTGTGGAGCACAGAAGCACAGAATGTGATCAAAGATCACATTCTGTGCTTCTGTGCTCCACAACCTCCCTGGAGGTGTTCAAGGCCAGGTTGGATGAGGCCTTGAGTGACCTGTGCTAGTGGGAGGTGTCCCTGCCTATGGCAGGGGGTTGGGACTGGTTGATCCTTGAGGTCCCTTCCAACCTTCCCATTCTATGATTCTAGTGCCCTGGCACTGGCTGGGCTCTCCCAAGGGTGCCAACATCTGCAGGATCACAACCCTAATTTGAGTCATAAACTGAGATACTCAAAGGCCATCTCAGGACACAGAAAACCTCTTGTGCAGAAACATCTGCACTAACCTCAGTGGGCAGCAAGGATAAGGAAACATTTGGCTGCAGAGCTGCCTACAGCCTAGCAGCCAGAGCACAGCTACACCCAGAACTTCCAAGGCCTTTATGCTCCTTCTTCAGCAGATCTGGTTAGAAATGGTGGCAACACTCTTGTAAGACTGGCAGCTATATTTTTTTACAGCCAAAGCCCTTGGACATGCTTTTAACTAAATAAAAACACTGCAGGTATCTGCAGCCAGCAGGTCCTGTCCTGCAGCCAGGAGTCCAGTCCTCCTCTACTGGTCTCATAGATGAATAGTTTAGAAGGATAAGATGCTGGAGAGAGCCCAGCAGAGCTCCAAAGATGCTGAGGGGACTGCAGCATCTCTGAGGAGGACAGGCTGAGAGACCTGAGGCTGCTGAGTCTGGAGAAGAGCAGCCCCAGAGGGTATCTGATCAATGCTCAGCAAGAGCTAAAGGGTGGGGGGTAGGAGGATGGGGCTAGACTGTCAGTGGTGCCCACTGACAGGACAAGGGGCAGTGGGCACAAACTGGAACCCAGGAGGCTTCACCTCAACATAAAGAAAAAAATTCTTGCTGGAGCAGACTGCCCAGAGAGGTTGTGGAGTCTCCTCCTCTGCAGAGATTCCAAACCCCCCTGGACATTGTGATCCTGGGCAAGCTGCTGTGGGTGACCTTGCTTTAGCAGGGGGGTAGGACTGGATGATCTCCAGAGCTCCCTTCCTACCCCACCATGCTGGGATTCTGAGTGCTACATGAGTGCTTATAGAAAACCTAACCCTTTGTATAGGGAAAGTTCACTTTCATAGAATCACAGAATGGGAAGGTTGGAAGGGACCTCAAGGATCAGCCAGTTCCAACCCCCTGCCATAGGCAGGGACACCTCCCACTAGCACAGGGCACTCAAGGCCTCATCCAATCTGGCCTTGAACACCTCCAGGGAGGTTGTGGAGCACAGAAGCACAGAATGTGATCTTTGGTCATATTCTGTGCTCCACAACCTCCCTGGGCAACCTGTGCCAGTGTCTCACCACCCTCACTCCAAACAACTTCCTCCTAATATCCACTTTCAATCTCTCCTCTGACACTTCAAACTCACTGCTCCTTGTCCTGCCATTCCCAGACCTTGTCAGTAGTCCCTCCCCAGCCTTCCTGCAGCCCCCTTCAGATCCTGCAAGGCCACTCCAAGCTCTCCTGGAAGCCTTCTCCTCTCCAGGCTGCACAGCCCCAACTCTCTCAGCCTGTCCTCACAGCAGAGCTGCTGCAGCCCTCTCAGCATCTTGGTGGCCTCCTCTGCACTGGCTCCAACACTTCCATGGCCTTCCTGTGCTGAGGGCTCCAGAATTTTCCTCTAGTGAAACTCAGGAACTGTAGTGAACTTTCAGAGTGACTGAAGCAGCTATCAGTGTTTAATGAGCTGGCTGCAGAGAGAGAGTTAAGTGTCTGTCCAACACCCACAGACCCATCTGTGTGCTTCCAAATCACCCCAAAGCTTGAACCATCTACATAGTAAAATGGATTCCAATATATGAAATTCAAATGACAGCACATCAATGACAGTGGTTCCATCAGACACTCTTACCTGTATTTGCAGCTGTAGATTCTCACTCTGCCTTTAGTGACAGGCCCAGGGGTCTGTATTTCTACATGGGCAGTGTACAACTGATCCTCTTCATTGGCATATTCCAACACCAGGGCATAGCGACCCACCCCAGGAACCTTTATGGTCATCTCTACATGGACCTAGGTGAGGACCATTGAAAAAGGAAATAAGATTAGTCCAGGGCCAGCTCTCACAGAGTCACAGATTGCATTGAGTTGGAAAGGACCCTCAGAGGTCATCTTCTCCAACCCAGGACACTCACCAGCAGGAACACCACTCAGCAGGGACACCGCCAACTACATCAGTCTGCCCAGGGCAACATCAAATCTGACCTTGGATACCTTCAGGGATGAGGCCTCAACCACATCCATGGGCAGTCTGGTTCCAGTGCTTTACCACTCTCACTGTGCACAACTTCCTCCTAATGTCCAACCAAAACCTGCCCTGCTCCAGTTTCAAACCATTGCCTCTCATCCTGTCACTGCAGATCCTTCTGAACAGTCCCTCCCCAGCCTGCCTCTAGGTCCCCTTCAGTTACTGAAATGCTGCTCTAAGGTCTCCCTGGAGCCTTCTCTTCTCCAGGCTGAACAACCCCAATTCTTTCAGCCAGTCCCCACAGTAGATGTGCTGCAGCCCTCTTTGTGGCCTCCTCTGGAGCCACTCCAGCAGGTCCATGTCTCTCTTGTGGTGGAGATCCTAAAACTGGGCAGAGTACTCCAGCTAAGGTCCCAGCAGAGCAGAGGGGCAAAATCATCTCTGTCCACCTGCTGGCCACACTTCTTTTGATGCAGCCTGGGCTGCTATTGGCCTGCTGGGCTGCAGGTGTGCAAGTTCTGAAATACCTCAGCAAAAGAGCCCTGGCAGAATGGAAGCAATTCTTATTGTTATCATTTTGTCCACCAGTAAGAGGCAGACAAGTATCAGGTGAGGAAATGGCCTGAAATTGTGCCAAGGGAGGGTTAGGTTGGAGAGTAGGGAAAATTTCTTTGTGGCAAGAGTGGTCAGGGATTGACAGAGGCTGCCCAGGGAGGTGATGGAGTCCCCATCCCTAGAGGTGCTGCAGAAAAGTGTGGCCATGGCACTTGGGGTCAGGGTGGTCTTAGACTGACAGTTGGACAGAATGATCTTAGAGGCCTTTTCCAACCCAAACAATTGTGTGATTCCACTGATCAGAGTGCTGCAGAATTTGTCCCAGAGTCTCTTTCAGGCTTTCATTACAGATCTGCAAACCCTCAGCTGGAAACGTGCAACCATTTTAGTGCAACAGATTTACAGTCAGCAATGCAGATGGGACTGCAATTAGCAGGCAGGAACCTGACCTCTCTTCCACTGATCTGGGCCAGCACTGGTTGATGAGGAGTTGGCTGTTGCAGAGGTATTCTTCTGAAGTCTCCCCCGGCTCTGAAATGTGATGCCTCTGAACCAAGGACACAGGAAAATCTGCCCAGGGGCAAATGCTGATAGAGCAGGCAGCTGACAGACAAACAGAAGAGCAGACAGAACAGGAGGTTATTGTTGCTTGCAGGATAACAACACCACCACAACAACTGGTTTATTCTGGAGCACATATACTGACTGCCCTCTTGAAGTGTCCCCTGAAGGGCTGCAAGGCTCTGTCACTTGGATCTGCAGGATGGAGGCTTCGTAGTAATCCCTGGGTAACAGCACCAGGTAATCCTGGGGACAGAGGAGAGAGCAAATGCAAGGCCACACAGAAAACGAGAAGGGGAACATCTCACAGCTTTCACAAGTGTGATGGTTTGGGAGTTTCCTACCCCCCTCCTTTGTAAAATCCCCCAGACTAGCCTCAGCCAGCTGGAAGTGAAGGACTGAATCTCTGTTTACAGCTCAGCACAATGGACAAGCAGAGACAGACACAACAGACAGGAATAGTTACAGACAGAGACAAGTTAAAGGTGATACAGAAACACAACTCCCCTCCCAGCAATCAGAGACCCCAGGAGGGGCTCCCAACCACCCTTCCACCTTCTTTCCACTCCTCTACTTGACCCCAGGGTCTGCCTTAGGTGCAAGGTGAGTTTGGGGGATGGGCCAGGGAGGTTAGAAGCAGAGTGGTTAGTGAGGTTACACAGCAGAAAGGCCAGAAGCTCCCAGAGAGGCTCTCTGTGTTATCTGTATTTGTGTCCTTGTTTTTACACATCTCAGCAAGCCTATGAGGGCAGCAGACATCCCCAGTGCCTGCTTTTCACAGCCTAGCAGATCTAATTCTTTCCATCAGAATCTCCCAATTAGCCTCAAACCAGCACAAGGCAGCCCTGAGCAAACCCAACCACACAGCTAAATGTTCCAGAGCCTTACCTGCAAGATGTGGATTTACTTTGTCATGGCACAGGCCAACAACATCAGAACTTGCTTCCCCATCCCTGTTTATGGCTCACAGAGGTGGGACAAAAGCAGCTGCCCTGTGAGCAGAGAAAGCCTGAAGCCACTCTGCCCTCCTGTGTTGTACAAGGCTCAGAAAGGAGCCTCCCCAGGTTTGGTAACACACAGCCAGTTTCTTGCAGCTGTACCCATCAGTGCCATCCACCTGCACACAACTCAGCTGTGGGTGACTTCACCTGCCCCAGGTGACTCCTCCAAACATTTCATCTCAGCTGTTGAGCTGTGCTTCAAAAGCTGCTCTGGTTTTGCTCTGCTGTACCTACCTTCTTCAGAAAACCTGTTACTGTAAGCCCCTGCTGAGCTAAGAGCATTAAGAAATTACTTCTCAAAGCTATTGGTGAAGAAAAAGAACCCAGCAGGCACAATAAAGATGAACTGACAAGTTCAGCAAGAATCACAGACTCACAGAATCATAGAATCAGGCAGGGTTGGAAGAGGCCACAAGGAGCATCCAGTTCCAATCCCCCTGCCATGCCCAGGGACACCTCACACCAGATCAGGTTGTCCAGAGCCTCATTCAGCCTGGCCTTAAACACCTCCAGGGATGGGGCCCCAAGCCCCTCCCTGGGCAACCCCTGCCAGGCTCTCACCACCCTCATGCTGAAGAGCTTCCTCCTCATGTCCAGTGTGAACCCTTTGCAGGTTCTTTAAGGAAGTGACTGTCCTGTCCCCTGTGCCCAGCACTGGTCAGGCCACAGCATCAGTACTGTGCCCAGTTTTGGACACTGCAATGTAAGAAGGACATTGAGGTGCTGGAGCAGGTACAGAGAAGGGCAATGGAGCTGGTGAGGGGTTTGGAGAGCAGGGCTGCTGAAGAGGGGCTGAGGGAGCTGGGATTGTTTAGTCTGGAGAAGAGGAGGCTGAAAGGAGACCTCATTGCTCTCTTCAGCTCCTTGAAAGGAGGTTGCAGTGAGGCTGGCGTTGGTCTCTTCTCCCACGTAAATAATGACAGGAAAAGAGGAAATGGCCTCAGGCTGTGCCAGGAGAGGGTTAGGTTGGAAATGAGGAAAAAATTCTTTCCTGCAAGAGTGGTCAGGGATTGGCAGAAGCTGCCCAGAGAGGTGGTGGAGTGCCCATGGCTGGTGGTGTTCAAGAAACAAACAGATGTGGCACTTGGGGATGTGGCCATGGAAGCACCGAGTAGATGCTTGGGCTTGATCTTAGAGGTCTGTTCCAACCTTGCTGATCCTGTGATTCTCTGTGATCCCAGCAACATTTGTGTGTGGTATCCCATAAATTCCAGAGTGCTCCAAGCTTTGTAACTGGAGACACTGGCTGCAAGGTAACCCTGTGGGAATTGGGGTTGAAACTTGTTAGCCCATCTGACCTTCAGCAGGCTGTCTTGGTGCCCATGCATCTTTAAGGTGGCTCCTGGGTGACCACCTCAAGCAATGTCATTTTGCAGCAGTTTCTCACAACTGCTGCCAGAACAATGCTCACTTTTCCAGTGAGTGAAAGCAGATTAATGATGGGAGGATAAAACCCTCTAGACAATGCCCATGCAGCTCCCCTTGCAACACTTCTCTGGGGAATTGCTGTCGAGAAGCTAAGGCCTTGGGTGTTTGTGGCTAAGCCAAGCTTTAGATACAACATCTGATGTGTAGAAGGCTGAATTTCCACCAGCATAGAATCATAGAATGGGAAGGTTGGAAAGGACAAAGATCAGCCAGTTCCAACCCCCTGCCATAGGCAGGGACACCTCCCACTAGCACAGGTCACTCAGGGCCTCATCCAACCTGGCCTTGAACCCCTCCAGGGAGGTTGGGGAGCACAGAATCACCCAACGTGATCAAAGATCACGTTGGGTGATTCTGTGCTCCACAACCTCCCTGGGCAACCTGTGCCAGTGTCTCACCACCCTCAACCTGTGCCAGTCTCTCACCACCCTCAACCTGTGCCAGTCTCTCACCACCCTCACTCCAAACAACTTCCTCCTAACATCCACTTTCAAGCTCCCCTCTGACACTTCAAACCCATTCCCCTTGTCCTGCCATTCCCAGCCCTTGTCAATAGTCCCTCCACAGCCTTCCTGCAGCCCCCTTCAGATCCTGCAAGGCCACTCCAAGCTCTCCTGGAAGCCTTCTCCTCTGCAGGCTGCAGAGCCCCAACTCTCTCAGCCTGTCCTCACAGCACAGCTGCTGCAGCCCTCTCAGCATCTTGGTGGCCTCCTCTGCACTGGCTCCAACACTTCCATGGCCTTCCTGTGCTGGGGGCTCCACAACTGCACCCAGGACTGCAGGTGGGGTCTGAGGAGAGCAGAGCCAAGGGGCACAATCCCCTCCCTTGCCCTGCTGCCCACACTGCTCTTGCTGCAGCCCAGCACACAGTTGCTGTCTGGGCTGCCCTCACACTTCCATGTCCTTCCTGTGCTTCTCTGCTCAGCTCACTGTGCTTTGGTTTTATAATGTTTTATCCTTTGAAATTACAGATTCCAGATAGCCTTAAAGTCTGTAAGCCCAGGAGAAGATGGAGCAGGTGAAAGCCAGAGGTGGAAATTAGGAAAGGAGAGCCAGAGCTGTGAACTTCCATACTGACATTCTGCTGCTGGGCTCTGCTCACTACTGCTGCATTTCAGTTGCATGCAGGAGCCTTCCTGGCAAGCAGCTGCAGAGCAACAACCTTCAAACACTTGTTTTCCTCAATTGTTTTCTTACCAAGAGCACTTCCTCTGCCATTATGCTGACAGTCCACGTGCCTGGAACCAGAGAGAAAGGCTCTGCAGAGCTTTTTCCTGGGATTGTGATAAAAGCTGGCTCCTTGCTGGGTGGAAAGACAAACTCTTTGCTCTGAACAGCCCCTGCCAGCAAAAAGAAAAACCAAAAAATATCAGAATCAGGTCAAAAGTAAGGGACTGTGTAAATTGTCTCTGCCTGCTTAGTGGGCTGGGCTGATGCCTTCATTCACTACACTTGGCCTACCAGGAGCTGGTCAATGCCCTTCTGCCAATGTGCACTAACAGTGCACCCAAGCACAGACAGCAAGAGCTGGGCAGTGCTTGGTTCTGTTCTTATTAGTCCTGAGCAAACTCAGTTCAGCAAAGCAGAGCTCACCCCTGTGGTGCCCAGGCCTGCAGTACTCTCAACTGCTCACTTCTTCCTTTCCCCTCCCATTATATTCCACCCAGACTGTCTCTGTACTGCCTCACAGCAGGTTCAGCTGACACAAAGCCTGTTCCCCTGCAACCCTCTGCCAAACCCTCTGCAACTCTCTTCCCTCCCTGGAGGTGGATGTGAGGAGGAAGTTGTTTGCAGTGAGGGTGGTGAGACACTGGCACAGGTTGCCCAGGGAGGTTGTGGCTGCTTCCTCCCTGGAGGTGTTCAAGGCCAGGTTGGAGGAGGCCTTGAGTGCCCTGTGCTAGTGGGAGGTGTCCCTGCCTATGGCAGGGGGATGGAACTGGCTGATCTTTATTGTCCATTCCAACCTTCCCACTCTGTGATCCTCAGCCTCCTCCACACTGCACACCCCCAGCTCCCTC
The DNA here is from genome assembly GCA_013396675.1 of Eubucco bourcierii. Classification (NCBI taxonomy): domain Eukaryota; kingdom Metazoa; phylum Chordata; class Aves; order Piciformes; family Ramphastidae; genus Eubucco; species Eubucco bourcierii. The sequence continues at coordinate 13,057 of VWZE01015584.1, forward strand.
AGCTGCTCCTCCCCAGCCCTCTTCTCCAGACCCTTCCCCAGCTTTGTTGCCCTTCTCTGGCCCTGCTCCAGCCTCTCAATGTCCTTCTTGCAGTGGAGGACCTTCTTCAAGGCTGTGGAGGGACTACTGACAAGGTCTGGGAATGCCAGGCCAAGGGGAATGGGTTTGAAATGGCAGAGGGGAGATTGAAAGTGGATGTTAGGAGGAAATTGTTTGCAGTGAGGGTGGTGAGACACTGGCACAGGTTGCCCAGGGAGGTTGTGGCTGCTCCCTGGAGGGGTTCAAGGCCAGGTTGGATGAGGCCTTGAGGGCCCTGTGCTAGTGGGAGGTGTCCCTGCCTATGGCAGGGGGGTGGGACTGGCTGATCCTTGAGGTCCCTTCCAACCTTCCCATTCTATGATTCTATGATTCTTGCACCTTACCATTCTATGATTCTAAATATTCCAGATACTGGAGGTTCTCAGTGGCACCTAAAGTGTTTAGTTACAGGCAGTAACTGAAGGTAACTTCTGGACAGGGTGCTGTAGAAGGCAAAGGCAGCTGTGGTGTCCTTGATCAAAGAGAAGCTTTCTTATCAGTATGAAAGGTTTCCTCATTGAAGCCCCAGGGGCACAGACAAAAGCTGGCTCCCTTTGTGCCAGGCAATATAAACCAGACATGACCATGAACTGCTGCTACCCTGCCAAGTGAGATCTGTGAAGCCTAGTTTTGTCTCCTCTGAAAGGATGACTAAAAGCATCTGTGATCAAAACCCCACCAGTATGCTGAGGTTAGGCACAACAAGAGATAACTGAATCCAGACTTGATATGCCCTTAGCATTCCAAGGGTGTGGAGCACTTCTCTTTACCAGGCCCCAAAAGGCATCACATGCTGCTGGGGTCTGTAATCAGAGCTGACTTCCTATGAGGAACAATTTCTTGGCTGCAAGAGTGGTCAGGGATTGAAAGAGGGAGGTGATGGAATCCCCATGCCTGAAGGTGTTCAAGAAACCTGTGGCCATGGCACTTGGGCACATGGTTTAATGGCCATGGTTGGTCTTGGGTTGATGGTTGGACTGGATGATCTCAGAGGGCTTTTCCAACCTAAACAATTCCCTGATTCTGTAACTTGGGGAACTGGATTCATCCTTAGGTAAATGTTATTCACAGGATGAATGCTGCCCAGGGAGGTTGTGGAGCACAGAATCACCCAATGTGATCAAACATCCCAATCTGTGCTCCACANATTGAAAGAGGGAGGTGATGGAATCCCCATGCCTGAAGGTGTTCAAGAAACCTGTGGCCATGGCACTTGGGCACATGGTTTAATGGCCATGGTTGGTCTTGGGTTGATGGTTGGACTGGATGATCTCAGAGGGCTTTTCCAACCTAAACAATTCCCTGATTCTATAACTTGGGGAACTGGATTCATCCTTAGGTAAATGTTATTCACAGGATGAATGCTGCCCAGGGAGGTTGTGGAGCACAGAATCACCCAATGTGATCAAACATCCCAATCTGTGCTCCACAGCCTCCCTGGCGGTGTTGAAGGCCAGGTTGGAGGAGGCCTTGAGTGCCCTGTGCTAGTGGGAGGTGTCCCAGCCTATGGCAGGGGGTTGGAACTGGATGAGCTTTGAGGTCCCTCCCAACCTTCCCATTCTATGGTCCTCAGCCTCCTCTGCTCCACACTGCACACCCCCAGCTCCCTCAGCTGCTCCTCCCCAGCCCTCTTCTCCAGACCCTTCCCCAGCTTTCTTGCCCTTCCCTGGACCTGCTCCAGCTTCTCAGTGTCCTTATTGCAGTGAGGGGCCCAGAACTGAACCCAGCACTCAAGCTGTGGCCTCACCAGTGCCCAGTCCACGAGGACAATCCCTGCCCTGCTCCTGCTGGCCTGTTTAATTCCATCCTATCTCTGCTTACTTGGGAGAAGAGATCAACACCTGCCCTACTGCAGCCTCCTCTCAGGTGCAGAGAGCAAGCAGATCTCTCTCCCCTTAGCCTTCTCTTCTCCAGTACAGACTAAACATCACCTCAGAGATTAATCACTGCACCTTCCATGTGGTTCATCCCAGAGGCAGTCCTGGGTTTCAGCAGACCTCTAGGGGAGCTCAGCTCCTTCCTGCAGGATTTGCTTCAGTTAGATTCCACATGGGGACATTTCTATTTCATGTGATCCCAGAGTAGAAGGGAAGAGTAGGAGGAGACAGTGAGGCTGAAGGAATGTTCTGCACCAGCTGTCTGAGTGCATCTGAGATAAACAATCACTGCAAACCAAATCTCAGGACCAGTTTTGCTAGACACAGGTTACTTTAAAACCTGCCAGGAAATCAGGCACAGATGGAAGCAGAGAATGGCTTCACCTGAAAGGGATCTCAGAGATCATCTACTCCAAGCCCTCTGCCCTGGGCAGGGATGTCTGCAAAATAGATCTGATTGCCCAAGACACAATCAGCTCTGCTGTGAGGACAGGCTGAGAGAGTTGGGGCTCTGCAGCCTGGAGAGGAGAAGGCTTCCAGGAGACCTTGGAGTGGCCTTGCAGGGTCTGAAGGGGGCTGCAGGAGTGCTGGGGAGGGACTATTGACAAGGGCTGGGAATGGCAGGACAAGGGGAATGGGTTTGAAGTGTCAGAGGGGAGACTGAAAGTGGATGTTAGGAGGAAGTTGTTTGGAGTGAGGGTGGTGAGACACTGGCACAGGTTGAGGGTGGGGAGACACTGACACAGGTTGAGGGTGGTGAGAGACTGGCACAGGTTGAGGATGGGGAGACACTGGCACAGGTTGAGGTTGATGAGACACTGACACAGGTTGAGGGTGGGGAGACACTG
>VWZE01015585.1:0-17533 GCA_013396675.1 Eubucco bourcierii
ATTCTATGATTCTATGATTCTATGATTCTAAAACACAGTATGTCCACATACTGTAAAGAAAATTAAGATTCTAAATCACTAAAAAAAATAAATCCAAATCAGTCTCTTTACTTTCTTTCTCATTCCCAGCTCTACAATCTTTCCAAGTGACACTTTCAGATATAGCACAGGCTAAGAATACAAATAGAAAATCACATTTTCATGTTTCAATTTATACAAAAATAACTACTTCATCACAACCATTTTTTCCCCAACTTTAAGATTTTATTGCAATGGACATATCCCTGAAGATTCACCTCTGTTAAGACTCTTAATGCTGAAGTTACAATCACCTGCATCTTGGTGGTCTTTACAAATTTCACAGTATGTCAAACTAAAACCAAAGTCCCTATATTATAAGGGGGTCTGCTAAATCTAGTTTTGTTCTATCTGCTTTGCTGCCTTCTTAAAGGAAATTTGCTGTTTTCAAGCCTTGAGAGCTTCCTTTCAAGTAATGATCCAGCAATTTACTACTACCTTTTCTCAGCTGTTAATGTTACTTTTGAGAGAACATTAATGGTCCTTCTTTCATGCATCACTCTAAAAAAAACTGGTTTCCCCACTTAGCCACAGCTATTATCACTGCACTACTTTTCCCTAACCTTTTGTCTATAGAAAAAGCTCTGGATACTCATTAAATGTATGTCAAATCTACATATCACAAAGCTTACAATGTGGTATTTTTGGCTTCCCAGAAGCTGAGACACAATATTACCCCCTTCCGCACTCCACAGTGTGAGTGGCAGTACCAGCAGAGGATAGCACTTTTCCACTATATGAAAAATTCCTGGCTGGCCAACAGGAAATAGCAGAAAGATTTAATGCATGTATGCATCTGTTGAGTGGTCCTGGTGCATGTAAATCCTTAGTAGTTAACTGCATGCTAAAGGTACCTGTTGCCTGCCAAGTGTTGGCCCTAACAAACATAAATCAATATAATAGAGATTGGCCCACTTGCTGTGCCTAAATGATTTACATGATTTTTACAATAGACTTTTTTCCAGCTTTGGAGCAATGGGCCAGAGTGGGAGGGAAATATGAAACAGTAGTTTGGAGCAAAAATGAGTAGCATTTTAGTAGAAAGAGAAAATTTAGTCCAGCGTTAGCATGGTTCAAAGCCTCAGAGACTGGCTTCTAATATTCTGTTATTCTATGGTTACACAATTTCTATATAACCTACTGTGTCAGTCAGGAACACACTGGAGTTCTCTGCAGTTGCAAGGCTAGGTGTTGTATTGATTGTTTCTTAGATAAAGTGAACTCAGACTACTCACATATTCTAACAGAACTAGCGCAGGTAATATTAGGGACCCCTTTAGAAAGATTTTTAGTTCTCCTTAGCTGACAATAGTTGTAAGGCTTGGTAGATGGAATACATGACACTAGCTATGCCACACTACAAATGCATATGATGTGAAGTATGATTTAAAAATGCAGATCTATTCTAAGTCTCCTGGGGTTAGCACCTGGCTGGCCCCAAATCCAAATAAGGTATAGTTATGAACATAAACAGCACAAACATTGCTATACATATTGGATTGAAGTTTCACTAATTTTCTTACCAATTTTAGTGATTCTGTTGTAGGAAAGATCAAGATTTCGGAGATTTATGCAGTCATCTAAGCCACAAACTGATGAAAGATGGTTCTTTTTCAGAATCAAAACACAGAGATTTTCTAGATGTTCACAGTCAATCATCTGAATATTGTTTTCCTGCAGTGGGAATATTAAATATCATCTGAAGTGAAATAGCAGAATTAAGTGTGAAAATATAGTAGATTGCAATAATTGCTTGGTTTACTTCTAAACTTTTAGGTAAGGGTATTTCTATTTTTTTTCCATTAAAAAAAAAAACCTAAATTGATGAGTCATAGAAACTGTCTTCTTTCCACCTAGGACAGACCGAAAATGTATCTTGAACTTCATTTTGGCTCTGGAAATGCCCAGAAGTGTAAGGAGAAATGAAGGACAAAGTAGTCTTTTCCACATATGCTTTCCTACCTTCCCAAATCCTGGGAGACTGAACTGAGAAAATGCATAGAAATCATATTTACCAGACACTTACTAAGAGAGCTATGGCTTTGCTGGAATCTATTTACTAGCAGTGAAAAACTACATTTAGAAATATTTTGGTCAGAAACATTAACACTGTCCTCAGCTTATGTGCTCCAGCTCTTTTTGACATCCCCTACCCAGATCATTTTAATCTTGCTTCCTCCAGTTTTTATTACATTATTTGCTACCCTTATCATTTTCTTCTGCTTTTCACCTGGAAACACTCAAACAAAATAAGTTTAATTCCCTGCCTTTGTAACAAACCAATTAAGCCAAAGAATCTAATTCCTATTTATGAATTAACAGGCTGACCAGATGCATGTGCTACCTTCAGCTGTGGGCTGAGGTGCATGCAGATTTCTTTTGGAAATCATAACACATTCCTGCCCTTGGACAGCCTCTTCAGTTGCACTATTGCAAACAGTGGAAATTATTTGCTCTATTGCAAATAGTGGAAATTAAAGCAGAGAACTGATATGGCTCATAAATGTTAACTTTTGTATTGAGACAAATAAGAGGTTATATCAAGTAAGAATGAATCTCAAAGGGAAACATGCAGCAGGTTTAACTACGTGAGAAATACCTATGAAACAATCTTGGACTGTTTCAACTGTCAAAAAAACCCAGTTTCATGATGAAGATTGAATGGAAGACAACTGCCACAGCAGTTGGCACAGCAAGAAAATACTATTATTAGCAACGAAGTACTATTATTAAGAGCATATGCAATTATTAAATTATTACTAAATTATATTTAAGAGTAGATCTATGAGTCTTCCCCTTACCTAAATTATCCTGACATATTCCACCATGGCAATCCTGTCTTATTTAAAAAACACTTTTTTTTTTAAATATCAAAATAGTTCTATTAAGAGACAATATTTGATATAAAATAACAAGCATTTGATATAAAATCACATATAAGTAGTAATCTAAGTAAGACTGTCCGCTTAGACATAGGTTACTTCTTACACTAATACTTTGATCTTTTTTTTTAAGGTACTTAAAATTATCAAATCCCAGAATTATATTCTGGACAGGTAAGAAAATTGAAAAAAAGACACAAATATTTTAATGTACCCTATTGCAAAGCTCTAGCTGCTGGAGAAAAAAAAAATTCTTTACCTAATTATGTGCTGTCCTCTCCAAATTTAATTTAGAAAAAAATCAAAACAAACTGAAGTCTCATACTTTGGAAAGCACAGCAGCTCTTGGGCAAGCAGAAATGCTCAAGATTTCTATGAATACTAAGGGCATATTAACTTGTCTCTGAGCTTGTGTTGTTAAACAACACAAGATAAAAAATATGAACAGAATTGTTTCATGTAAATTGTCAACTTCTGGAACTAAGATGCTCCCATCACAGAGCAAAATGTTTCCTCTAGTCATTAAATTTACAAGGCCAAGTAAGACACAGTTAAGAGGCAAGCACCAAGCCATCAAGCCTCCAGTGTAACTCACTGTACTGTTCCTTGAATATATACAATTAACTGCAACTATTATTCAAGGTGTGCACTGCAAGTGAGTCTTCCTTCTACCTACTCATGCTCAAGTTGAGCATCTGCTATAGTGAACAGCATCGGTTCACTCATAAGTCACCAAGACTGAGGAACAAAGATTTAACACTGTGTCATGCTAATGCTAAACTGGCATGAACTTTTCCTACTGTAGCTTGATTCACTTGCAGGATGCACTCCAAATCTGCTCTTGTAATCTCTTGTACATTTGGGAGTATTTTGTTGGTCTTTCTATGCTCTTGTAAAACTCTAGAAGTTATATATGCAGTTAGACACAACCACCTACGCAGCAAAATTGGTACTTCCCCCCAAGCTACAATAAAGAATAATGTATGCCTCATACCTCCACATTGATATACTTCAGGTCTTTGCAGTTACTTAGTCCTTCCAGTGCTACAAGTCCACAGCGCCTCAGGGTCAAAACTTGAAGACCTGAACACTGAGATAACGTTGAGAGACTACAAGCTGGCAAATCTTCAAGTGTAAGTGTTGTAACCTAAATGCATTTAATGATAAATAAAATTAATTATTTGTCTATTGAATATTTGTTGTATAATTGCACATTGTGGTTATTTTCTTTAAAAGGAATGAGATCAGTTACATTCTACTAACACTTCAGAAAATGCAAGCAACTGATGTTAATCCTTTCATATAGAAACAGATGGCAAAGGTGAGTTTGATCTGTTAAATGGGAGAAGTTTATTACGAAAACAATATATGATTCTAAAATCACTCTAAAATAAAGAAAAATTATGCTGTGCTAATGACATCAAATTTGAACATGTGGAAGCCTAACAATAAGCAAAGTAAGTAATAATGTGAATTGCTTTCCATCACACTATCATAAACAGCAACCAAGAGATGTTCTTTATGGCAAAACACCATCTATAAGCTCATGAGCGATGTTTTGGTTCTGGAAGAGACTGGCCTTCTCAAAACTAAGTGGCTAAAAGAGCAGGAGCTGAAATGAGGACCCTGATACCAAGGCAAAACCATGTTAAAATTTAGAAGAAAATAGGAGTTAGCAGCTCTTGTCTTTTACAGGCTATTAATCATCTGAAGACTAATCATACCAGTCTGCTCCACAATGGTGACAAGAAGTCAAAAGTCATTGACATCACTGACATCATCTGCCTGAACCTGAGCAAAGGCTTTGACACTGTCCCGCATGACATCCTGGTCTCCAAGCTGCTAAATCATGGGTTCCATGGATGCACAACTCAGTGGATAAAGAATTGGGTTGACAGCTGCACCCAGTGAGTGGCTGTTAATGGGTCCATGTCCAAGTGGAGGCCAGTGACAAGTGGAGTCCCTTAAGGATCAGTACTGGGACCGGTCTTGCTCAACATCTTCATCAGCAACATGGACAGTGGCATTGAGGTAGCCTCAGCAAGTTTGCTGATGACACCAAACTGTGTGGTGCGGCTGACAAGCTGGAGGGAAGGGATCCATCCAGAGGGACACTGACAGGTTGGAGAGGTGGGCCCAAGCCAAACTCATTAAGTTCAACAATACCAAATGCAAGGTCCTGCTCCTGAGCCAGGCCAATCCCGAGCACTGATATAGGCTGGGCAGTGACTGGCTTGAAAGCAGCCCTGAGGAGAGGGACTTGGGGTTGCTGATGGATGAAAAGCTCAACATGAGCCACCAGTGTGCACCTGCAGTCCAGAGAGCCAACCAGATGCATCAAGTGAAGCATGGCTGGCAGGGCAAGGGAGGTGGTTCTCCCCCTCAATTCCACTCTGCTGAAACCCAACTCAGAGTACTGCAGCCAGTTCTGGAGCCACTGTTACAAGAAAGATCTAGATCTTTATGTGGGCTGGAGCTTCTCTCCTATGGGGACAGAGAATTGGGGGCTGTTCAGCCTGGAGAGAAAGCTCTGAGGAGACCTTATTGTGGCCTTCCAGTATATGAAGGGAGCTTACAAGAAAACTGATGAGGGACTTTTTAAGGTGTCAGGTAGTGACAGAACTAGGAGGAATGAAGCAGAACTAGAAGTGGGTGGATTCAGATTGGATGTTAGGAAGAAGTTCTTCAGCATGTGGGTGGTGAGACACTGAAACAGGTTGCTCAGGGAGCTGGTAGAAGCCCCATTCCTGGTAGTTTTTAAAGCCAGGCTGGATGTGGTAGCCTGATCTAGTGTGAGGTGTCCCTGCCCATGGCAAGGGAGTTGGAACTAGATGATACTTGAGGTCCCTTCCAACCCTGACATTCTATGATTCTATGATTCTCATTGCCCTTATTCTGCACTGGTGCAGAGAAACTCTTACTGAGTTCCACAGAACACATACAGTGACAATCTTCTCCTCTTCCAAAAGAGTATTCTGCTGATATAATAAATGTAAAAGTGATGGTATGACTTCACATTACATTCTAAATCTTCTGCATATACCTGCTGCAGAGTACTCCAAGGGCCACTACGAATTATCTTTTGCGTACTTAATGGAAGCATCTTGCATACTGGACTTTTCCTTGGTTGTTTCTTTTTAGTCACTTGCTTTCTTTGGTTTTCTTCATGTACTTCAGACCAAGATTTGCATGTGTTCATCCAGTTTATTCTCTTTTTTTCGATATCATCAGGAAGAATTATTCTACTGGAACACTCCACTACATCTTGAATTATGTCCCTGGTCTCTCTGGCTTCTTCATTGTCATCTTCCACTAGGAACACACTTTTCTTCCTTGTTTCAGCCTGAGAAATTTGATCTTTGACTTGGCTACAACTAGCATCTGGCTGGACACTTGGGGGGCTGCTGCACATATAGTTTGCCTTACTCTCTACCATGTCACTAGGTCCAAAATTAACAGATTCATCCTTTGAAGTAAGAGTATTTGGAGTTTTATTAAGATTTCTACTTCGTAAGTAATTTTCTTCTACATGTGTTACTGAATTCGCATACATGTTTTCATTATTTACTTGAGAAGCATGTTCCTTCTCCTCAGAGTCTAGTGGATTTGCTGTTGGTGTCCAGTTTCTTCCTGCTGGAACCATCCAACTATTTGTTTCGTCCATCATTTCAGTCTGTTTCTCTTTTTGTTCCTCTATTTGCTTATTTCTCTCCTTCTGTTCTATTACTTTTGTATTTTCTATCTGCCTGTCCTTTTTTATTTTTTCTCGGTTATTTTCTTCACTTCTGCTCATCACAGTCTTTACACCTTTTTCTCCTAGCTCTCTCTGTTCTTCTAATCTTATTTGCAGCTGTTTGTCTTGTTCAGGTCTCAGGCTTTCTTTCTTCTTTTCATATTCTTCTCGCCTCCTCACCTGTTCCAAATATTCCTGTCTTTCAAATTCTTGTTTCTTTTTAAACTCTTCTTTCTGCTGTCTATTATCTTCCATTCGCCTCTTTATTTTTTCTTTCTTTTCTTTCATTTCTTTCTCTATTTCTTCTAGCATTTTCCACTTCTTTTTTATTTCATCTTTCCATTCCTTTAAGATGGGAGTATACTTTTTATGGACTAAAAATGATCTAAACATAGCTTGGATTTTCACAGCTGCTGTCATTTGTTGTTCTCCCAGATGTTGCCTTTCTTTTGCTTGCTGCTCTTCCAAGGCCTTTTTCTCCTCTTCCATTTGCAGCTGCAGCTTCATGGTCAATTCCTACAACAGAACAATTGGGATAGACTTCAACTACCTTTAAAATAGGACAGGTATTGTCACATTTATCATTAACACACAGAATCTGCTGTATTAACTGTTCCAGAATAACATCTGTTCTCAAAAAGCTCACTGCACAACCTTACCTCATTTTGCATCCTTTTGTCTCTCCAAGCTTTCTTCTCTTTATGTAACTCATCTTCTATCAATGTTTGATGGTTCTGCACAACAAGTTAACTTAAATGAATATTGTACTAAACCTAAAACATAACATCTTTCCAATCTCCCCCAACTCTTTGACTTACCAGCAGTTCATTTTTGTGAATGCCTGAATTAAAATGAGAGACTCAGCTGTGCACAGAACAAAATAAATACCTGTGCACTTCCATCAGATTTGGTCATGTACTGAAAAATCCACACCCTCAGAAAGTCAGCATCTCAGCAAAGACCCAAACATTTACTACTTTCCTTTCCAAATTCTGTGCTGCAACTATTAAAGATGATGGGGGCTGGAACACCTCTGCTATAAGGACAGACTGAGGGAGTTGGGGTTGTTCAGCCTGGAAAAGAGAAGGATCTGGGGAGACCTAATAGAGGCCTTCCAGTACATGAAGGGGGCCTACAAGAATGCTGCAGAGTGACTGGGTACAAAGGCTTGCAGTGATAGAATGAGGGGCAATGATTTGAAATTAGAGAAGATTAGATTAAGATTGGATGTTAGGAACAAGTCATTTACTATGAGGGTGGTGGAGCAAAGGAATGGGTTGCCCAGAGAGCTAGTTCAGCTGCCATCCCTGGAGATCTTTAAGGTCAAGCAACCTGATCTAGCAGAGGATGTCCCTGCTCACTGCAGGGGTGTTGGACTAGATTACTTTTGGAGGACACTTCCAACCCAAACCATTCTATGATTTTATGAAAACACTTATGTGCTGGTTTGAGGCAAACTGGAATTATTTTAATGAAAAAAAAACTATAGGCTGTGAAAAGAAAACAATGGTGATGATTACTTCACTCACAGGCTTGCAAAGATGTATAAAAACAAGGACACAAATATAAAAGATTAGGGAGAGATATATAAAAGATTAGGGAGAAATATAAAAGATAAGGGAGAGAGTCTCCCTCTCTCTCTGGGAGGTGGTGTGTCTTCTGGCCTCTCTGCTGTGTAACCAAACTAATCACTCTGCTTCTAATCACCCTGGCCGATCCTCCAAACTCACTTAACTGCACGTAAGGCAGACCCTGGGGTGGGAAGAAGGTGGAAGGGTGGTTGGGAGCCCCTCCTGAGGACTGTGATTTCTGGGAGGGGTATTGTGCTTCTGTGGCATCTCTCAGGGGTGAGTGCTGGGACGTGGTGCTGTTTAACATCTTTGTCAGTGATATGGACAGAGGAATCAGTGCACCCTCAGTAAGTTTGCAGATGACACCAAGTTGTGTGGCACAGTCGACTTGCTAGAGGGCAGGGATCCATCCAGAGGGACCTGGACAGGATGGAGAGGTGGGCCCAGGACAACCTCATGAAATTCAACAAGGCCAAGTGTAAGCTCCTGCAGCTGGGTAGGTATAATTCCAAGCACAACTCCAGGCTGGGTGGTGAATGGCTGGAAAGCAGCCCTGAGGAAAAGGACCTTGGGGTCTGGGTTGATGAAAAGCTCAACATGAGCCTGCAGTGTGCACATGCAGCCCAGACAGCAGCCAAGTCCTGGGCTGCATCAAGAGCAGCGTGGCCAGCAGGGCAAGGGAGGGGATTCTGCCCCTTTGCTCTTGTCAGACCCCACCGGGAGTACTGTGTGCAGTTCTGGAGCCCTCAGCACAGGAAGGACATGGAAGTGTTGGAGCGGGTCCAGAGGAGGCCACGAAGATGATCAGAGGGCTGGAGCAGCTCTGCTATGAGGACAGGCTATGAGAGTTGGGGCTCTTCAGCCTGGAGAACAGAAGGCTTCCAGGAGACCTTATAGTAGCCTTTCAGTTTCTGAAGGGGGTCTACAGAAAGGCTGGGGAGGGACTACTTACAAGGTCTTGCAATGACAGGATGAGGGGCAATGGGTTTAAACTGGCAGAGGGGAGATTTAGACTGGATGTCAGGAGGAAGTTCTTTACAGTGAGGGTGATGAGGCACTGGAACAGGTTGTCCAGGGAGGTTGTGGCTGCTCCCTCCCTGGAGGTGTTCAAGGTCAGGTTGGATGAAGCCTTGAGTGAGCTGTGCCTTGCTGGGAGCAAGATGCTCACTTTTTCAGAAAGCTACAGATTAGTTAACTGAAAATGCAGTGTTAGTGTATATCTCAAAACACAAATATTTAGGCTAAAAATATTGTGACCTCACAAAAATAATGGCTGAAGGTTACATTTCTTCACATTCTCACAGTCTTTCATGGACAGCTATCAAATCTAACCCTTCAGCATGCACCACACACTGTAGCAAAACATAAGGAGACACACTGAGAATGCAATTAGTCAACAAGTAGAGTTATGTTCTGTTGTGGCAGTACTCAGCAGGTGAAGCCTGACTCAGTTTCTCTGATACAGACAGGGAGAGGGAGTATTACAGTTTTTTCATGAGATGAAGCACAGCATCAGCATTTCTGAACAGAATTATTTTGATCCAGATTATTTCACTTAAGAATTTTCACAGAAATGTAAAACTGGAGTGGAAGAAACGGAACATTTTCTCTTAAGGCACGCTTACCATTTTTCATTTCTGAGTAATTCAGCACAACTCTCACTTCCAGTACTTTAGCTGATATCATAATGAACTTCATAACAGCAACGCCAAAAGAACAGTATAACACTTGGCATAGCAAATTCACTGTCAACCAAAGCAGCAAATGCATAAACCCCAACAGACTGTACTTAAATATGTCCTACGTCTCAACTTGGTATCAGAAGTAGACAGTTTAGGACAGTCATATAGTTGACTAGTCATATAGTCACACTAGGTCTTGAATTTGCATAGTCTAGATGGGAACAGATTGGTTTCAATATCATTAATTACCTTATGAAGCAGCTCTAACTTTATTCTTGCAGCCTCAAATTCCTCCTGATTCTGCACCCATCTCCCATGCTCCTCTTCATTCTGTTTTTCCTGTACTTCCCTCTCAGCTTTCCACTTTTTCCTCTTCTCATCTTCAAGCTCCTTTTGTCTTTTCTTCCACTGCTCAAATTCTTGTCTAGACTTCTCTTCTAGTTCTTGATGAGTAAGGTTTATGCTTATTCCAACATCAGCTACAAATGTATCATCAACCAAGCAAACCTTTTAATTTCCTTATAAGCACTGGGACACATTAAGTAGTCTAAAAACATTGACAAGAAAAGGATTCTATGCTGGTGCAGCCAGCAATATCCACCAAGAAATTTCACAAAGAAATTAGAACTACAGTGTGAGTTTTTCTCTCAGAGATGTCCTATTATCATGATGGCTATTATCATGATGACTATCATCATATTTACTGACTGGTACAACCACGTTTAGTCTACCAGTGTATAGTTCAGAATTATGCTTTGCCTTCAGGGTGAATGTCTTCTGTGGCTATCAGCAGGGTCTTTATAAACAATGTACTATACCTCAAAACACTCAAAAGCCATGGCTAAGGGAAATGTTACCAGCCTACACAACTGAAAAAAGCTGAAAGCATAACCCGCTTACTGCCACCAACCTGGCTGCTATTTGTGCTCATGATAACTTACATCACTTTTTGAGTAATATCTTTTGAAACAAATTTCTACTGCAACATTAAGTACATGGATAATTTTGTGATCCTGAAATGCGATAAAAGCACAGGCATTTACTCATGGCCAAATCATGAAGTATCAAAATCTATTGCAAACTGCAGCATGTAATTCTTTACAAAGAATGTCATGACACTCGTGAAAACAGAAAGGCAGAAAATAGGGTTGTGATGTTAAAGATCAACTCGACCACATGATTAATGTATTTGCTTACCTGTAACAAAATGGTCATCAGTGACCTCTTTATCATTCCCATTACAACTAGGTGTTGTAGCAGTCTGGAAGTCTTCATTTTCAATTTCAAACAGTACCTAATATAATTTTAATGTTGCCATTAAGAAACAGGAAACAAACATTTAAAGCAGAATATTATAAACATCTTCAAGAGCAAGGATCAGTTTTTCATCATACAACAAGTACAGTAACAGAGAACTTGGTACTGACTGGAGTCTTTAGACATGGAATAAAGGCAAATGTATCAGTCAAGAGAATGTTTTCTAGTGTAATAAATACTGAAGTATTTCCCCAAATAAATAATGTTTTTAATAAATAATATTTTACATTTTGCCTTGAAAAAATGCATGCTTTGCACTTGGGAATTGTTTTACTTTCTGCAGAACTAAGCATTATATAGACTGACACTGTTATGCACATAGGGGAAGAACAAGTTACAGAGCAAATTCTTAAGAAGTCTGAAAATAATGCTCTGGGCATGAAGATTGCTATATTTCTTTTCATTGTTCTTTACTGGCAAGAATTCCTGCTCATTTAGCATCCCTTCATCACATGCTTGGATTGTATATTAATATGTGTAATGCAGCTGAAGTCACAAAGTAATTGTGCTGTTCTAAACAATGGTCTTCTGAGAACAACCACCCTCCCCTAAAAAAAACCACCCCAAAAACCAAAAAAATTAACAACCCATGTTTGCAACAGTGCTTACTAATAAAAGCCAGATGACAAACAAAATGTTATTGAATCAAACACAGGTTTGTGTTTTCCTAACAACTTCAGCAAGTTATTCAGTCAAATCTTATGGATTTGGAAGTTACAGACATTATGTTCACACTTTCTACATAATAATGCAATATTAGCAGTAAGATTAATAGTAGCACAACCTTCTGATCATCATAAAAAGTGTAAGACAGAGAAGTTTTAAAATGTTACCATACTACTGAGATGATATTCTGCCAACAATTTAGCAATAAAGGATTATTCAGTCTTGGGGTTTGTGCTCAGAATCTCTACTACTGAAAGAGAGAATTTATTCAGAATTTTAAAACTTCTAGACACTACAGCTGATGTCACAGTTCCCAAGAACAGCATATACAAACTTATCTTAATGCTTTATGGATAGTTTGAGAGAAACCAATGGAACATATCTACAGGTCTCCTTATGATACCAACAAAGCAAGAGAAAATTATCTAGATTACTTAACAGCATTAATTTTATTCACTATACATATCGTTTGAATAAAGAATACCCTTTTCTTAAATTCCTCTGGATCTTCATTATCTTCAGAAGCCAATTCTGACAAGTAAGCTGAAGCATGGCAAGAAACTACTCCATAAACATTATCTAAGGAAGAAATAAATACATAACTTAGTATACAGAGAGAAAATCCCTTGTCAGTACTCGGTTCTGCTCTATACTGCTTAGTTACTGTATATTCTTAAATAAAATGAAGGTTTGTTGTTTTGTTTTTCCTTTAAAGCTCTTAAACACTCTCCCCCCAAGTTTTACTCAAATATAGAAAGGAGTAGATTCAGATAGAATGTTCAGAACAAGTTCTTTACCTTGAGGGTAGTGGAACACTCAACAGGTTGTCCAGGGAGGTAGTTGAGGTTCCACCCTGGAGATACTCAAGGTAAGGCTTGCAGAGCTCTGGGCAACCTGATCTAGTTAGGGATGCCCCTGCTACTGCAGAGAGGGTTGGACTAGATGACCTTTGTAGATTCCTTTCAACCCAGACAATTCTATATATGGGAAACATTTTCTACCTTAAAAGCAGTAAATATGCCTAACTGGAACATATAAAATGAATTCAGTGAGAGTAAAAATGAAAAAGATCTCCACAGCACAGAACACAGCAGAATATTCTGTCCTAAACCTATGTTCTGCCCTAAACCTATGTGCCTACGTCTGTGTAGAAAAATACAGTAAAACTTGTATTTAGATAATCCAAAAACTGATAAAGCACTACAAAAATAATGAAAAAGAACATCTGTTAAAAANCCTTAACTATCAAGGTGTATAGATAATATTAAACCTTTGTTCACAAACCCAGTCACGCTACATGAGTATGAACCCCAGCATAATGTGAAAAACTAGAAGGGAACAGACAATAGCAGTTCTCTGGCATATAAACTACAAGCTTGCTTCAGTCACACAGCTGACACAGCAATATCATTCCCAAATACAAAGCCATTGCATTTAATGCTAGCTTGGGCATCTATAAAGACAGGCATTAAATATATCCTATGGGGTTCAATTGTATCTCGAACTTTTAACTTTGGCTAGTGACTTGATTTTAGACTCTCGTGAGGAGTCTGTCCTAGGTCCAGTTTCAGAGTAAGATCCTGCAACTTGTCTTGATCTGTGGTTTAGCCATCAAGTGAATTTTTAGAAAATTCAATTCATACTCAGATATTAATCACAGAGGACAGCACTGTACATTTTTATCCCTGGAGATATTCAGCGTGAATTTGTTTTGCTGCTTTCCCTGCTTATAAGTTTGCATTATTTTACTAAGGATTTTTATTTTTGGTCTAATTTCCACTGACAACACAAGCTACACTAATATTTCAACTGTGATACTTGCTTACTTGTAGTTTCTTCATCCTCTGTGTCTTGAAGTATAAGCTTTTCAGCATCTTTATTTCTGCTCTTTATAAAGTCTAAATAGGAGAGAACTGACTCTGGCAAGTCATCTGAAACCTAAAAAAGACAGGACATTTGACATAAATTCTACATTTTCATCTCACAGCTATGAGCAGAGGTAAATACAGGCATGCACAAATAAAGAGTCATTTTGGCTTCACTTAAAAATCACTGACAGAGATGTAGTAGCAATTGCTACCAAAACTGTTCCAAATTCCTGCACTCTTCCCATTCTCTTATCACCCACTGAACAGCTGATAATTAAATATTCTAATTAAATTTTGATTGCATTTCCCTAACTTATCTTCCACTGTCTTCAGAAACATGTTTCAATTAACATTTTCTAGTAATTCTGTTGGACCAAGAGATTAAAGGAAATTTTAAGAAGTAAACAAAGAAGTAAAAAAAGTAACAAAACCCTATAACGCACAGGATCTTTTTGTTAAAAAGGTAGAGACTCTTTAAAAAATAAATTAATTTTAACCTAGTGTTTAAAGTATATATGTAAATGAGATACTTAAATTTTCTCTACTACATATTTTGTGTTCAAAAGACTGTCTTTTATTCTAAGGATTTTGGAAAATGATCTGCCGTCTCTCAGATGTGCAAACTGCAGTAATCAACAAGGGAGTGTTGCAGCACTGAACAAGTGAGTGTGTAAATAATTATCACTGATGTATTTGCTTATCTTTATTTCCTATTGAATGTGATTGAGAGTCACATATGACTAATACCATCTGCTGTAATACTCTATACATCAATCCCTTTCTACAAGTATGAAAGACTGAAGTAAGTGAAAAGGACCCAAAAAAACTGATTGGATTTCAGAGGAAAATCTTTCCCCAAAGTAAAAAGTCATCCAAAAAAAGAGGACTTGAAACAACAGTTTATATAAAATTAAGAGTAGAAAGTCTTCAAACACAAGGCAGTCTCCTGTAAGATTTAAATACAGATTGAAAAGAAGACTTATTGGTTTATTCATTCGGATTTAATATACCTCATTAGCTTTAACAAAATTTCCTATCTTCAGAGGATTCTAAAACAAATCATTATCTACAGTCTGATTTTCTAATTTAAGCAAAATACTGGCATTAATCTCTTTCATTGTCACCACTGGAGGCTACATTTATCATGAAGCAATACTACTGAGACTATCTTTGAGAAGAAAACCTCAGGGTAGGTATGTCAGGAAAAAGTTCATTCCAATCCCCATACTACTTTTGAGCAGAAAGAGATGCAGTTTTAGCCCACTGAACACTTACTGCCTCACTGTCACTCAAAGCTTCATCTGATACCTCTGTGTCTGGATCATCTGCTTCACAGGAGCAAACACTGATTCTGCTTAGTTCAGTTTCTATTTCTTTTTCAATTTCTTCAGTATCTTCTGAGATTCTGCTTTCCATAGTGCCTGATCTGCTTCAAAGCTACATAATGAAAATATTAACTTTCAGTGCTGCATGTGATCAGTTAACATAAATTTATTCAGACGTATTTATTGAACACTTGACTTAAAACTTAAGTATCAGAAACTTCTGCCTGCTCTCTAATCCTTGTGGACAGTATCTGTGTTAAAACCAAAACCTCATTGTTTTTCCCCCTATCCCTAATAACTGAAAAGACAGATGGGCAAGGGGAAAGGAAGAAGGGAAAACTTCAAATAATAAATGCACATTAAAAAATACGAGTAAGAATCCGGGAAACACTTGATGAAGTTGTATTGATCCAGAGAAAGCAGCGAGAAATGGCTTAAGCCATAGAAGTACACGCCTCCCTCTGCAACCTCTATTAATTTCGTCACCGCTGGCCCTAAACAGGGAGGGTAAAATCTAGAAGCAATCCCTCACTAACAAAAACTACACCTCCCGGAAGGCACCGAGTTAGGGAAGCTGCCTGCTCACTGTCATTTCCCGGAGGGACGGCGGAGCCGCCGTTCTGCACGCTGGAGCGTGTAGTCCGCCCTTTAAGGCACTCAAAGCCTGCGATCTCCACGATCTACTTCCAATAGCTACTCACTTCTCTTTCAGCCGAACTCCTACCGGAGCGCCCTCCTTCTTCTTAGCTCCTTCAAGAGACTGACCGCTCCTCCGCCCTGAAACCCCGCAGCCCTCAACTGCCTCTGATCAGACTGTGCACCGGGACGACGAGATCCCCGCCACAGCGCTGTGAAACCGGGACCGTCACCACGGCAACGAGAAGCGGTGGCTCGGAAGGCAAGTAGGAGGATCCAAACTTCGCGAGAACTCCGCGTTTCGCGTTGCTGTGGCGAGTAGCGGCGCCGTTTGGAAGGCGGCTGCGTCGCGTTTGTGAGCGTGCGACGATGCACCTCGCAGCCCTTTTGCTTTCGTTAAGTTTTAAAGTTTTATATTATTTTAAGTAACGGACTGACATTCAGCGTTCAGAATAAATTGACATCTGAAATTAATCGGGAAAAGACGGTAAAAAGTAATTGAATCACAGAAAGTCTCCAGAGAAGGAGACCACAACCTCTCTGGGCAGTCTCTTCCAGTGCTGCATCACCCTCACTGTAAAGGAAACCTTCTTTGTTCCGATTTGCAGCCGTTGCTCCTTGGCTTATTGCTGATGATCACCGAAGAGAGATTGGGTCCATCCACTTAACACCCACCCCTCAAATATTTATATACGTTGATGAGATCTCCATTCAGTCTTCTCCAGACTAAACGGCCCCAGGTTTCTTAGTCTCTACAGGGGTAATGCT
Organism: Eubucco bourcierii; assembly: GCA_013396675.1. Lineage (NCBI taxonomy): Eukaryota > Metazoa > Chordata > Aves > Piciformes > Ramphastidae > Eubucco > Eubucco bourcierii. Next base: position 16,527 of record VWZE01015585.1, read on the forward strand.
CAAGTCCCCCAGTGTTATAAATACTCAATTTTAATATGTGGAAATAGGAAAATAACCAACATTTTAAACACAAATTTCTGCACCAAACAACAACAAAAACACAGAATGATAAACTATTTACAGCTTTCAAAACCTGGATGCATTCCTATGTGAACTACCCTAGGGGATACTGCCTTGGGAGGAGGGTTAGACTGGATGATCTCTGAAGGTCCCTTTCAACCTCTAAGGTTCTGTGATTCTGAAAGACTTAATGTATGCTAACTGCAAAATACTGGATTCAAGGGTAGTCGTGTACATTTTCTCACTGGTGTTATGGTTAAGATATTTATATCTGAAACCAAGGGAAAGACATCCATTTGACACCCACCCTGCAATGTTTTGTACTTTTCAGATTTGTGTAGATTTTCTAAATTGGTCTTGAAATTCTGATTTGAATGGGCACTTGAGACATGTTGTGTAACGTGAGTTACACTGTGATTGTAGTGGCTGCAGACCGCAGGCACTGTGTCATATATTCAGCAAACAGCTTTGCCAATAAAAAAGACTTTTCTGTAGGCCTGTAACCAGGAAGTCAGGGCTGATCAACACAAGAAAACTGCCCTGTTTAAGGCTGTGGTTAAGCTGGACTTCAGGAAGAAATGCATCATTATGATCCCTTTGGGTCTCTTCCAACCCCTAACCTCCTGTGATCCTGTGACTGTGCTCTTTAAGGTAGGATGGAAACGCTAACAGCTGCTAAGGACTTTCTTGTGATATAATGGATTGTAAAATGTACACAATTTCATATAACTAATGTTTTAGATTTAAGATAAATCATTACATAAATAAATATAAATAAAGCATTGAAGCCACATAGTTACAGCAAAATGATTGCAGATCCCAGTTTCAGGTTAAATATGTAAGTGTTCAGGGATTTTTTAATGGGAGCAACTTGTTGCACCAGTGTTACGATGCATTCTGATTTTGTAGATTCTATTTAGAATCATAGAATCATAGAATCATAGAAT
>VWZE01015592.1:3661-23329 GCA_013396675.1 Eubucco bourcierii
CAGGGGGTTGGAACTGGATGATCTTTGATATCCCTTCCAACCTAAACTATTCTATGTTTCTATATACTTGGTAAAAACACCTGACATCAGAAGCAAATATTCCAAAGCATCAGGGATAAGGAAGGAGGCAGAGTCATAGAAATATAATGGGAGGAAATTGCATGGTCAGTGAGAACAGAGAGGATGTCTAAGCTGACAGCTTGGTGTTAGAGGAGCGGATTGCAGGAACATCTGCAAGGCTTTAATACAACTCCTTCAACAAGCCCTTGTAAGCTTCAGGAGCCATAGCCCACAAGCTGAGAGGAAAAAAAGGAAGGAGGAGAGGTCTGATGTCATTTCAGAACTGGCTTCAGAAGGGGTTGCCCAGGGAGGTGGTGGAAGCCTCATCCCTGGAGGTGTTTAAGGCCAGGCTGGATGAGGCTCTGAACAGCCTGATCTAGTGTGAGGTGCCCCTGCTCATGGCAGGGGGGTTGGAGCTGGATGCTCCTTGTTGTCCCTTCCAACCCTGACTGATTCTATGATTCTATGATTCATAGACCAGGGCAGTATGAGTTTGGAATTAATGGAATGCAAAGACTAATGTGTGTTTATGGTGTGTCTCCCCACAGAAAAATATGCTCAGCACTGGTGTGGACTACTCACTAACAGCACAGGACCTTTTGCTGCCTGTCACTACGCAGTGAACCCTTCTGTTCACTACACGGTACTTTGTTGGGTTTTGTTTTCCCTTTAGAGATGTCATCCTTGGTGATCTCTGGAGATCCCTCCCAACCCCTACCATTCTATGGTTACCCAAGAATGGACTGTTCCAGATGTGACTTTCACCTTACTCAAAGTCTCTATTTTCATTTGTGTACTGCAGCACTTTCAGCATGTGTGTCTGTCTGTGTTGTCCCATTGGCCTTCTTCCATGGTCAGTCTTGGCTTGGAGACTTGGTATGACACCAAGCTAGGTGGCAGTGTTGATTTGAATGAGGGTACAGAGGTTCTTCAGAAAGACTTGCATAGGCTGAATCCATGGCCAGCATTAATGGGATGAGTTTCAACAAGGCCAAATGCCAGGTCCTGCACTTGGGGTACAACAACCCCAAGCAGCACTACAGGCTTGGGGCAGTGTGGCTGAAGAGCTGCCTGGCAGAAAGGGACTGGGGGTTGTAATAGACAGGAGTTGAATGTGAGCCAGCAGTGTGCCCAGGCAGGCAAGAAGGCAAATGGCATCCTGGTTGGGATTAGAAATGCTGTGGCCAGCAGGAGCAGGGAGGGCATTGTCCCCTTGGAACTGGCTTTGGTGAGGCCACAGCTCAAGTGTTGTGTTCAGTTTTGGGCACTGCAATCCAAGAGACATGTGGAGGTGCTGGAGTGGAGCCAGAGGAGGGCAACGAAGCTGGGAAAGGGTCTGGAGACTAAATCTGATGAGGAGTGACTGAGGGAGCTGGGGATGGTTAGTGTGAAACAGAGGAGGTTGAGGGTAGACCTCATTGCTGTCTACAGCTACCTGAAGGGACATTGTGGAGAGGCTGCTGCTGGGCTCTTCTCACGGGTAATTTGAGACAGAACAAGGGGGAATGGCCTCAAACTGAGGCTGGGGAGGTTTAGATTGGACGTTAGGAAAAAGTTTTTTCATGGAGAGAGTGGTCAGGGACTGGAATGAGCTGCCCAGGGAGGTGCTGGAGTCATCAACCCTGGGTGTGTTTAAGGGTCATTTGGATGTGGTGCTTGGGGCTATGGGTTAGGGAGCACCTTGCAGAGTAGGGTTCTGGGTTGGACTTGGTGATCCTGAGGGGCTTTGCCAGCCTGGGTGTTGCTGTGATTCTGACTTGTTTGCAAGAGAAAATGCAGCTATTTACTGCCAGGTGGACATAGGCATAGAGCAGGAAGGGTATGTAAAATGCCTGTCCAATGCTTGCTTGAATTCTTGTCTCATCAGCCTCCCAGCTCATTAATAACTGATTGCCACAGAGAGCCCATCAGCTACTTACTGGCATTCTGCTCTCAGTGTGTGGCAAATATTTCTCCTCACAGTGACTCACCCAGGTATGGACACTGGTGAAAGGTCACATCCTGGCTGGGTACTGGGAGTGGAGCTTTGTAGAGTCTTGTGTGTTGGTTGTGTTCATAGCTATGGCTCAGGGGAAGATGAAGCTGTTAAATGTCTAACAGACTTTAAGACCATTATTTCCACACTACTGACTGAATTTCCATTCCCTGCCCTCTCCCTGCCAGGAAAGGTAGACACAGAGCAGAAAGCGATAAAACTCTGTTGGTGTGTCTGAGCCAGCGTGCCTGAAGAAGGATTAGTGTCGAAGAGCTGAATGCTAATGCTCCTTTTTCTTCCTCAGACTGGCAACATTCCCAGTGCTCACTGTTCCTTTTTCTCTTAGAACTGCATGTTTGACACCTGTAACTGTGAGAGCAGTGAGGACTGCCTGTGTGCAGCCCTCTCCTCCTATGTGCGCGCTTGTGCTGCCAAAGGAATCCAGCTGCCCGGGTGGAGAACTGATGTCTGCTGTAAGCACCCCTAACCATCCTCTTTCCTAAGAACACATCAGTGGAAACTACTGATCACAGACCAGTTCTGGGGCCTCCAGCACATGAGGGACATGGAATAGGTGGAGTGGGTCCAGAGGAGGGTCACAAACGTGCTCAGAAAGCAGGAGCACCTCCCCTATGGGGACAGGCTGAGAGAGTTGGGGCTGTTCAGCCTGGAGAAGAGAAGGCTCCAGGAAGACTTTAGAGCAACCTTGCAGCACCTGAAGGAGGTTACAGGAGAGCTGAGGAGGGACTTTTTATAAAGGCTTGTAATGATAGGATGAGGAGCAATGACTTTGAGCTGGAAAAGGAGAGATTGAGACTGGAGATGAGGAAAAAATTCTGGACAGTGAGGTTGGGGAGACACTGGAAAAGGCTGCCCAGGAAGGCTGTGGATGCCCCTCCCTGGACATGTTCAAGGCCAGATTGGACAAGGTCTTGAGCAACGTGGTCTTGTGGAAGGTGTCCCTATCCATGGCAGGGGGGTTAGGACTAGATGATCTTTTCTGACCCAAACCTTTCCATGATTACTTTATGCTTGCTCATTTTTAGACATATTTTTAGACATATGTAGCAAGTGCTCAATGCACTCCTGGAAGTAATTCCCTGCTGTTCCCTTAGAATCAATCCAGTGCTAGCAGGAGTGAACAGGAGTAGATGGGAGACACATTTTGATTGGGAAAGAGAGGCTGTTATGGAAATGTCTCTACCTATTGCTGGGCAATACTGAATTTCACTGAGCTTTATGTATCAGGAGTTAATGTAGAGAGAAAATAGGACATAGCAGAACAACAGTGCTGGTCATAACAATCAGAACACTGCCAAGTGAAAGGCCTCTGAGGCTGCATGCTGGATCCCACTGATCCAGCAGGTCTGTTTGCAGCATTCCAGGAGACAGCTTGTACTTCAGAAACTTTAGGAGTCTTGGCAACGAATGGCAGCACTCAGTGGAGGTTTCTTTCCAAAATTCCATCTCAAAAAATCTTTTCAGCTTTACACACATCCCATGCACAGTAGATTTTTGGGTCCAGCTCTGGAGGTATTCAGAAGTCGATTGAAATGAAAGATGCAGAGGCACACAGCAATGTTTCCATCCTATTTCTGTTGCCTGTGATTTCAGTTTTTTTCCCACCAGAAGCAACCACCTGGAACTAACAAACCTTCTGTTTCCCTCTCTCAAGCCAAGTACACCACCTCGTGTCCCAAATCCCTAAGCTACAGCTACACCATCTCCTCCTGCCAACCCACCTGCCGCTCCCTGAGCGAGCCTGACCTCACATGCACCATCCAGTTTGTCCCAGTCGATGGCTGTACCTGTGTCAATGGAACCTACATGGATGAGAGTGGCAAATGTGTGCCTGCTAACCAGTGCCCCTGCTACTACAGGGGATCTCCACTGCCTCTTGGAGAAGTTATCCGGGAAAATGGGCTTGTTTGGTAAGGGAATCCTTCCCCCAGCTCTCAAGCCATAGGGCTCCCCAGTTCAGGAGGGACAGGGATCTACTCAAAAGAGTCCAAGGGAGGGCTACAAAGATGCTTAAGGGGCTGGAGCACTGCCCTGTGAGGAGAGGCTGAAGGACCTGGGGCTGTTTGGTCTGGTGAAGAGAAGACTTAGGGGGGATCTAATCAATGTCTATAAGTATCCGAGGGCTGGGGGTCAAGAGGGAGGGGATAAACTCTTCTCAGTTGCACCCTGTGATAGGACAAGGAGTAGTGGGTACAAATTACAGCACAGGAAGTTCCTCCTCAACATGAGGAAGAACTTCTTGACTGTAAAGTTCACAGAGCACTGGCACAGGCTGCCCAGAGAGGTTGTGGAGTCTCCTTCTCTGGAGCCTTTCCAGCCCTGTCTGGATGTGTTCCTGTGTGACCTGCACTAGATTCTCTGCTCCTGCTCTGGCAGGGGGGTTGGACTGGATGATCTCTGGAGGTGCCTTCCAACCCCTAACATCCTGTGATGCTGTGACATGTATTTGCTAGTTAAAATCTACCACATTTCAACTGGTCTCCCATTCCCTTGCCTGGATTTTAATTTAATGTTATGTCCTTTTCCATTTTGTTTTCAATATGTAAGAATGGTACACATTCCCAGGGCTGCAAACAGGGATGGGGAGCAGAATGAAGATCCAGAATCCAAGGGGAGATGGTTAGTCAGCTGCTCACCACTTAGATGTACACAAATCAATAGGGCTGGATGGGATCCAACATGGCACATGTTCCCAGGGCTGCAAACAGGGATGGGGAGCAGAATGAAGCCCCCAGAATCCAAGGGGAGATGGTTAGCCAGCTGCACACCACTTAGATGTACACAAATCAATAGGGCTGGGTGGCATCCAATCAATGGTACTGAGGGAGCTGCTGGAATTGCTCACCAAGCCAATTTTCATCATTTACTAACAGTCCTGGCTAGCCAAGGAGGTCCAAGTAGACTGCAAGTTAGCAAACATGACCCCCATCTACAAGAAGGGCTGGAAGGGAGGATAAGACAAGAGGAAACAGCCTCAAGTTGTGTTAGGGAAGGCTTAAGTTCATAGAATCATAGAACTGTCAGGGCTGGAGGGACCTCAAGGATCATCTAGCTCCAACCAACCAACTGGGGGTCTGGGTTGGTGAAAAGCTCAACATGAGGCTGCAGTGTGAGTGCAGTCCAGACAGCAACTGTGTGCTGGGCTGCAGCAAGAGCAGTGTGGGCAGCAGGGCAAGGGAGGGGATTCTGCCCCTTGGTTCTGCTCTCCTCAGACCCCATCTGGAGTCCTGTGTGCAGTTCTGGAGTCCCCAGCACAGGAAGGACATGGAAGTGTTGGAGCAGGTCCAGAGGAGGCCATAAAGATGCTGAGGGCTGCAGCAGCTCTGCTATGGGGACAGGCTGAGAGAGTTGGGGCTCTGCAGCCTGCAGAAGAGAAGGCTTCCAGGAGACCTTAGAGTAGCCTTCCAGGATCTGAAGGGGACTACAGGAAGGCTGGGGAGGGACTATTGACAAGGTCNGTTTTTCTTGTTAAGCAAGAGTGGCAATCCTATGAAAGCAGCCCTGAGGGAAAGGTTTTCCTGAGACTGCCAAAAAGCATTCTGGAATTGTTCTGGAAAACTCTGAATCCTGGCAATTAGAGAAGTAGCTCTCAGTTAATAAAAAAACCAAAACAAAACAAAAAAACCCACAACAAAATAAAACCAATACAAACTGTTTCTCTCTCTCTCTCTCTCTCTCCTACAGCAATTGCATCCAGGGCAAATTGAATTGCATTGGAGCACTCAATCCAACTACAGGTAAAGAAAAGAAAAAAGAAAAAAAAAAACAAAGAGTCTTTCATTTATCTTTTTTGGCTGTGCCAGAAATAGTTGATAGAATTGATTTTTCTTAATGGATTTTTAAATACTAGAAGTATTTCTCATTTACCTATCATGAAAAGCAGGAGGGAATCCAGATTAATGAGAAAAGCTCTTTTTCATAAAGATTTCTTTCTGAAATATAGTGGTGGGGGTTTGGGGGTCTTTAGTTTTATTTTTTTTTGCACTGGGAATTCAGTGCTCTGAAGTGAATCTCTTAGTAGATGGAATTATTAGCAGACTGAATAGCGACATTCAACCCCCACAAACTGAAACATGCAACTTGCAAAGAGTTTCTAGATGGTTCCAGCGGCTGCAGCTGTAGGGTAAACCCTGTGCCATTTCTTATTGCTCTCACTTCTCTCCTCCTTCTAGTCTGTGAATCTCCCATGGTCTACTTCAACTGCAGCAATGCCTCTGCAGGAGCAACTGGAGCAGGATGTCAGAAAAGTTGCCAGACTCTGGATATGCAGTGTGTAAGTGTATAGGCTTAAATGGTGTTGCCAGGTTTTATAGAATCATAGCATCACAGAATGCTAAGGTTGGAAGGAACCTCAAGGATCATCTAGTTCCAATCCCCTGCCATAGGCAGGGACACCTCCCACTAGCACAGGTCACTCAAGGCCTCCTCCAACCTGGCCTTGAACACCTCCAGGGAGGGAGCAGCCACAACCTCCCTGGGCAACCTGTGCCAGTGCCTCACCACCCTCACTGCAAACAACTTCCTCCAACATCCAGTCTGTGTTCTTGGTGCTAAGGTCATGGAAATACAGTCAGGGCAATCCCAAGCACTGATATAGGCTGGGCAGTGAGTGACTTGAGAACAGCCCTGAGGAAAGGGACTTGGGGGTGCTGAAAGATGAGAAGCTCAACATGAGCCCCCAGTGTGCACTGGCAGCCCAGAGAGCAACCAGAGCTTAGGCTGCAGCAAGAGCAATGTGGGCAGCAGGGTGAGGGAGAGGATTCTCCCTCTCTACTCCACTCTGGTCAGACCCCACCTCGAGTCCAATTCTGGAGCTCCTATTACATGAAGGATCTGGATGTGCTGGAGGTATCCAGAGAAGGGCCACGAGGATGAGCAGCTGCTCTGCTATGGAGACAGGCTGAGAGAGTTGGGGCTGTGCAGTCTGGAGAGAAGGCAGCTCCAAGGAGACTTTATTGTGGCCTTCCAGAATCTAAAGGGGGCTACAAAAAAAGCTGGGGAGGGATTTTTTAGGATGTCAGGTGGTACAGGGGGGAATGGAACAAAACTGGAAGTGGGGAGAGTCAGATTGGATGTCAGGAAGTTGTTCAGCATCAGGGTGCTGAGACACTGGCACAGGTTGCTCTGGGAGGTGGTGGAAGCCTCATCCCTGGAGGTGTTTAAGGCCAGGCTGGATGTGGCTCTGGGCAACCTGCTCTAGTGTGAGGTGTCTCTGCCCATGACAGGGGGGTTGGAACTGGATGCTCCTTGGAGTTCCTTCCAACCCTGACAATTGTATGGTTCTATGATTCTACATCTATCTGATCTACTCCAAACCCACAACACAGACACTTTGCTCTTGCAGCAAAAACCTACAACCAGCATACAAAGCATTAGACCAAAACAGAATAAAGTATCCTCCAATTTAACTCCTAAGATCAGTGTCTACTACTTCCTTCAGCTACTGCAGATAAAAGCAACCAGTAGTGGAAATCTCTAGGGCTCTGCCCCATATTTTACTTCTTTAGGGGAAGACTGCTGGCTATAAACTGGCTAGGAGAAATGTTTCTTATGCCATGATGCACTTCTTGCACCCCTAATTCTCTTACTCCACCTTAGTGCATGGTAGCCACATGACATTTCAGGGATAATCAGCATCTGACATAAACACATTTCAATGTAATTCAACCAAACTGGGGGGGGGGGGGGGGGTCACGCATGTCTNNNATATAGGCCCACGGGGGGGGGGGGGGGGGGGAAATTACCTTCTCCCCCCATTATTTTACATTAAAATGACTTTTTTCCCCCCTCATTTAAAAACTTCCCTCAGTGCCAAATCACCCACTGCAAAGTGCAAAGCTTCTTCAGAGCAAGAGCCAAGATTCCATGTGTTTCAGATTTCCCAAGCTCCCATCAAACATGTCCCTTTAGCAGATGAAATCAATGCCTGACAGCTTTCTTTTTTTGTCCCCCTGCCCTAAAATTACTTTGCAGTCCTTTCCCATTTGAGCTGGGCTCCAATAAGACCACAGAAAGATATTAGGGGAATTTAAGCTTCTTTTTCCTCTTGTGCTGATTTCCTGCTGAAGTGATCTCTTCCTCTTGCCTTCTCCAGTACAGCTCACAGTGTGTGTCTGGCTGTGTGTGCCCAGCTGGCCTCGTGTTAGATGGGAATGGTGGTTGTATTCCTGAAGAGCAATGCCCTTGTATCCACAATGAAGCCACATACCAGCCTGGAGAAAAGATTGACATTGACTGTAACACCTGGTAAGGATTTCCTCAGAAGCAGCCTTCCCAGTTCCACCATTTGCCTGTCCAAAGATCAAAGAGAGTACAGCAGAGAGGAAGGACATGGAAGTGTTGGAACAGGTCCAGAGGAGGCCACAAAGATGCTGAGAGGGCTGCAGCAGCTCTGCTATGAGGACAGGCTGAAAGAGTTGGGGCTGTGCAGCCTGGAGAAGAGAAGGCTTCCAGGAGACCTTTGAGTAGCCTTCCAGGATCTGAAGTGGGATACAGGAAGGCTGGGGAGGGACTATTGACAAGGTCTTGTAATGACAGGACAAGGGGCAATGGGTTTGAACTGGCAGAGAGTAGATTGAAACTGGATGTTAGGAAGAAGTTCTTTCCAGCAAGGGTGGTGAGACATTGGCACAGGTTGCCCAGGGAGGTTGTGGAGCACAGAAGCACAGAATGTGATCTTTGATCACATTCTGTGCTTCTGTGCTCCACAACCTCCCTGGAGGTGTTCAGGGTCAGGTTGGAGGAGGCCTTGAGTAACCTGTACTAGTGGGAGGTGTCCCTGCCTACAGCAGGGGGTTGGAACTAGATGATTATTGAGGTCCCTTCCAACCTTACCATTCTATGATTCTAAGATGTGGGTTGCACACTTCATCTACTGAGGCATCTGTTGGTTTTGGTTTAAATGCTATAAGCAGGTTTCTTTCTGAGGCAAGCAGACAGCCAAAACACAAAAGGGATGGAAATCTTTGGGGCAACAGTATTCATTAAGTATTATTAACCTGCACTCAGCACTTTTGGAGTAGCAGAGAACTTGGCTTTAATTCTTTATGGGGAAAAAAACCGGTGGAGGACTGCAGGGGGTTGGGAACTAGATGATCTTTGAGGTCCCTTCCAACCTAAACCACTTCATGATTCTATGATGCCAACTCCAGAATCAACAGAACATTGCCTGGGCACAAGCTGCCAAACAAACCCTGAGTGGTTGGGAGGTGCCTACACAAGCCAGTGAGTTGGTTTCTTATTAACTTGTTTTGTTCTCATTCCTAGTGTCTGCAAGAATAGGAAGTGGGAATGCACCAAAAATCAGTGTCTGGGCACTTGTGCTGTTTATGGAGATGGTCATTATAACACCTTTGATGACAAAAGGTTCAGCTTCAATGGAAACTGTGAATACACACTAGTCCAGGTACTGATCACCAGCCAAATGAGACACAACCTTGGTTATGCCTACAGAAAGAATGGATTTTCAAATGTTGTTCTCTGCCCAGGATCACTGTGGGAAGAGTGGAACCACCAATGGGACCTTCATGGTTATCACTGAAAATATTCCCTGTGGCAACACTGGGACAACTTGCTCAAAATCTATCAAAGTGTTCTTGGAGGTAAGAAGGTTCTGTGTGCAGATCAGTTTTGTCAAGGGCTTAGGAAAGGCCTAGATATCCACTGCTGTAAGGAATGGTGAGGGGGAGAATATCTTTAAAGCAAAGCAGCTTATAAATTAAGCTTCGCTTGGATTCAAGTGAGATGTTTGGTAGAGCTTCCCAGCTTTTTCCTGCCTGATCTTACACCATTCTTGGGCAAACTCCAAGATTACCAGGAAACCTGTCTTTAGGAGAGATTTACTCTATCATGGCAGAAGACAGAAGATACTCTGCTCTTGTCAGACCCCACCTGGAGTCCTGGGTGCAGTTCTGGAACCCTCAGCACAGGAAGGACATGGAAGTGTTGGAGCGGGTCCAGAGGAGGGCCACAAAGATGATCAGAGGGCTGGAGCAGCTCTGCTGTGAGGACAGGCTGAGAGAGTTGGGGCTCTGCAGCCTGCAGAAGAGAAGGCGTCGAGGGGACCTGATAGTAGCCTTCCAGTATCTAAAGGGGGCTACAGGAAGGATGGGGAGGGATTATTTACAAGGTCTTGCAACGACAGGACAAGGGGCAATGGGTTTGAACTGGCAGAGGGGAGATTTAGACTAGATGTTAGGAGGAAGTTCTTTACAGTGAGGGTGGTGAGGCACTGGAACAGGTTGCCCAGGGAGGTTGTGGCTGCTCCCTCCCTGGAGGTGTTCAAGGCCAGATTGGATGGGGCCTTGAATGGCCTGTGCTAGTGGGAGGTGTCCCTGCCCATGGCAGGGGGTTGGAACTGGATGATCCTTGAGGTCCCTTCCAACCTTACCATTCTATGATTCTGTAAGATGACTTCACTCTGTGCAATACAGAGTGACTGCCAGGACACCCTTTTGACCTACACCATCTAAATGATCTTACTCACCTCAGTTCCAGGAACCTGAGATTCGATCTATGTAGTCTGAGCACATTTGAATTGTTTGCTTTCATTAGATAGACTACTTGTGGTGCTCTCAAAAGCAGATGATGATGTGTGAGAGCACAGCTGGGTTCACTTCTGACTGTCTTCTCCTCCTGCTGCTTCAGAGCTATGAACTGATCCTTGGTGAGGAGCATGTGAGCGTGGTAAAGAGGGGACAGAACGATGAGGTGCCGTACACTGTCCGCTACATGGGTATGTACCTGGTGATTGAGACCACCAGTGGGCTGATCCTCATGTGGGACAAGAAAACCAGCATGTTCATCAAGCTCAGCCCTGCTTTCAAGGTGAGGAACTAGCAGCTAAGTGGCAATTTGCAGTCTGGGTATGGACTGGGTGTGAATTTTGTGGAGGCCGTGCCAAGATCGCAAGCAGATGAGGTCTTCAGCATTCCTGCAGGACAGCTCATGTTGGTTTTCGTTCCTCTGGTGGCTCAGGAAGTCATCATCCTGCTACTGTTCTTCAGCAGGTCCCTCCTCAGTTGCAAGTGGCACAGGGATATGCTAGAGGTAGTCCAACAGAGGGTTGTGAGGATGATCCAGGTGATGAGGCCACAAAGATGCTCAGAGGGCTGCAGCAGCTCTGCTATGAAGACAGATTGAGAGAGTTGGGGCTCTGCAGCCTGCAGAAGAGAAGGCTTCCAGGAGACCTTAGAGTAGCCTTCCAGTATCTGAAAGTGGGCTACAGGAGTGCTGGGAAGGGACTATTGACAAGGCCTTATAATGACAGGATGAGGAGGAATGGGTTTGAAGTGGCAGAGGGGAGATTGAAACTGGGTGGTATGAAGAAGTTCTCTGCAGTGAGGGTGGTGAGACACTGGCNGCTACAGGAGTGCTGGGAAGGGACTATTGACAAGGCCTTATAATGACAGGATGAGGAGGAATGGGTTTGAAGTGGCAGAGGGGAGATTGAAACTGGGTGGTATGAAGAAGTTCTCTGCAGTGAGGGTGGTGAGACACTGGCACAGGTTGCCCAGGGAGGTTGTGGAGCAGAGAGATCACATTCTGTGCTTCTGTGCTCCACAACCTCCCTGGAGGTGTTCAAAGCCAGGTTGGATGAGGCCTTGAGCAACCTGTTCTACTGGGAGGTGTTCCTGCCTCCCAGGGGGTTGGAACTGGCTGAGCTTTGAGGTCCCTTCCAACCTAAAGCGTTCTATGATTCTATGAAAGGACTGGAACATCTGTCTGATGAGGAAAGGCAGAGAGACCTGGGGCTGTTTAGTCTGGGGAAGACTGAGAAGGGACTCTTATCAATGCCTATAAATATCTGAGGGGTGGGTGTCAGGATGAAGGTGCCAGGTTCTTTGCAGTGTGTGCTGGGATAGGATGAGAGGCAATGAGCACAAACTGGAACACAGGAATTCCACCTCAGCATAAAGAAAAACTTCTTTACTGTGAGGGTGCCAGAGCCTTGGAGCAGGCTGCCCACCTAAAGCGTTCTATGATTCTATGAAAGGACTGGAACATCTGTCTGATGAGGAAAGGCAGAGAGACCTGGGGCTGTTTAGTCTGGGGAAGACTGAGAAGGGACTCTTATCAATGCCTATAAATATCTGAGGGGTGGGTGTCAGGATGAAGGTGCCAGGTTCTTTGCAGTGTGTGCTGGGATAGGATGAGAGGCAATGAGCACAAACTGGAACACAGGAATTCCACCTCAGCATAAAGAAAAACTTCTTTACTGTGAGGGTGCCAGAGCCTTGGAGCAGGCTGCCCAGAGAGGTTGTGGAGTTTCCTTCTGTGCTGACTTTCAAGACCCATCTGGATGCATTCCTGTGTGACCTGCCCTAGGTGATGCTGTTTTGTCAGGGGAGGTTGCACTCAGTCTCTGGAGGTCCCTTCCACCTCCCAGAGGAGCCTGTTCCAGTGTTTGAGAACCTCTTTTTTCAGTGAAGAAATTTCTTCTAATGCCCAAACTTGAGCTTGCACTTCTGGTGCAACTTGAGGATGTTTCCTCTTGTCCTATGACTTGTAACTAAGGAGGAGAGCGACTTTCTCTTTACAACTATCTGAAGGGAGATTGTAGCAGAGAGCATGGAGAAGTCACAGCACCTGTTGCAGCTTGTTCCAGTTTTACAGGTCCATACATGTGGATTGAGGGATATTTCTGGACATGCAAGGAAAATGTCCTACCTTTTTATACCTCTCAGCAGTAAGGACTCAAGGAGCACTGCATAACTGGACCGGTAGCACCTCTGACAGCTTTCCAAGGCTGGTTTTCATGGGTACAGCTATTGCGTAAAACAAAGCTTACCTAGAAAACTTAGCTGGCTATCTGCAAGTCCTCCTGTCCTTGTTAAAGACATTCCTCAAGGGAAGAAGTTGTAATTGCCAAGGTGCTTTGATTGCTCAGATTTATAACCCACAGGATACTGCTGTTGACTTTCCAAGAAGGAAAGCACAGCAGTATCCTTCTCGCCTGAGCAGTTGTGTTGTCTTGCCGAGGAAGCCAAGGATGAAGAAGTTCAGGGATGCAGAATGGAATTCCACCACTTTAAGAGCTGAATTTCAAATATTCTTTCAGTCTCAGGTATTATTTCAAATTATCTCTCATCCATGATTATTTCCTTCCTTTTGCAGGGCCAGATCTGTGGGCTCTGTGGAAATTACGACGGCAACGGCATCAACGACTTCACGACGAGGAGTCAGTCTGTGGTAGAGAATGTCCTAGAGTTTGGGAACAGCTGGAAAGTATCTTCTACATGTCCTGATGCTTCCAGCATAAAGGATCCATGTTCTACCAACCCTTATCGGAAGTCCTGGTCAGAGAAGCAGTGCAGCATCATCAACAGCAACGTCTTTGCCGCCTGTCACTCTCAGGTATTACTCAGGGGGAAGGCGGCTGTGTGAAGATCATTCCTGTGTGTCTGTGGTGTGTGAAGGTCAGGCCTGTGTGGCAGTTATCAAAGCTGTTTCCCCTGTGCACTTCAGCACACAGGACTAAGCCATTAGCAAGCTTCACTGTGACTTTGTGCCAGGGAATCTGAAATCCATCTGGTGTATAGATCTCTGTGTAAGAGACGATGACATGCAGCCCGCAGAGAAGACACAGCTGGTTTGGAAGAATGATCACTTATTTCAGAGTGACTGCAGATTGCCTTGTAGAGGGACTCAGGTACAGAACACAGGCTCAGAGAAATTAGAACTAGCATCAGCCTAGCCTCTACCTGACGCGCTCCAAACAGGGCAGCTGTGCTCTTCCAACTACCTCAGTCTGACTGGCAGAGACCTTCATTTCTAAATGCCTACTATGGCCTGGGAACATGAATGTAATCTTCCACTAGGACACAAGTCGTGGTGTCTAGAAGTCTGTCAGTACATTATTTAGCTCCCTCATCTATCCCTTCTGGTGTTTAGTAGTGTGTACAAACCAAAGGAAAAGAAATCACTGATGAAAGTCTTTTTAGATGTGTACAAACCAAAGGAAAATAAATCACTGATGAAATAAATTACTGATTTTAGAATTATAGAATAGAATCAGTCAGGGTTGGAAGGGACCACAAGGATTATTCAGTTCCAACCCCCCTGCCATGGGTAGGGACATCCTACCCTAGATCAGGCTGCCCAGAGCCTCATCCAGCATTAAACACCTCCAGGGATGGGGCCTCAACCACCTCTCTGGGCAACTCATGCCAGCCTCTCACCACTCTCATGTTGAAGAACTTCCTCCTCACCTCCAGCTTTGCTCCATTCCCCCTAGTCCTGTCACTACCTGATAGCCTAAAAAGTCCCTCCCCAGCTTTTATGTAGACCCGTTCAGATACTGGAAGGCCACAAGAAGGTCACCTCAAAGCCTCCTCCAGACTGCACAGCCCCAACTCTTTCAGTCTGTCATTACAGCAGAGCAGCTCCAGCCCTCTGAGTATCCTTGTGGCCCTTCTCTGGACACTCCAGCATCTCCACATCCCTCTTGTCCCAGGGGCTCCAGAACTGGATGCAGTGATCCAGGTGTGGTCTCACCAGAGCAGAGCAAAGGGGCAAAATCACCTACCTCACCCTGCTGCCCACACTTCTGCTGCAGCCCAGGCTCTGGTTGCCCTCTGGGCTGCAAGTGCACACTGCTGGCTCACGTTGAGCCTCTCATCCACCAGCACCCCCCAAGTCTCTCTCCTGAGAACCTTTAAAGTCAACCACCCTGGCAAAGCTAAGGAAGAATTCAGAAGGCAGGATGGATGATACTATCTCTCTTTTTGCTAACAGGTTGAACCTGCAGAATATTACCAAGCATGTGTGAGAGATTCCTGTGCCTGTGACAGTGGAGGAGACTGTGATTGCTTCTGCACTGCAGTAGCTGCCTACGCTCAAGCGTGCAGTGAAGTTGGCGTCTGCGTGGCCTGGAGAACCCCCTCAATCTGTCGTGAGTTCTCTGTCAGGAACACTTCTGAAGGCATAGTTAAACGAACAAAGCCTTGCAAAAAAAAGATGCAGACAGGCTAAAAAGTGTCCAGAGAAGGGCCAGGAGAATGATCAAAAGGGCTGGAAGCCCTGCCATGTGAGGAAAGGCTGAGAGAGCTGGGGGTCTTCAGCCTGGAGAAGAGAAGGCTTAGGGCAGACTTTACTACCATGGACCAGTACATGAAAGGTGGCCTGCACAAAGACAAGAGACTCCCTTTTTACAAGGAGTCCCATGGAAAAGACCAGGGCTGATGGGGGCAAGTTACTGCTGGGGACATTCCCATTGGACTCCAGAAGCAAATGTTTCCCCACGGGCACAGCTGGACACTGGAATCATCTCCCAAGGGAAGCAGTGGAGTCCCCTGCATGGGCAGTTTGAAGACTCAGCTTGGCAGGCTGCTGGGCCAGCTCATTCCAACTCCACCATCACACAGAAAGGTTGGGCCAAGGTGATCCTAGGGATCCCTTCCAACCTGGCACTCTGTGGCTCTCTGCATTATAACCTTATTGTGTAGTCTTTTCACACTCGCCTGTTTCAGTGGTCACAGAGTTACACCTGCTCATTCCTGGGTTTCCAGACTGTTCAAGGAGCACTGCAGGGATGTGATGAGCAGGCATGGATCAAAAAAACATCTCTTTGTGTTTTGTTTTGTTATTTGTTTTTTGTTGTTGGTTGTTTTTTTTTTTTTAACATGTCTGAATTTTTATTTCTCCATAGCACTCTTCTGTGATTACTACAATCAACATGGGGAGTGTGAATGGCACTATAAGCCTTGTGGAGCCCCTTGTATGAAGACCTGTATGAACCCAAGTGGAACATGCAGCAATGACTTGCCAGGTTTAGAAGGTAAAAAGAGCTGCAAGTACCCTGAAGTGGGGGCATTTTCTTACATTCCACCAAACAGCATGAAAAATGCTTTTACCTCATCAGCTGCATCTGAACTGTGCGAGTATCTGAAGGGGGCTACAGGAAGGCTGGGGAGGGACTATTGACAAGGTCTTGTAATGCCAGGACAAGGGGTAGTGGGTTTGAACTGGCAGAGGGGAGATTTAGACTGGATGTTAGGAGGAAGTTCTTTACAGTGAGGGTGGTGAGACACTGGCACAAGTTGCCCAGGGAGGTTGTGGAGCACAGAAGCACAGAATGTGATCTTTGATCACATTCTGTGCTTCTGTGCTCCACAATCTCCCTGGAGGTGTTCAAGGCCAGGTTGGAGGAGGCCTTGAGTGACCTGTGCTAGTGGGAGGTGTCCCTGCCTATGGCAGGGGGTTGGCACTGGATGATCCTTGAGGTCCCTTGCAACCTTACCATTCTATGATTCTATGAATTCTCTTCAATATTTTTAATGCTGAGAGTGGTAAGAAACTGGCCCAGCTTGTCCAAAGAGGTGGTGGATGCTCTATAGAATCATAGAATGGTAATGTTGGAAGGGACCTCAAGGATCATCTAGTTCCAACCCCCTGCCATAGGCAGGGACACCTCCCACTAGTACAGGATATGGATATGTTCCAGATCAGGTTATCTCTGGATATGTTCCAGATCAGATTGCTTAGGGCTCTGAGCAACCTGCTGCAGTTGCAGATGTCCCTGCTCAGTGCAGGGACTTGGAAGAGCTGACCTGTAAAGGTCACTTCCAACTCAAACCAACACATAATTCTATGAACATCCACATGAGTAAAGGCAGATTATTAAATTGGAGCTAAAAACTCTCTCTGGGACTAAGTCCTTGTGGCTGAGCTCTTGCTGATGCAGTCTTCAGCATTGCTTCCTAGAACTACTGGGGGGAAAAAAAATCAACTAATAAAAATTCTGAGTGTGGAAAAGGAGACCTGGAAACACACCCTGCACAATTAACACTGATGGAATGTACCTTCTCTCTGCCCTTCTGCTTTCTTCAGGCTGCTACCCCAACTGCCCACCAGACAAGCCCTATTTTCATGAGGATGAGATGAAGTGTGTCAGTCTCTGTGACTGTTATGATAATGAAGATGGAAAGATATACAAACGGGATGAATGCGAAGTATGGTAAGAGCTGAGCCCTCAACCTGTCTGTGTACAAGGGAAAAGCCATCAGAACAACCAAGGGATACTAAATGTTCTGTGTCAGGACAGGACTAGTCTGTGCTCACTGTGTAACAACCATGTTTTACTATCTAATGACAGTTTTCTTCCTCCCTTAGCAGTAGAAAGTTCTTGTAAATCACCAACATAAAAAGCCCAGCAAGTCCTTTATGCCTGGTGCCCCCAGCACAGGAACATGGAGGTGCTGGAGGGGCTCCAGAGGAGGGCCACCAAGATGATCAGAGGGTTGCAGAACCTTCCCTATGGGGACAGGCTGAGAGAGTTGGGGTTGTTCAGACTGGAGAAGAGAAGGCTCCAGGGAGACCCCAGAGCAGACTTCTGGTACTTGAAGGAGGGCAACAAGAAACCCAGAAAGGGACTTTTTACAAGGGCTTAGTGACAGGATGGAGGCAATGGCTTTGAGCCAGCAGAAGGCAAATTTAGACTGAAGATTAGGCAGAAATTCTTTCCACTGACAGTGGAGAGACACTGGCACAGGCTGTCCAGGGAGGTTGTGGATGCCCCCTCCCTGCAGGTCTGGAGCCTCCCAAGGCTGGGTTGGATGAAGCCCTGAGCAACTGGTGCTAGTGGAAGGTGTCCCTGCCCATGGCAGAGGGTAGGAGCTGGATGATCTTTAAGGTCCCTTCCAACCCAAACCATTTTATGATTCTCTGACCTGTGTTTCTCTATTTCCCATTCCAATGGCAGGAAGGACAATGAGTATAAATGTCCCACAGAGGTCTGTTTCCAAGGATTTCATTACATTCTTACACTCCTTACAGTATTTAAACTCTTTTCCTTTTTAGCTTGCTTTTTGGTACCTAAACATTGCAAGCACAGGAGAAATAATGAGGAGGAAAGAAGGAAAGTCTTAAGCATCTTAAGCAGGACTTTGATCTGTACTTTTGCATAATATCAGCTTCACTTCTACTTTGACTTGTAGCTTTGCATAATAATTAGTTATATCTCTAATTGTAACTTTGGGTTTCATATAAAGGAAGGTTTTGGAAAAACCTTTCTTTATATGAAGCCTTAGGGCCACAAAGATGCTCAGAGGGCTGCAGCAGCCCTGCTATGAAGACAGGCTGAGAGAGTTGGGGCTCTGCAGCCTGGAGAAGAGAAGGCTTCCAGGAGACCTTGGAGTGGCCTTCCAGGATCTGAAGGGGGCTACAGGAAGGCTGGGGAGGGACTATTGACAAGGTCTGGTAATGACAGGACAAGGGGCAATGGGTTTGAACTGGAAGTGGGGAGATTGAAACTGGATGTTAGAAAGAAGTTCTTTACAGTGAGGGTAGTGAGACACTGGCACAGGTTGCCCAGGGAGGTTGTGGCTGCTCCCTCCCTAGAAGTGTTGAAGGCTAGGTTGGAGGAGGCCTTGAGTAACCTGTACTAGTGGGAGGTGTCCCTGCCTCCCAGAGGGTTGGAACTGGCTGAGCTTTGAGGTCCCTTCCAACCTAAGCCATTCTATGATTCTATGAAAACAATGGAGAAAAAAAAAAGAATCCAACAGGAACTGGACATTCAAGGAATAAATGTAAATAAATTGGTGGGGTTTTAGATGCTGGAAGAAAGGTAGCTAATGAAATTCCCTTACAGTCAAATAAAATGTGCTTGAATGTTTTTCTGTTTCAGTGAATGCACCTCAGAAGGCATAGAGTGCAAGTTTGATGATAAAGGTAAGGTAGCTAAGACAGAAATAGTGAGAAGATGAAATACTGGGTGTGGCCTCTTCACAGGCACCTGACAAAAACCTTCTTGTGCATTCCAGCCTGCAGCTGCATTTATGAAGAGCAGAGCTATAAATATGGTGAGCTCATCTACAACACCACAGATGGGACAGGATGGTGCTTCAGTGCCACCTGTGACGTCAATGGAACAATAAACAGAGATGTCTTCAGATGTGGTATCTCTACAACCACTCCCTTCACCTTCTCTACACCTCAGCCCACAACTACTGCCCCAGGTATGCACCACTGCTCCTCCAAGTAACTGGGAAATGGCCTGGAAGGGACTGAAAGCTGCCTGCAAGGCAAGGTCTTGACATCTCTTAATGGTGCATCCTATTACTTGAAATGATTACATGCTGTCATATAAAAAAAAAATTCTAAATATCCAAAAATATAGAATGTTACAAATATATTCATACATAGGAAAAGAAACTGTGCAAAAAAAGAAACTGTGCATGAAAAGAAATGGTGCACAAAAAGCTATGCACAAAAAGAAACTGTGCACGAAAACAACTATGCACCAAAAGGAACTGTGCACAAAAAACTATGCACCAAAAGGAACTGTGCACAAAACCTGCACAAAAAGGAACTGTGCACAAAAAGGAACTGTGCACAAAAAACTATGCACCAAAAGGAACTGTGCACAAAACCTGCACAAAAAGGAACTGTGCACAAAAAGGAACTGTGCACAAAAAACTATGCACCAAAAGGAACTGTGCACAAAACCTGCACAAAAAGGAACTGTGCACAAAAAGGAACTGTGCACAAAAAACTATGCACCAAAAGGAACTGTGCACAAAACCTGCACCAAAAGAAACTGTGCACCAAAAGAAACTGTGCACCAAAAGAAACTGTGCACCAAAAGGAACTGTGCACCAAAAGGAACTGTGCAC
>VWZE01015596.1:341-11626 GCA_013396675.1 Eubucco bourcierii
CTTTGGGTCCCTTCCAACCCCTGAGATGCTGTGATCCCGGCAGGAGAGCTCCTTGTTGCAAGGACTGACCTGGCTTCTGCTCTCACAACACCCCCAAGCAACAGTGGGACAGCTTTGCAGGGCCAAGCTGGACAGAACCAGGAGGGGTCTAAGCTGTTGCACTTTGCCTTTTTTTTTCCTGTTGTTTTCTGGGTTTGTTTTTAACCTGAACTGATCCTGCCTGGTAACCTAGTAGAACAGGTCTGCCTCCCTTCCCTGCTCTCTCCAGTCCCTCTACCTCCCCTCAGCCTTGCAGTAATGATGCAAAAGCAGTCATTTCTCCTAACCAGGAGGCCAGACAAAGCTTTTTCCATCTCCCAAGTGTTCAAAACCAGGTTGGATGAGGCTTTGAGCAACCTGGGCTGATGGGAGGTGGCCATACCCATAGCAGGGAGGTTGGAACTGGATGATCTTTAAGGTGCCTTCCATGCCATTCCATGGAAGGCCATCCAAACCATCCCATGAATCTATGAAAGCTGATGAGCCTCCCTGGATGATAATTTCCAATGCTGCTGCTGTGGCTGCAAGTGGAGGTGTTGACCTGGAGTTGGGCTGTGTAGCACATTTCTCATATCCAAAAACCAGCCTTGGAAGTGTCTTCCCTCTAGCTAAAGGTGTTGAGCTCCTCTCTGTCCATCAATGTGCAGCTTTTGAGGTGAGGAAGGAGATTTTGGGTTGAGGAAGGGGATTTTGGGTTGAGAAAGACTTTTACTGTGCTTGCACAGGGTTGGATGAGTCCTTGAGCAGCCTGGACTAGTGGGAGGTGTCCCTGCCCATGGCAGGGGGGTTGGAACTGGATGATCTTTAAGGTCTCTTCCAACCCAAGCCATCCTGTGAATCTATGAAAGCTGATGAGATTCACCAGGGTGGTAACTCCCAGAACTCCTGCTGTGGCTGCAAGTGGAGATCTTGACCTGGAGTTGGGCTGTGTAGCACATTTCTTGTATCTAAAAGTCAGCCATGGAAGTGTCTTCTTTCTAGCTAAGAGTGTTGAGCTCCTCTCTGTCCATCACTGTGCAGCTTTTGAGGTGAGGAAGGAGATTTTGGGTTGAGGAAGGGGATTTTGGGTTGAGAAAGACTTTTACTGTGCTTGCACAGGGTTGGATGAGTCCTTGAGCAGCCTGGACTAGTGGGAGGTGTCCCTGCCCATGGCAGGGGGGTTGGGACTGGATGATCTTTTAAGGTCTCTTCTAACCCAAACCATTCTGTGAGTCTGCTGGGAAGCCTGAACTGAGAGATCAGCCACCAGCTATCCTAGAAGGGAACAAAAATCTGACTCCCTTGGCAGCTGAGTCCTTCCCAGCACTGCTGCTGCTCAGGCTGCTCCTGCCATGACCTTTTAGTCTTGGACATAGAGTTGCACCTGCTCAGGCAGAGGTGTGTTGGCTTTGCTACATCTCCCACTCTGCCAAGCACCTCTCCTTTGGATGCCAGCACATTGGCTTCCCCCTTGCCTTGTCTCAACCCCACAGTGGGCATGGAGATGTGTTCTGAGAAGCTTGGGCTCCCAAGGGGGGTGCAGGAGGAAGGTGGCATGGCTATGGGCAGAGGAAGCCCTGGCACAAACCAACTGTGGGGTCCTGAGGAAGAACAGCCCAGGGTGGATGAAGTTTGTTTCTTTACCCAAACCACTGCCTTCACCTTTAAGGTTTCTGGTAAAAGCAATCTGGTGTCTCATATATATTTACTTTCCTTAACACAGGAGGAAGCATCCTCCTGCCAAGTCTCAGGTTGCAAAGCACTTTGGCACCTGCAGAAAACAAACAACCTTGAGCTTGCTTTCTTGTTTTACTTTCTTATTCCCTCAGCCCAAAGCCCACCCTGCAGCAGGGCATCTAAACTATGTTGCATTCCATTACTACACAATCCGAAGCTACTCTGGCTTGGCTTTGGGCTGAAATAATTTGGTTTTGAAGGTGAGGATAGTTCTGAAGATGAGGTGGAGGGGGGAAAAAGCAGCACTTGAGAGCTTGGTGTCTTTAACAGGCTTAAGGCAGATATGGTTTATGCAAAGTGACCTAATGGAGATGAAAATTTTCTTGATGTTGGTGGGTTTTGGTTTTGGTTTTTTTTTTTTGGTTTGGCTTTAGTTTGTTTGTGGATTTTTGGTTGGTTTATGGTTTGGTTGTTTGGGGTTTTTTGCCTTCCATTCAACAAATCTGCAGCCATGAGGGTCAGAACCACAGAATGGAAGGAGTCAGAAGATTCCCCCTGGAGATCATCCAGTCCAAGCCCAATCTCACAGCAGTGTGTTCCAGAGAAGATGGCACAGGATGGCGTCCAAGCTGAGTTTGGAATGACTCCAGAGATGGAGACTCCACCACTCCTCTGGGCAGCCTGCTCCAGTGCTCCAGCAAATTCCAAGTAAGTTCCTCATGCTTAGATGTTCAAGTCTGTGCCCATTGCCTCTTGTCCTGCCACTGGGCAAAAACTGACCCTGCAAAGATGCTGAGAGGGCTGCAGCAACTCTGCTGTGAGGACAGGCTGAGAGAGTTGGGGCTCTGCAACCTGGAGAGGAGAAGGCTTCCAGGAGACCTTAGAGTGGTCTTCCAGGATCTGAAGTGGGCTACAGGAGGGCTGGGGAGGGACTACTGACAAAGGCTTGTAATGAGAGGAGGAGGAGAAATGGGTTTGAACAGGCAGAGGGGAGACTGAAACTGGATGTTAGGAGGAAGTTGTTTGCAGTGAGGGTGGTGAGACACTGGCACAGGTTGCCCAGGGAGGTCGTGGAGCACAGAATCACCCAATGTGATCAAAGACCCCATTCTGTGTTCCATGACCTCCCTGGAGGTGTTCAAGGCCAGGTTGGAGGAGGCCTTGAGAGACCTGTTCTAGTGGGAGGTGTCCCTGCCTATGGCAGGGGGTTGGAACTGCCTGAGCTTGGAGCTTCCTTCCAACCTAACCCATTCTATGATTCTATCCTCCTGCCTCCCACCCTTTAAGGATTTATAAACACATCTTTAAGGTCCTTCCTTCCCACAACCCCTCCCCAGCTTTGCCTTCCCCTTTGGGCTGCTCAGCCTCTGCCACAGACACTCAGTTGCACACACAAACAGCTTGGGTGCAGATGCACTGTTTTATTCTCTCTGCTAGCAAATGGCATTTGTGCAGCCTGTGGGGATTGAGCTCTTGACACAGGGCACTTGGGTGCTGAGCAGGGGCAGCAAGCAGCAGGAGATGCAGTTCAATGTAGGAGGATTGGCTGCTTCTCCCAAGTATCAGGTGAGAGGATGAGAGGAAATAGCCTGAAATTGAGCCAGGTTGGAGATCAGGGAAAATTTCCTGACTGCAAGAGTGGTCAGGGATTGGCACAGGTTGCCCAGGGAGGTGGTGGAGTCAGCATCCCTGGAGGTGCTCAAGAAATGTGTGGCCATGACAGTTGGGGATATGGTTGAGTGGCCATGGGTTGATGGTTGGACCTGACGATCTTAGAAGTCTGAATCATTCTGTGATTTTATATATATATGTTGTAAATAGATATGCTTTCTGCAGGAAAACAGTTTAGCTTGGATGGAAAGGGAGGAGCATAGAATGGGAAGGTTGGAAGGGACCTCAAGGATCAGCCAGTTCCAACCCCTTGCCATAGGCAGGGACACCTCCCACTAGCACAGGTCGCTCAAGACCTCCTCCAACCTGGCCTTGAACACCTCCAGGGAGGGAGCAGCCACAGGATCTCCCTGAACCCTTCATTAGTCACCTTGAAAAGTTTTTGTTTGGTTTGTGGTTGGTGGTTTTTTCTTTTTAGTGATAGGATGAGAGGGGGAAACTTCTGTTTTCTGGAAGAGCCTCTCCAAAGTGTATTTACTCCAAGACAGACCCCTTGAGTTTATGCTTTGCCAGAAGATAAAGACTCTTACACAGAAGTTGGTCAGTTTGAGTCTTCCAAAGGTACCAGAGATGATCCTGCATGAGTAGGAAGGGATAAAAAAGGAAATTATGATTGCAGAGTTGGTCAGCTTGAGTGTTCTAAAGGTAGCAGAGATGATCCTGCATGACTAGGAAGGGATAAAAAAGGAAATTATGATTGCAGAGTTGGTCAGCTTGAGTGTTCTAAAGGTAGCAGAGATGATCCTGCATGACTAGGAAGGGATAAAAAAGGAAATTGTGATTGCAGAGTTGGTCAGCTTGAGTGTTCTAAAGGTAGCAGAGATGATCCTGCATGACTAGGAAGGGATAAAAAAGGAAATTGTGATTGCAGAGTTGGTCAGCTTGAGTGTTCTAAAGGTAGCAGAGATGATCCTGCATGACTAGGAAGGGATAAAAAAGGAAATTGTGATTGCAGAGTTGGTCAGCTTGAGTGTTCTAAAGGTAGCAGAGATGATCCTGCATGACTAGGAAGGGATAAAAAAGGAAATTGTGATTGCAGAGTTGGTCAGCTTGAGTGTTCTAAAGGTAGCAGAGATGATCCTGCATGACTAGGAAGGGATAAAAAAGGAAATTGTGATTGCAGAGTTGGTCAGCTTGAGTGTTCTAAAGGTAGCAGAGATGATCCTGCATGANATGCTTTGGATGAAAAAGGAAATTGTGATTGCAGAGTTGGTCAGCTTGAGTGTTCTAAAGGTAGCAGAGATGATCCTGCATGAGTAGGAAGGGATAAAAAAGGAAATTATGATTGCAGAGTTGGTCAGCTTGAATGTTCTAAAGGTAGCAGAGATGATCCTGCATGAGTAGGAAGGGATAAAAAAGGAAATTGTGATTGCAACAGAGTGTGCAAGGATGACTTCTGTGTAACATTGCAAGAGGTCATGAGCAAGCAGAGTCAGGAAGAGTGATAAGGTGGCCCAGATATGTAAGCAAGAATTACAACCAACCCCATCATAAATTTATTAAGTACATAGAGGATTTCATCCAGGACTACTTTTGAGTTCCACAGCTCAACATTCCTTGGTAAGGGCTAAAGGCAAAGGTTTAGCAGCAGAACAGCAATCCTAGATAGTTCTGGTTAGGGGTTGATATGCTGGGAAGCAGTTTTGTGGAGAAGGACCTTGGAGTAGTGGTGGAGAACCACAGAAAGTCAGGGGCTGGAAGGGACCTTCAAAGCTCAGCCAGTCCAACCCCCCTGCCAGAGCAGGATCTCCTATACCAGGTCACACAGAAACACATCCAAGAGGGTTTTGAATCTCTCCAGAGAGGAAGACTCCACAACTCCCCTGGGCAGCCTGTTCCAGGGTTCTGTCACCTTCACATGTTAAAAATTCCTCCTCATGTTTCAATGAAACTTCCTATGCCTCAGCTTCCACCACTGCCCCTTGTGCTGGCATTGGGCATCACCCAGCAGAGCCTGGCTCCAGCCACCTGGCACTCACCTGCACATCTTTAGAACCATTGCTGAGGTCACCTCTCAGTCTCTCTCCAAGCTCCCAGCCCCAGCTCCCTCTGTCTCTCCTCCTAACAGAGCTGTTCCATTCCCTTCATCACCTTTGTGGCTCTGTGCTGGACTCTCTCCAGCAGTTCTATGTCCCTCTTGAACTGGGGGCCCAGAACTGGACACAGCACTCCAGATGTGGCCTCACCAAGGCAGAGCAGAGGGGCAGGAGAACCTCTCTCCACCTACTAACCACAGCCCTTTCAATACACCCCAGAGTGGCATTGCCCCTCCTGGCCACCAGTGCACATTATTGGGTTAATAATAGGTTAGCCCTGGGGCTGCAGCCTGCCCTTGTGCCCAAGAAGGTCAATGATATCCTATGGTGCAAGAAGAAGAATGGGGCCAGGAGGCCAAGAGAGGTTCTCTCCTAGTGCTCTGCCTTCGTGAAAGCACACCTGGAATGCTGTGTCCAGTTCTGAGCTCCCCAGTTCAAAACAGGGAGCTACTGGAGAGAGTGCAACAAAGCCTGTGAGGATGATGAAGGGACTGGAGCATCTGTCTGATGAAGAAAGGCTGAGAGCCTTGGGGCTGTTTAGTCTGGAGAAGACTTGGATGTGAATATCTGAAAGGTGGTGTGAAGGAGAAGGTGCCAGCCTCATCTCCGTGGTGTCCTGGGTAGGACAAAGGTAGGACACAAACTGGAACTGTTCAAAACAGGGAGCTACTGGAGAGAGTGCAACAAAGCCTGTGAGGATGATGAAGGGACTGGAGCATCTGTCTGAGGGAAGGTTGAGAGCCCTGGAGCTGTTTAGTCTGGAGAAGACTTAGAGGTGAACACCTGAAAGGTGGTGTGAAGGAGAAGATGCCAACCTCATCTCCATGGTGTCCTGGGTAGGACAAAGGTAAGACACAAACTGGAACTGTTCAAAACAGGGAGCTACTGGAGAGAGTGCAACAAAGCCTGTGAGGATGATGAAGGGACTGGAGCATCTGTCTGAGGGAAGGTTGAGAGCCCTGGAGCTGTTTAGTCTGGAGAAGACTTAGAGGTGAACACCTGAACGGTGGTGTGAAGAAGATGCCAACCTCATCTCCATGGTGTCCTGGGTAGGACAAAGGTAGGACACAAACTGGAACCCAGGCAAGCTCTGCCTCAACTTAATGAGAAACTTCTTTGGTGTGAGGGTGCTGGAGCCCTGGAGCAGGCTACCCAGAGAGGCTGTGGAGCCTCCTTCTCTGCAGACTTTCAAGATCCCTTGATGTGTTCCTGTGTGCCCTGCCCTGGTTGACCCTGCTTTGGCAGGGAGCTTAGACTCTGAAGCTCAATTCCAACCCTTAACCATTCGGGGTGGGGGGCTGGGGAGGGACTATTGCCATGGCCTTGCAATGCCAGGACAAGGGGCAATGGGTTTGAACTGGCAGAGGGGAGATTTAGACTGGATGTTAGGAGGAAGTTGTTTGCAGTGAGGGTGGTGAGACACTGGCACAGGTTGCCCAGGGAGGTTGTGGCTGCTCCCTCCCTGGAGGTGTTCAGGGCCAGGTTGGAGGAGGCCTTGAGTGAGCTGTGCTAGTGGGAGGTGTCCCTGCCTATGGCAGGGGGCTGGAACTGGCTGATCCTTGAGGTCCCTTCCAACCTTACCATTCTATGATTCTGTGATTCCTGAGCTGCAAAACATCTCCTGCTGGAGGAGTTTCATCCCAGGCTGCAAAACCTCTGCTTGTAATTTGGGTTTATTCTACCGAGAGGACAGTTGAGGTTCCAGCTCCAGAAGACACCCACCTACATTTGCCAGAGCCTGCCCCATGTTCTTGCTCCTTCTCTGGACCTTGAGTTTCCTCCTCCTCCAGTGTTTGCTCTTTGAGATTCAGACCAGCCTGGCTCAGTGCTCCCCTGTTGCCCGTGGAGCTGCTTTCTTCTCCTGAGGAACAAAACTACCTTCAATGGAGGGAACACCTCCACCAAGGCCTCTCCAAATACACTGGGACATACTTAGAGCTGGGAGAGGGAAGATTTAGACTGAAGGTTAGGAAGAAATTCTTGCCAGTGAGGGTGGGGAGACACTGGCACAGGTTGCCCGTGGGGAGTGTGTGGATGCTCTGTTCCTGCAGGTGTTCAAGGCCAGGTTGGATGAGGTCGAGCAGCCTGGGCTGGTGGGAGCTGATCCTGCCCATGCCAGGGGGGTTGGAACTGGCTGAGCTTGAAGTTCTCTTCTAATCCAAATCATTCTGTGATACCAATCTGTCCCAAGAGACACCAGAGCAGCCTCACTGTTTCCCAGTTTCATGCTGGTGTCTGATGGAGCTCCACTCATTGCTCTCATCTCTTTAGGACTATTTAGGCTGTCAGGCAGTGATAGGACTGGAGGGGGTGGAACAAAGATAGGAATGGGTAGATTCAGACTGGATGTTAGGAAGAAGTTCTTTACAGTGAAGGTGGTGAGACCTTGGAACAGGTTGCCAAGGGAGGTGGTGGAGGCCTCATCCCTGGAGGTGTTTAATGCCAGGCTGGATGAGGCTCTGGGCAGCCTGATCTAGTGTGAGGTGTCCCTGGGCATGGCAGGGGGGTTGGAACTGGCTGATCCTTGTGGTCTCTTCCAACCCTGACTTGAATCAATGATTCTATCACTAGAGGGTTTAATCCCTAAATTCCTTTCTGGGGACATAATGTGCCATAAAACAAGATGCATGCAAGCACTTTGGAATATCAACCATGACCAAGATTTGGAGGGCAAGTTGTTTTGCCACCTTTGCACTTAGTGGGCAGAATTCAGCCTTAAGAAGCCACCCAGCAGGTCCTTGCCCTTTGTAGCTCAGGATTTCAGAGCAGTCATGAGGCTGTAAACCCTTCTATAAACAAAAGCTCAACCTGCTTCCAGAAGGGCTTCACAATCTCTGTTTCCTTCATTGGCCTTTTTGTTTAATCATCTTAAAACCAAAGCAGCTTCTCCAGGATGCAGCTTCCATGCAAGTGCAGCTGCACTTTCAGGCTGCTCTGCTTGCAGAGTGGTTGCAGAGTCCCCAGGGATGGAGATCTGCAGGGGCCAGGCTGCAGCTCTTGGAACTGAAGAGGCAAAGCCATTGCAGAGTGGTTGCAGAGTCCCCAGGGATGGAGATCTGCAGGGGCCAGGCTGCAGCTCTTGGAACTGAAGAGGCAAAGCCATTGCAGAGTGGTTGCAGAGTCCCCAGGGATGGAGATCTGCAGGGGCCAGGCTGCAGCTCTTGGAACTGAAGAGGCAAAGCCATTGCAGAGTGGTTGCAGAGTCCCCAGGGATGGAGATCTGCAGGGGCCAGGCTGCAGCTCTTGGAACTGAAGAGGCAAAGCCATTGCAGAGTGGTTGCAGAGTCCCCAGGGATGGAAATCTGCAGGGGCCAGGCTGCAGCTCTTGGAACTGAAGAGGCAAAGCCATTGCAGAGTGGTTGCAGAGTCCCCAGGGATGGAAATCTGCAGGGGCCAGGCTGCAGCTCTTGGAACTGAAGAGGCAAAGCCATTGCAGAGTGGTTGCAGAGTCCCCAGGGATGGAGATCTACAGGGGCCAGGCTGTAGCTCTTGGAACCAAACAGACAAAGCCACTGCAAAACAGAACCAACAAGCCAAAAGTTGTTGCCTTCCCAACTCACCTGCCTGTTTCTGCAGCTTTATTTTGGTTAGGATGAGAAAAGTGATGCTGATGAGAATCAGTAAAATGAGAGCTGGTAACACCACTGGGAGCAGATGGGATTCATCTGAGGACCTGCAAAGATGAACCATCAGAATTAGGATGAGTTTTGAGTCAGGCAGGGGGTGGCTGAAGTTCCTGGAGGTTGTTTTTACACACAAGAGTATCAAAAGAGTTATGACCTCTGACTAAAATCCAAGGAGAACAGTCAACAGAAATGAAATTATTTGATCTGGAGCTTGGTTTATGAGGCAGTTCTACAGCTCACTCCTGCTCTACCTTCTGAGGTTCCAGGAGACCTCGGAGTTGCCTTCCATGATCTGAAGGGGGCTACAGGAGGGCTGGAGAGGGACTATTGACAAGGGCTTGGAATGCCAGGACAAGGGGAATGGGTTTGAACTGCCAGAGGGGAGATTGAAACTGGATGTGAGGAGGAAGTTGTTTGCAGTGAGGGTGGTGAGACACTGACACAGGTTGCCCAGGGAGGTTGTGGCTGCTCCCTCCCTGAAGGTGTTCAAGACCAGACTGGAGGAGGCCTTGAGCAATCTGTTCTAGTGGGAGGTGTCCCTGCCTATGCTGGGGGGGTTGGAACTGGCTGAGCTTTGAGGTCCTTTCCAACCTAACCCCTTCTATGGTCTACATGCTGGTTCCTTGCCCAAGTGACATCAATGCTACCCCAATTCCACCCAGGAAAGGTGCAAAGTCTGAGCCTTTATACAAGAGCAGGGTCTGTGACTGGTGGCATGCTCTGCCCTCCTCTTTTTTGGCTGGGTGAGAGGAAGGCACAGCTTGAGTGAGGCTGAGGGTGGGCAGGATGGGGTTCATCAGGCTGGGCAGTGACTGGGGTGGATGTGGCCTCTGAGGTGCAGGGCAGAGCTCAGGATATTGAACTGGCTCTGTGGACTTGGTGGTTTATCAGCTGCAGTATCTGATGTGCCTGCACCAACTATGCAAATACCTTCACTGGGTGCTGGGTGGTGGCCATAGCTGTGTGGGAGGTGTAGGAGCTGCTGGGATCCTGTGTAGCAGGAAGCACTGAAGGTAAATTCAGTGGGAAAACTTGAACTGGGGTGAACCTCAGGGTTTGCTGGGGAGCAGTTACTGGCCAGAACAGCCCACAGCGTTCTGGCACTGTGGCCTGCTGACCAAGAAGGCTCAAGGGTCTCCTGGGGTTCATGAAGAAGATATTGGCCAGCAGGTTGATGGAGGTTCTCCTGCACTTCTGCTCTGCTCTGCCCTGGTGAGACCAAATCTTGCAGTGTTGTGTCCAGTTCTGGGCTCCCCAGTTCAAGAGGGACAGGGAAATACTGGAGGGAATTCTGTGAAGGCCAAGAGACTGGGGGACATCTCTGTGAGGAGGAAAGGCTGAGAGCCTGGAGAAAAGCAGCCTGAGAGGGGCTCTGATCAGTGTTCACAAATACTCTAAGGGTGGCTGTCAAGAAGGGATCAGGCACATCTCACTGGTGTCCAGTGACAGGACAAGGGACATGGACACAAACTGGAACCCAGGAGGTTCCATCTCCACGTGAGGAGAAACTTTTCTTTGCTGTGAGTGTGCTGGAGCCCTGGAGCAGGCTGCCCAGAGAGGCTGTGGAGTCTCCTCTTCTGGAGGCTTTCAAACCCCACCTGGATGCATTCCTGTATGACCTGCCCTGGCTGGACCTGCTTTGGCAAGGGGGAGTGTGAAGTGTGAACTAGATGATGTCCAAAGATCCCTTCCAACACCTACCACTTTGTGGTTCTGTGGTTTTGCTTAACCTCATGCAAAGAGTGCCCAAACACCACCCTGGGCACTGTCTGCCTGTAGGGTCTTGGCTGTTGTGTGCAGGGCAGTGTGTGGCAGCTACTGATTCACCAGCATCGTTGCTCAAGCCTGACGTTTCCTAATGTCCTGCCTCCATGCTGGGGCAAGGAAAACAGACAGGAGCACAGCTATTGACTCTGGCAGCTGAGCTTGCAGGAGTGCCCAGCCCCAGCAGGTTTGAAGGCAAGTTCAAAGATCCATGCCACAGATAGACAGGAGCTAACCTTGTCTTTTGCCTTTCTAAGGTCTCCTGACGGTGTTTTCACTCTGCAACCTGTGTACAACCTCTGCAAGGTCCTGGGAGATGAGGCAGACAGGTCAGAAAGCAGCAGATTCATAGAGTGGTAAGGCTGGAAGGGACCTCAAAGCTCAGCCAGTTCCAACCCCCTGCCATAGGCAGGGACACCTCCCACTAGAACAGGCCACTCAAGGACTCATCCAACCTGGTCCTGAATACCTCCAGGGAGGTTGTGGAGCACAG
>VWZE01015600.1:1652-11950 GCA_013396675.1 Eubucco bourcierii
CTTTGAGGTCTCTTCCAACCCTGGTGATACTGTGATACTTTGAAGTGCAATCTGTAAGATATATGCAAAGACATCACCTGGCAGCTAATAGCTTTTAGTTCCAATACCTGATCCTTCACAGCCATGCTTTTCTATCCCATGGAAACTTTATTTGGATGAATAAGAGTAATTTCAAAGACAATTTACAGAGAAAGTTTCCGGCACGTACGAGGATTTAAATTGCAATTGTCACAAAAAGATAGAGATGGAAATGAAAATTGCCATGGATATGCCTGCAAAGGCCAGTAAACAAGGACAGAGAAAGTAAAAAATCTGTAGTTTAATATTTATTGTGTTCATAGAGTCAGTTCCTGGTTATAATCGTTACACACTGATTGTTTTTTTCTGGCTTGTGGGGAGAAAGAGAAAAGGCAACTCAAATTTTTTGACAATGGAGTTTGGGAAGAAAATGAGGGCATCTGTGGTCCCATTGAGATCTGAGGGAAGTCAATAATGCATTTTTCATTCACTTAAATTTAATAGAATAATTTAATTTAATTCTCATTTTTCAATCATGTATTTCACAAAGCAGTTTAAAAGAGGATCCACACTGGAGGCGATAAAACATTTCCAAATAAGATGCAGCCAAATATTCAAATAATACTTAGAATCACAGAATGGTAAGGTTGGAAGGGACCTCAAGGATCATCTAGTTCCAACCCTCTGCCATAGGCAGGGACACCTCCCACTAGTACAGGTCACTCAAGGCCTCCTCCAACCTGGCCTTCAACACCTCCAGGGAGGGAGCAGCCACAACCTCCCTGGGCAACCTGTGCCAGTGTCTTATCCTTCCTCGTGGCTGAAGGACAAAATGTCACTCATGTTAACTGCAGTTACTTCGTGGTTGTGATGCTGTGCAAGAAGCAGGAAAGTGAGATCCATATCCCTCTCATTCTATATACTTACACATGTGTTTTGCAAGAAGGTAAGAGGGACACCAGAAGCTCACCGGGACCTGTTGTATTAGGCTTATTTATTTATTTATTTTCCATTTCTGTGTAGAGGGTATGAATCCTCTTTAACATCTTCATTGATGATCTGGACGAGGGCATCGAGTCAGTCAGCAGCAAATTTGCAGGTGACACCAAGCTGGGGGCTGGTGTTGCTGGGTTGGAGGGCAGAAGGGCTCTGCAGCAGGACCTTGACTGCCTGCACAGATGGGCAGAGTCCAAGGGGATGGAGCTCAACAAATCCAAGTGCCAGGTGCTGCACTTTGGCCACAACAACCCCATGCAGAGCTACAGGCTGGGGTGGTTGTGGCTGGAGAGCAGTCAAACAGAAAGGGATCTGGGGGTGCTGATTGACACCCACCTAAACATGAGGCAGCAGTGTGCCCAGGTGGCCAAGAAGGCCAATGGCATCCTGGCCTGCATCAGCAATAGTGTGGCCAGCNGGGATTGGTTAGCCTGGAGAAGAGGAGGCTCAGGGGAGACCTTCTTGCTGTCTCCAACTACCTGAAGGGTGGTTGTAGCCAGGAGGAGGTTGCTTTCTTCTCTCAGGCAAGCAGCAGCAGAACAAGAGGACACAGTCTCAAGCTGTGCCAGGGGAAGTTTAGGCTGGAGGTAAGGAGAAAGTTGTTGCCTGAGAGAGTCATTGACTGCTGGAATGGGTTGCCCAGGGAGGTGGTGGAGTCAGCGTCCCTGGAGGTGTTCAAGGCGCATTTGGACGTGGCACTTGGTGCCATGGTCTGGTCTTGAGGTCTGTGGTAATGGTTTGGACTTGATGATCTTTGAGGTCTCTTCCAGCCTTGGTGATACTGTGATATAAGGTAGTGGTAATGAAACTACTTTGCAAGCTTCTTGCAATGGAATGCTTTGTTTTTAACATCCTCAATTAGTAGGCATGTCTCTAACGCACTTTTTTTTTTCTATGTACTTATTTTTCAGGGGACTACAACATATGTTTTCCCTCTCCCACTTTTTAATATTTTGGTCTCGGATGACTCCACATACAAAAGCTTCCTTCCTTTAGCTGGAGTCCACAAACGCAGGGCTTTTATTTCTCTGATTGCAGATTAGCCTGCCAAGAAACAAAACTCTAACTGGAGAACATCACTTTAATTTATTTATGGGATACAGATGACAAGGAAGTCTGTCCTCTTCTCAGGCTTTTTAGAAAGCTTTGGGCTGACCCAACCCGGCAGAGTTCATATGGCAAAGGCAAACCGTGCCAGGAACCAAAGCCAATAGTCGTTGCAAACCTCCGAACCGAAACATTCCTTTAGTGCTTGAATTTCCCTATAATTTGTGTAGGTTCCCTTTTTGGCAATGAAGCTTGCAGTGGGTAACTAACTTAGTGCAATCAGACTGCACAACTATGCGATTCATTCAGCAATTAGATGATAGCAGTAATGCATGCTTTATGGTTTCCGTTCTTCATTCCTTCTTTTCAACTCCTTGGAGGCAAACTCTGGGATGTTTGGCAAAGAAGAGGTTCTTGCTGAAAAATATCCTGTCCTGTTTTTTTTTTCTTTTTTTTTCTTAACTTTAGGGTTGCTAATAAGTTCTATTCTCAGAGGCAAAATATCAGATCCACATAGAAAGAAAAGATCAGCTGGAGGAAAAAAGCAACTCTACGGCCATTTATATGTGCGTTGCTTTGATCTATTTAAATGATGGGGGAAGAGCTTTTTTTTTTTTTTTTTAATGAATCACCAGCAGCATATGGCTCAATTTAGACTAAAATATTCTGAATGCAAATAATTCTAGTGGAAATAGAGTGGGATATGTTTGCTCTAGAAATTACTTGAGAGTGGCGTAGGGCTAAAAGTAAGATTTTGCTGTTGTGGCAGAAGATAAATCTTTGTGAAAGAACAGGCTTTGGTGCTTCAACTTTTAGTTGGGAGATTCAGTCCTGGCCAAAATCAGCTGTGATTTTACCCTTTCCTTATGGCTGTGCATAACTACTCTGTCCTAGGGAAAAAAGGTATCTCTATATCCTTGGGAAAAAAAAGAATCCCTATATTCTTGGGAAAAAAAAAAAAAGAATCTCTAATCCCTATGTCCTTGGGAAAAAAAAGAATCCCTGTGTCCTTGGGAAAAAAAGAATCCCTATGTCCTTGGGAAAAAAAGAATCCCTATATCCTTGGGGAAAAAAAAGAATCCCTATATCCTTGGGAAAAAAAAAAGAATTCTTATGTCCTTGGGAAAAAAAGAATCTCTATGTCCTTGGGGAAAAAAAGAATCAAAAAGAATCTCTATGTATGGATGACTAAGTGACATTGATAATGATACAACTAAAGAAGAGGCAAACCTGATCCTTGCATGCCCTAAAAGAAAAGAAAAAGAAAAATTCTTCTGAGTCAGTAAAAAATTATATAGCTTAGCAAATTAGCTCTGCTCTGAGGACAGGTTGAGAGAGTTGGGGCTCTGCAGCCTGGAGAAGAGAAGGCTTCCAGGAGACCTTAGAGTAGCCTTCCAGTGTCTGAAGGGGGCCTACAGAAGGAGGGATTATTGAGAAGGTCTTGCAAAGACAGGGCAAGGGGCAATGGGTTTGAAGTGTCAGAGGGGAGATTTAGACTGGATGTTAGGAGGAAGTTGTTTGCAGTGAGGGTGGTGAGGCACTGGCACAGGTTGCCCAGGGAGGTTGTGGCTGCTCCCTCCCTGGAGGTGTTGAAGGCCAGGTTGGAGGAGGCCTTGAATTGCCTGTGCTAGTGGGAGGTGTCCCTGCCTATGGCAGAGGGTTGGAACTGGATGATCTTTGAGGTCCCTTCCAACCTTAACATTCTATGTTGCTATGAAATTTTCTCTTCTTGTAGTTGGGAAGTAAACTGTTGCTTATCTCATCCACCTTTTCGTTTTCTCCATTTGGCAATTCTTTCTCTTTTGTTTCACACCACTTCTGTTACTCAGCCACTGTGTGACCTCATACTGAACAATTAGTTTACCTGTACTACAGTTTCGTCATTTAAGGGTGTGCTGGTTTGAGGCTAACTGGAATATTTCACTGAGATAAATTAAATGCTTAGCTGTGAGAAGAATCAGAATGGTAAGGCAGGAAGGGACCTCGAGGATCATCTAGTTCCAACCCTCTGCCATAGGCAGGGACACCTCTCACTAGTACAAGGCACTCTAAGACCTCCTCCAACCTGGCCTTGAGCACCTCAACAACAGTCTTACTCAGGTCCGGGTAGATTATATCAGTTGCCCTTCCCTTGTCCGCTGTCACTGTGACTTCATCATAAAAAGCCACCAAATCAGTCAGGCAAGATCTGCCCTTGGTGCAGCCATTGCTGGGTACCACCAATCACCTCTGCTTTGTTTTCCATTTGCCTTAGCAGAGCTTTCAGCAGGATCTGCTCCATGATCTTGCCAGGCACAGAGGTGAGGCTGACTGCTCTGTACTTTCCAGGGTCATCCTTTTTTCCCTTCCTGAAGATGGGTGTTATGTTTGTCCTTCTCCAGTCAACAGGAACTTCACCAGTCTGCCATCACCTTTCAAATATGATGCACAATGGTTTGGCAACTTCATCTGCCAGTGCCCTCAGGACCTGTGGGTGGATCTCATCAGGCCCCATGGACTTTGCACGTTCAGATTCCTTAGGAGCTCTCAAACGTAATCTTCTACTATAGTAGGCAGATATACCTGCTCCCAGTCACAGTATCACAGTATCACAGTATCGCAAGGGTTGGAAGAGACCTCAGAGATCATCAAGTCCAACCCGTCACCACAGCCCTCAAGATTAGACCATGGCACTTACTTTTACCCTCTGGAACTCAGACATTGTGGTTGGAGCCCTTGAATATTGTATGTATATCTGCTAGTACGTTGTGCTAAATTGTAAATACAGCTTTGTCCCTTAGATTCCAGCTGGTTGAGTCTAGTCTGGGTGATTTAATTGTGTGTGTGGGGGTAGGTAACTCTCAAACCATCACAAAGGGCTAATCCAAAATCCCTTAAAATTAGCGTGGGCTCTGAGAGATAAGAATGGACAGACTTAGCTGAGGCAGTTTAAAGCATTACAGCCCCCTGATAACTTTGCTATCTCTTTTTAAAGAATTAAGTCTGGATAGCAGGCAAGGAAGTATAGGATATGAGCCACACCTCAGTCACTGTGGTTTACAGGGCAGAGTATCAGGTTAAATGGCAATAAAGGTAGGTGCTCATTAATATACCAGATTGTAAAATATGGCAGTTTGGACATATATATATGTCCTACTCTATCATTCCTTGATATCAAAGATGACCTAAGACAGATGACCAACTTGAAAATGCAGCATAGTAAATCCTCTAACTGTAAACATGAAAGATTGTCTGCCAGGGCTCTGAAAATGTTACCTGCATACCTCAACGTTGCTATAAACCACTCATTTCTCTAAACTGTTTGAAGTATTGATAAAAGGCAGTGCTGTACTCAGCACTGCTCAGGCCACACCTTGAGTGCTGTGTCCAGTTCTGGGCCCCTTAACTCAAGAGAAATGTTGAGGTG
Source organism: Eubucco bourcierii (assembly GCA_013396675.1). Lineage (NCBI taxonomy): Eukaryota > Metazoa > Chordata > Aves > Piciformes > Ramphastidae > Eubucco > Eubucco bourcierii. The sequence goes on from VWZE01015600.1 coordinate 7,120, forward strand.
CTGGAAGGTGTCCAGAGAAGGGCAGCAAGACTGGGGAGGGGCCTGGAGCACAGCCCTGTGAGGAGAGGCTGAGGGAGCTGGGGGTGTGCAGGCTGCAGAAAAGGAGGCTCAGGGCAGAGCTCATTGCTCTCTGCAGCTACCTGAAAGGAGGTTGTAGCCAGCTGGGGTTGGGCTCTGCTGCCAGGCACTCAGCAACAGAACAAGAGGACATAGCCTCAAGTTGTGCCAGGGGAGGTCTAGGCTGAATGTTAGGAGGAAGTTTTGGCCAGAGAGAGTGATTTGCATTGGAATGGGCTGCCCAGGGAGGTGGTGGGGTCACCGTCCCTGAAGGTGTTGAAGCAAAGCCTGGCTGGGGCACTTAGTGCCATGGTCTGGTTGATTGGCTAGGGCTGGGTGCTAGGTTGGGCTGGGTGAGCTTGGAGGTCTCTTCCAACATGCTTGATTCTATGCTTCTATGATTCTGTGGTTCTATGGTTCTCTGATTTTATGATTCCATGGTTCCATGATTCTATGAGTCTCTGATTCTCTGATCCCATGATTCTATGAGTCTATGATAAAATGTCATTATACATCTCAAGGGAAGAATGATCACATGAAGTGGTCTGAGTAGAAATGCAATGCACTTGTAGTCAGACGAAAATTTCTTTTCACATTTTACTTCCTTCTTTGCAACATTTTGAAATCAAATTCACAGACTGATATCCTTACATTTGCTTTTCTGCTTAGCACATTTGATTTAGCTTTCAAATATGCTGCTTTGATATACCTTTCAGCGTAGGCATTGTCATCTTTGCACTGTGGCAGTCAGACATGACAGGATAAATATCTGTTAGGACTTTAAACAGAGAAAGATGGAGACAAGAAGTTGATGGGACAGTTGAGCTGAAGCAAGATGTTGATGGGACAGTTGAGTTGAAGCAAGAAGTTGATGGGACAGTTGAGCTGAAGCAAGATGTTGATGGGACAGTTGAACTGAAGCAAGATGCTGATGGGACAGTTGAACTGAAGCAAGATGTTGATGGGACAGTTGAACTGAAACAAGAAGTTGATGGGACAGTTGAGTTGAAGCAAAACATTGAGGGGACAGTTGAGCTGAAGCAAGATGTTGATGGGACAGTTGAGCTGAAACAAGATGCTGATGGGACAGTTGAGTTGAAACAAGATGTTGATGGGACAGCTGAGCTGAAGCAAGATGCTGATGGGACAGCTGAGCTGAAGCAAGATGCTGATGAGACAGTTGGGCTGAAGCAAGATGCTGATGGGACAGTTGAACTGTAACAAGGCGTTGATGGGACAGTTGAGCTGAAGCAAGATGTTGATGGGACAGCTGAGCTGAAGCAAGATGCTGATGGGACAGCTGAGCTGAAGCAAGATGCTGATGAGACAGTTGGGCTGAAGCAAGATGCTGATGGGACAGTTGAACTGTAACAAGGCGTTGATGGGACAGTTGAGCTGAAGCAAGATGTTGATGGGACAGTTGAGTTGAAGCAAGATGTTGATGGGACAATTGAGCTGAAGCAAGATGTTGATGGGACAATTGAGCTGAAGCAAGATGTTGATGGGACAGCTGAGCTGAAGCAAGATGCTGATGGGACAGTTGAGCTGAAGCAAGAAGTTGATGGGACAGTTGAGCTGTAACAAGATGCTGATGGGACAGTTGAGCTGAAATACCTTCTGAATGTTGGGATGCTCCTCAGAAGTTGGTCTAGTGCCTCTCTACTCGTCCACTTAAGTTCAGTGATCTCTTGTGCAGGTCTGAAGGTGTCACTTCACCTTTCTTGGACACTTAACTGAAGTGCTCATGGTCAGAGCCTCATTCCCCTGAGTTTCCTCTCTTGTCAATGCTCCAAACCACCGAAACTCAGTAAGAATTAGTGTCATCTGCATATTAATGATTACAGCCTGCTTTGTACTAGTGAATGAAGGGTAAAAAAAAAAAAAATCTAAAAGCTGTTACCAGTGCTTCAGACATGTGCCCTTCTTAACTTCAGAAAAATCAGCAGTTCCAGAACAGAAATAAGTACCCAAATTCTCTTGTACAAAATATTTATTTATTCAGTTAGTGTAACCTCTGAAACGCTGGAAAATGTCTAGTGTAGCAGCTCTTTCAGTGAGTTAAGTCTGAAAGAAAAAAAAAAGGGGGGGAAAAGAATAAAGTTGAGGGCAAATATTTACAACATTATCTTGTGTGAGAAACAAAAAAAAAACCAACTGAATGTCAAATGATCCTTGTGCATAAAGAAGAGCGAGATGAAAAATGCTCTCCTTGTTTTATGATAGAAGCATTCTTACTGGAAAGAATATGACATTGGTTGTGTTCTGGCTCTAGTGAAGGCTACTTGGAAGGAAGTGTGTGGTTTTACAGGATATGGCCTATCAAGCTGCCTTTCACTTTCTGGGACCTGAACAGTTACCAGCAGTCATCATGAGTTAAATTCATATTGCTTACTATCATTTAAAGTGTGTCAGGGTTTGAGGTTTGGTGTAAGTCTCAGCTGAAACGTTAAGCTTTTTATGAACTGGAAGTCTTGGAAATCCTTCAGAGGGAGGTTTTTATTTATGATATACTGTGTACAGTTCTGGAGCCCCCAGCACAGGAAGGGCATGGAAGTGTTGGAGTGGGTCCAGAGGAGGGCCACGAAGATGATCAGAGGGCTGGAGCAGCTCTGCTATGAGGACAGCCTGAGAGAGTTGGGGGTCTGCAGCCTGGAGAAGAGAAGGCTTCCAGGAGACCTTGGAGTAGCCTTCCAATATCTGAAGGGGGCCTACAGGAAGACTGGGGAGGGACTATTGAGAAGGTCTTGCAATACCAGGATGAGGGGCAATGGGTTTGAACTGGCAGAGGGAATATTTAAACTGGATGTTAGGAGGAAGTTCTTTCTGGTGAAGGTGGTGAGATACTGGCACAGGTTGCCCAGGAAGGTTGTGGAGAACAGAATCACAGATCAAGATCACATTGGGTGATTCTGTGCTCCACAACCTCCCTGGAGGTGTTGAAGGCGAGGTTGGAGGAGGCCTTGAGTGCCTGTACTAGTGGGAGATGTCCCTCCCTATGGCAGGGGGTTGGAACTAGATCATCCTTGAGGTCTCTTCCAACCTTACCATTCTATGATTCTATGATTGCTGTTCACCACTTCCTATGATTAATTCTGTATTAATAAGGTGATATTTGAAATACCTTTTTCTAACCCACCTCCTGTCTCTTGGATGAAGAACAAAGGAATTACTGTAGAGTGTGGCTGAATGTTGCTGTAGCCCCAAAGTCACAAAACTTCCAAAAAAAAAAAAAAACAAAACCCCACAACATCCACACTCTAGATAATGCTAAGGAGCTCAGAGGTAACCTAGCTAAGGCATTCTGATTTCTGCAGAGGGGCACAATTTTTCATTGAATCATAGAATGTTAAGGTACTGGCACAGGTTGCCCAGGGAGATTGTGGAGCACAGAATCACCCAACATGATCAAAGGTCATGTTGGGTGATTCTGTGCTCCACAACCTCCCTGGAGGTGTTCAAGGTCAGGTTGGAGGAGGCCTTGAGTGACCTGTACTAGTGGGAGGTGTCCCTGCCTATGGCATGGGGTTGGAGCTAGATGATCCTTGAGGTCCCTTCCAACCTCACCATTCTATGATTCTAAGCCCCATTAAAAATTAAAGCTTTTCAAAACTTTACTGTTTGGACATTCCTATGCAAACATACATCACTGATAGGAATGCAGCTTCCTCTTCTTCATTTTCCTGTCACCCCAAGCTTCAAAATTCTGTTTCAAACCACTTGAACTTCTCCAGGAAAAGGTTGCCAGGATTTTTTTTTTTTTCCCAACATTGCTAAACATCGGCTTTTCTTTAGCCTCCTTCTCAGAAACAGCTGTACCATTTTGGATGAAACTTCCTGAAATATTTCTGCCTGAGGCATAGGAAATTTCAGCCCAAATATTTAAGGTTTGGCAAAGTGATCTGCAGCTGAAAACAGACTTCATAATGGGAAGTATTGGGCAACTTCAATAACAAGCAAAACTCTCGGCCTCACCCCAGCACCAATGCTAACTCACATGCCAAACTCTATGATAAAATACTTAATGAAGTCCTTACATCCCAAAGGACCAAAAAATAACTTGAAACTTAATCTTCTTCCAGATGTAATAACATCTATTTCCAACTTACAGCTTAGTGATGTAAAGAGGACAAAGTAGAAAGACATGGAAGTGTTGGAGCAGGTCCAGAAGAGGCCACCAAGATGATCAGAGGACTGCAGCAGCTCTGCTGTGAGGACAGGCTGAGAGAGTTGGGGCTCTGCAGCCTGCAGAAGAGAAGGCTTCCAGACCTTAGAGTAGCCTTCCAGTATCTGAAGAGGGCTGTAGGGAGGCTGGGGAGGGACTATCGAGAAGGTCTTGTAATGCCAGGACAAGAGGCAATGGGTTTGAAGTGTCAGGGAGGAGACTGAAAGTGGATGTTAGGAGGAAGTTGTTTGGAGTGAGGGTGGTGAGACACTGGCACAGGTTACCCAGGGAGGTTGTGGCTGCTCCCTCCCTGGAAGTGTTCAAGGCCAGGTTGGAGGAGGCCTTGAGTGAGCTGTACTAGTGGGAGGTGTCCCTGCCTATGGCAGGGGGCTGGAACTGGATGCTCCTTGAGGTCACTTCCAACCTTACCATTCTATGATTCTATGTATATGTGTACACATGTGTGTATGATAATATGGCAGTAGCAGAAGAACTTGTTTTAGGAGTTGCTGTTGGGGTTAGGCAACAGGAGAGTCACTTTCCTTGCTGCTAAGGTGCTGTGATGGTTTGGGAGTTCCCTGCCCAACACCACCACCCCCCCCCCCCCCCCCC
>VWZE01015606.1:2078-14815 GCA_013396675.1 Eubucco bourcierii
GGGTTCAGAGGAGGGCCACAAAGATGATCAGAGGGCTGGAGCAGCTCTGCTATGAGGACAGGCTGAGACAGTTGGGGCTCTTCAGCCTGGAGAAGAGAAGGCTTCAAGGAGACCTGATAGTAGCCTTCCAATATCTGAAGGGGGCCTACAGGAAGGCTGGGGGGGGTGGATTATTTACAAGGTCTGGTAATGGCTTAAACAATGGGCTTAAACTGGCAGAGGGAAGATTTAGACTAGATGTTAGGAGGAAGTTCTTTCCAGTGAGGGTGATGAGACACTGAAATAGGTTGCCCAGGGAGGTTGTGGCTACTCCCTGCCTGGAGGTGTTCAAGGCCAGGTTGGACGAGGCCTTGAGTAACCTCTGCTAGTGGGAGGTGTCCCTGCCTATGGTAGGGGGTTGGAACTAGATGATCCTTGAGGTCCCTTCCAACCTTACCATTCTATGAATCTATGATTCTATAAATGGGCTACTATTTCAAGTTCAAATGTGTGTATTAGAAAATTAACTTTGATGGTTTCAGTTTAAATTACATTAAAAGCTTAGATTTGGGGCTCTAAATGTGCGTCATATTTTCTGAATAAAAAAGTTAAGTCACCAAAATAAAAACTAAAAATAATCAAAATTGATATTCATTTTAGCTAGTATTTCCAAAGCAATAGTAAAATACTTTACCAATCAACCATTTAATGACCAATAAGAGTTGTTACAAGGCATTGGGTGAAGATGACAGAGCTTAATTTATCTAGTTGGCCATTAAATCATCAAAAAATCATTACTAGTCAAGAGTGTACAAAATATTCATATAAATCTCAGTTATGTTACTATTAAGATACTAAATTAGTTTTCTAAAATAATTTACTTTATCATTCACTGTCTATTACCAGTAATTTTTCATCAGGCTTTTATTTCAGTCACTACTGACCCGATAAACAAAACTGAGCTATTTGCCACTCTGAATTCAGAAGATAATTTTATAAGTCAGGATTTACCTTAACCATACACTCTGTGTAACTATTAGCACAAAGAAATTCAGAACACATATTTTTATCTATTAGGATGCAGAAGTTAGAAATGATGTATCTGTTACTCCGTACAGTATAGAATTTTCCTACTATACAGATCTTTATTGTACAAAGGTATTTCAGAAGTCCATCGAAAGAGATCAATCTAAGAATAGTACTTACGCTACCAATTCTTTTAAGGATGCTACCTTATTCAACTGTAAGAGATATTTTCACTTTATAAGCATGAATTTTGAGATGATGACCTGAAGTTATGGAACATCATGTATTTTCTAACAGAACTATGATATGTGTGACACACAAAAGTAGACACATCTGTAGTTCTGTGACCATTATGTTGCTTCCATAATTTTGACCTTGATCTGAAAGTCAGAAACAGGTGTTTGTCTGAATGTTATTCTGATTAAAACAAGAACTTACTCAGGAAAGAGAGATCTTCAGTTGGAGTCAAAGGAAGTCAGATAACATCAATATGAGCCATTATGTGTGTTAGTCATGAAACTGGTGTCAGGGGTTGAGTTGAATCTGTTGCTAATGTTCAATGCCATGCTGCTGACATGTCAACTTCAAAACGAAAGTGTGTTGTAGAAATTAATAATCTGTTATGAATTATGAATATTATTTTCTGTATGAATATTTAACAATTGGGAAAATTCCCTGAGATTCTTTGGATTTTCAGTTGACAGGAAGTAGTTACACAAAGGGTATTTATGAACATACAATAAAACAGTTTAAACATTTGAACTTGGAAAATAGGAGTACAAAAAGAGGAAAAATTCTAACTATTCTTATGGAGTCTTAGCATTAACTCCAGCATATGTACTCACAATTCATTGGTCCCTGAGTAAGTTTCCTGTACAATGATGCTTCCAAAATTTGCAGTAGTTTCTACCCATACTTTTGGGTTATAAATACTGAGGCTCCAACCAGTGAGTAAATTAACTCTCTTTATGAAGTTCATGAAAGTTTATGTTTAATCTTCAGGTGCCAGTTTGTGCTGTAGGACTCTAGTTGTTTAAATTTTCTTAATGCTTCTTAAGTCATTTAAATTAATTTGATTAGAATCACAGAATTATAGAATGGTAAGGTTGGAAGGGATATCAAGGATCATCTAGTTCCAACCCCCTACCATAGGCAGGGACACCTCCCACTAGCACAGGGCACTCAAGACCTCATCCAATCTGGCCTTGAACACCTCCAGGGAGGGAGCATTGACAATCTCCCTGGGCAACCTGTTNCTTCTCTTTTCCAGGCTGAAGAGCCCCAACTCTCTCAGCCTGTCCTCATAGGAGAGGATATAGATATATAGATATATTCCTCAAAGATAGTTTTGCCAACTGCATAATAGAATCTGTGTGTTAATTGTAAATAAGTTGGGGGAATTTTCTTTATTTAATAAAAATATTTAATATTTTTGTATCTACCTTGTTACAATTAATTTATAACCAAGATTCAAACTCCTCCTTAACAATTATCTGATCCATTATATTACCATTGCCATTATATGGCCTATCCCTAGAATGTTCACCTCTCCACTCAGAGTGTTTCACTTCTAAGTTTCTTTGTTCTGAATTTTTTTATGTCTGAGGTAAGTATCTAACTCAATTGACCACAGTGGAGTGAAACAAAGCAATGCTGGGATTTTCCAGCAATGTCCAGGATCACATGTACAAGTATTGGATTCTAGAAATACATACAGGTTCTTCTTTACCAAAAGATTTCTCAAAAATTAACAAAGGCCATGAATGTATCTATGTGTATGCTAGTGTCTTTGGGGTTTCTTCTGTTGAACTATTACAGTTCGTAAGTTGCATCTCTTGCAAAGGTTTTCTCTTGAAATTGTTTCAGTACTCTGAATGCCACAAAATATTTTAATTTTCAGCTGATTTTGTTTGTCAGTGCACAGTCATGATCAACAAAATATGAAACCTGAATTCTATATAGATATCTTAAATGCACCACTTGATTAATCTCAAACACAGCTCTGTCTGCTAACTCATAGAGGAGGAAGAGTTCCCTAGAGTAACTCTCTGTTGATATGCCAACATTGTCAGATAACTGAATGCAGCAGGTTATGAAAAGTATATAGACAAGTGATACATTACATTTAAGAAGGTGTCTATGCTCTTAAACATAGAGGATGAAAATTGGTCTTTGGCCTCTCATAGGAGTTACAGTCCTGTGACAGATTTGAAGGAGACTTTTTTACTTATAAAATAGAGATATCCTTCTCAACCTTTCGGCCAATATTTTCACTGAAAACCTAAAAAATACTTTGTGCCCTGACAAGCCTTTGTTTTTTTCTAGTTCATTTTACAGTGGAATATCTTAAGAAGGACTATTTACATAGTAGACATACTGTTCACTCTCCTGTCAGATCAATCCTTTCCATATTCTGGTACAATAGAAACAGGAAATAAATAACAAGATGGGAGTGGGAGTGCTTTGTAGTGAGGAAGCACGCACTTTACAACTCGCTCCTTTTTAATATCTCCTGACTAAATGCCATTGTAATGCCACCAAGAAGCAATGAAATTCAGCCCATAATGTCCTTGGCTTGCTCCAGCACAGGGTTCTGGCACTTGGCTCGGGAAAAGGTCCGTGTGTCCAGCAACTATGACCCTAGGAGGGTGCTTTCACCTGCTCCTTTCCCATGTGTTTCTATTTCCTGACTCTGCAAGGTGTGGGAGGGTATATACACACACAGGGAAAGAAGGGTTTTGAGGGCGTGGTGGTTCAAGAGTTCTCCCCACACACACACTTGGAAATCACCAGACTATCTCAGACAGCTGGAAGTATAGATAAAGCTGTATTTACAGTGTAGCAAAGTATTTACAAGCATATATACACAATATTTGCAAATATTTAAAATTGTATACAAGCTAGAATTACTACAGAAATTCAAAATCCCTCCCTAGCAATGAGACTGCCCAGGTGGTTTTCCTAATTATCCCTTCCCCCCCTTTCACTCCGTTTCCTCCCACCCCCTTATCTTTGAAAAAATAAAAAATGTAAGCTTGTGTACCTCACTTGATTAATTGCAGAGATCAGAAGATGAGATATCCGAGATGATGAGGGGTTAAAGGGAAAAGATACATAGGTTAAGGCAAAGGAGTTAAGGCCAGCAGAGTCCAAAGTGAGAGGCTTTGGTTTTGTTATGGCTATTTATATCTCTCAGCTATCTGATGGGTAATATAGACATCACTATTATTTTCTTTTCACAGCCTATGATCTAATTTCTCTCATTAAAGTATTCCAATTAACCTCAAACCACCAGCACTACCACACTATGTAACAAATTTCATTGCATCAGTGCACAAAATTAGTTGTGGACACTTCAGCTCTGAAACTGATAGAGATGATAGAAAAAGACTGTCACTTTGTGTTAGAGTAACAAGTACATTAAAGTTTATCCAATCCTGTGTAGTTTTTGGTTAGATGTTGTTATCCTGTGTGGCTTAAATATATTTGATTTATAAAAATGTTTAGAATTTTGATACTCACTGACTATAAAACAAAATTAAGCAATGTTAAGAATATGACCGATAGTATTTCCATTGAGTTGTTAGATACATCAGTGGATGATTATACTTCTGCAGTAAGCAACAGCAAAACTGTTTAATAAACAACAGTTTAATAAAAACCAATGAGTTCTATGAACTGTCTTGTAATTATTATGGCACCTGTAAAAAAATTGAAACATATTAATGTGTGTTTTCTCTTAGTAATGATGGAATATAACACTATCTTGCCCTATTGATCTCATATTTAATTATACCTGTTGATATCCAGTAAAAATACAGGCAAAGGTAGAAATAGAACTAAAAGTGCAAATTAGAGAAATCTACATTCGCACTGTAAATAATTGCATACAGTGAACTTTGAGCCCACAACAGGACTTCTGACTGGAAGATAATGAAGAATTCTTACTTCTAGTTTTATACAAGAGAAACAGACCAAAATAATTTAGAATTTGGGTTATTTAATCAATGGTTTTGTATGAGTCAGAGTTTTAAATTCTAGTTTGTATTTTAAAGAGTACTTACAACTTTTTGTTAGAATTAGGACATAATATGTGTGAATTTCAGACCATGTACCATAACTTAGAATTACCATATCTTGGAATGGTGCTACATTCATGGAACTAGAAACAAGTATACATGAAACATTTCTTTCTGTCCCATGATTTTTCTGTATCTTTTTGCAACGGTGTAAGAGATATGAGCATATCCATGTATCAAAGATATTTTCCTTAGCCTTTAGATTTTGTTCTTGATTGTTTGAAAAATATATTCTATGTTCTCTACATATATTCCTATGTTTCTTTATTAATTGGACTACCCAGCAGAAAGTGGAGTAATCGGTTACACTACCCACCCTCACTTTTTTTCCCTCTCCTCCCTGCAGTTTGGCATGTGACTGTTTTCTCTATTACAGAATGTAATGGGCAAAAGCAATTTAGGTGTGATATATACATATTTTTCCCCCAAACTACAACTGCATTAACCATCATGGGAAGACTCCAGAAAAACAAATGACAATAAGAAACAAATTCCTTTGTTAAGTCAGACTTGACTTTGAATAATAGCTATTATAGCACTTATCTTTTTACTCATGGAGAACAAAATGAATGCAAGTACTTACAAATTTTATAATAAATGTAACAGAATTAAACTTATTTTGATACAGTAAAACAGAAGCTAGAGTTAAACTAAAGTCATTCTCGTTTCTTGGGTTTGACACAAAATGGATTCAATACCATGTTTATTTTTTGCAGCATGGAATTGTAACTCCCTGCTCTTGAACAGCTTCCTTTTATGTCAGGCCATATAGTTTTTTCATAGAAATGGAAGCAAAGAGAGAAACACAGGCATGTATGAAGAATAAACATGAACTCTGCTAGATCAAAGGTAGTGCAAGACAAATAGGTAAGGACATGAAGAATTAGGCCAAAATAATCTTCCCTTAAGTGCTGAGTAAGAAAATCATCATTAACAAGTGTATAAACAAGACAACTCTGGAATAATCATTTCTCTAGTAGGTTGTTTCAGCAACTTAGTCACTAGTACAAGAACTTCCCACAACATCACACAACCCTGAAGGCTGGAAGGACCTTTGCAGATCATCCTGTCCAAACTATTTTCAGACTGCTCAGAGCTTTGTTCCATCAAGTTTTAAACATTTTCAGTGAGTGTTGTCTATCATGTCTCTGAATCTCTACTGGGACATTTAGTCCTGATGGTAAACTTTTCTGGTTTATATTTAATTAAAAATGTTCATTTTCTTTCTGACAAGAGTCACAGAGAAGCACTGAACTGTCAGGGCTGGAAGGAACCTCAAAGACTGTCCAGTTCCAACTCCCCTGCCATAGGCAGGGATACCTCACATTAGATCAGGTTGCTCAGAGCCTCATCCAGACTGGACTTAAGCACCTCCAGGTATGGGGCTTCCACCACCTCCACAGCCAACCTGTTCCAGTGTCTTACTTTTTCTTTACATTCAATCTGAATCTACCCACTTCTAGCTTTGCTCCATTCCTCCTAGTCCTGTCACTACCCAACATCCTAAAAAGTCCCTCAGCAGGTTTCTCATAGGCAACTTCAGATACTCTAAGGCCACAGTAAAGTCTCCTTAGAGCCTTCTCTTCTCCAGATTGAATAACCCAAATTCTCTCAGCCTCTCCTCATAGGACAGGCACTTCATCCCTCTCATTATCCTCATGACCCTTCTCTGGACATCCTCCAACACATCCATATTTTTCCTGTAAAAGGGGTTCCAGAACTGGATACAGTACTCCAGGTGGAGTCTCACCACAGTGGGGTAAAGGGGGAGAATCACCTTCCTTGCTGACCATGCTTCTCTTGATGCAACCCAGAATATAATTGGCTCTCTGAACTGCAAGTGGAGACATGTTGAGCTTCTCATCTGCCAGTACCTTCATGTGCTTTTTTCAGGGCTGATATCAAGGTGGTCACTGCCCAGCTTGGTATTGACTCTACCCAGATTTGCAACCTTGGACTTCATCTCATTGATCTTCATCAGGTTGGCATGGGCCCACCTCTCCAGCCTGTCAAGGTCCCTCTGGATGGCATCCCTTCCCTCCAGCATATCACAGAGCTTGGTGTCATTGGCAAGGTTGCTGAGGGTGCAGTGGCACTATCCATGTCCAATTAAGATGTTAAATAAGACCAGTCCCAGTACTAATCCTTGAGGGACTGCACTTGTCACTGGTTTACACTTGGACATGGACCTATTGATGGCCACTCTTTGGGTGCAGCATCAGGCCAGTTCGTTATCCACTGTGTTGTCCACCCATCAAATCCATGTTTTGCCAGTTTGAAGACCAGGATGTTGTGCAGGACAGTGTTGAAGGCTTTTCTCAGGTCCAGGTAAATTATGTCAGTTTCTCATCCCTCATACATTAATGTTGTGACTTTTTCGTAGAAGGCCACCAGGATTGTCAGGCATGGTTTGCCCTGGTGAAGTCATGTTGATTATACCAAATCACCCACTTCGTTTTTCTTCTGTCTCAGCAATAACTTCAGGAAAATCTGCCCCATGATCTTACTGGGGACAGAAGTGAGACTGGCTAGCCTGTAGTTCCCTGTTTCTTCCTTTTCTCCCTTTTTGAAAATGTGGGGTTTGTTTCTCCTTTTCAAGTCAGTAGGGAATTAACCAGACTGCCATGACTTTTGGAATATAATAGAGAGAAGTTTAGTGGCATCATCCATCAATTCCAATGCCCCAGAATGAGAAGTTCATCTCCAGGGTCTGCAATTACCTTCCATGACTCTGGGAGTGTGGCTGGAGCCCTTGCCAGTGAAGACTGAGGTAAAGAAGTTATTGAGAACGTCAGCATTCTCCATGTCACTTGTCACCAGTTCACCTGTTTCCTTTCCTCAGGGGACCCACACCTTCCGTAAACTTCTTTTTATCATCAATATACCTATAGAAATTTATGGTGTTCCAATTGATCTCCCTGGATAGTTTTAATTCTAACAGAGCTTTAGCCTTTCTAAGCAAGTCTCTTGCAGTTTGGGCAGCTTCCTTATATAGCCCCCATTGTAACTACCTTTTCTTCCACTCCTTGTAGAGTTTCTTCTTGTGTGACAGTGTGTCCAGGACCTCCTTACTCATCCAGACAGGCCTTTCCTACCTTCTTCTTTGTCAGTATACTTTGCTCCTGGACGCAGAGGAGGTGATGCTTGAACATCACAGAGTCCAACTTATCACCTAACCCTTCTAATTAACTGAACCATGGCACTAAGTGCCTCATCCTACCTCCTTTTAAACATCTCCAGGGATGGTGACTCCACCACATCCCAGGGTAACCCATTCCAATGTCCAATCACTCTTTCTGTGAAGAACTTCTCCTAAAACTTCTTCCTAAACCCCTGTACCTTACCCCAAGGTTTGCCTTACGTGTAAGGTGAGTTAGGAGGATCAACCAGGTGGGTTAGAAGAAAAGTGGTTAGTGAAGATTAATTGGCAAAGAGGAGAAGAATCTAGTGCAGGAGAACGGTGAAATCCAGTGTATTCCACAGAGAAATCTAACCTTAGCTGAGAAAGGTTAAATTCAGAATGTACAATACAAGCTGTTAGGAGTTTTCTGTTTTAGGTATTTACTACCTGGCGTCCAAAGAATCTACGAGAGAATCCACAGTACTTGAGCACGAACCCAATGTCACCTGGGAGTCCCTGTTCTCATCTCATCTGTGAGGAGACAAACTGAGCTTTTGAATCACCTACATCTGAGATAACCAGAAGGAAGTGTGAACTGAACTTGTAATATTCATTATTGTAAATATTGTTTAGATTAGATGGATAGTTCTCAGCAAAACTCTGAGTGAAATAGACAGGAGTGGATTGTGCTGGTTTGAGACGTCGTGCCCCCAGAGAGAGACAGACTGTGACTGCCTTATCCATGTTTTGGTTTTTTTGTTGGTTTTTTTTTCTTTTTTTCAAACATCTCAGCAAACCTGAGTGAAGTAGACATCACCATGTTTTCCTTTTACAACCTATAGTGTAATTTTCTCTATTAGAATATTCCAATTAGCCTCAAACCAGCACACATGTCCTTCTGATTGCTCTAAGGATCTCAAACTCTGTTGCTTCATGGTCACTGCAACCAGAGTTATTCCTGAGCCTGACATTGGTCACAGACCCTTCCCTATTAGTGAGAACAAGGTCCAGCATAGCACCACTCTCTCCTTTTTGTCTTCAATCTCATATTATATAGCTATCTATAAACATACTTAACTCTCTAGGAGACTAGACTCTTTATTTGGACAAACTAGTAAATCAGATGGGGCAAAACATGCATGCACACTTCTCATGGGGGTGGAGCCTGGATTTTTAATTAATCTTCATTTAGGTGGTGCAGCAGAAAGGCTTAGTTTAATTTAGTTTTAAAACTCTTAGAATCACAGAAAGATCAGGAGGCAGAAGGTAGGCCTATGGCGATTATTTAGTCCAACCCTGCTGCTAAAACTTGTTCATTTAGATTAAGTGACGTAGCAACATGTTCAGGCAGGTTTTGAAAGTCTCTAGGGAAGCAAACTCAACAACTTCTCTGGTTACCTTGTTCCAGTGCTTTGTTGGCCTGTTACTTTTGAATTAAATATAGTTAATACTATAGCTTGAGCATGTTAAGAACAGGCAGTACCTAACTACCTAACTACTTCTAGAAGACATATGTAGGTCAGTTGAAAAGATGGGGGTAGTGGTGGTGTGAGGAAACAATCAAAAAACCAAACCAACAACGAAAAAAGTAACCCAACACCCCCTACCAAACAGCTGTGTGAAATTAAAGATATTTGGCTTAAATATTTAAAATGTACAGTAACTAACACAGCAAGTCATTAACTATTTCATTACTGTCAGAACTGCAGAACTCACAACTCGGACTGAAAGATCTAACACCATGAGCATTTTGAGTTATGAGCCAGTAACTATAAAGAGTAATGCCTGGGGTTATCCAGCAGACCTTCCATGAATGAACGATGATATTTACATTAGAACTAAGATGATTTACAAATGCCAAAGTGCCATATAATGATGCCATATAATGATATATATGTCAGGAGACTTTTATTGAATATATCACATCTATAAGCTTTTGTGCTATATTTCATATGAAATAAGAAACAGATAAAAAATTAAATCAGAGTCAGAAAGAATCAATGGCCAATATAATGAAAATAAGGCTACATTTCTGTCATTATAGTTGTCAAAAACTTTCTTTGTCTGGCTTCTAGAAAGATGAAGGAAATTTTGAAGTGTTCATCACAATGCTCAATTATTTCTATTTTCCACATCAATGGCTCAAAGTGTTAGCAAATTATGAAAATAATTTTGGTTAAACTCTTAGATTTTAAAATGTGTTGAAACATATAGTCTCCTCAAGAGACCTTTAGTATTTTTCTCTGGTTTATTTTCAAACCGAACCCATGCAAACTGGTTAATCGATTAAAACAAACAAATAAATCATATATATATATATATATACACATACATACATATATATATATATATACACACGCATATATATATATGTATATATATACATACATATACATATATATATATACATATATATACGCATACATACATATATATATATATACATGCATATACATATGTTTCTAAAGTATATTGAGTAAAGAGAAAAGTTAAATATTTTTTCCCTGAAAATAAAATATTAACTTTTCAATTATGAAGCATTAATCTGCGTACAACAGATGAGACATAACGTGTCTAATGGACCAAAACTGACAGCTAACAGACTAATGTTTCTGAACTTCTATTAATATGCAAATGCATCTCAGAGAGAGAATTTCACTTCTAAAATTTACCAAGAAATAAGTTAACAGGTTCAGAGGGAAAACAAACAAACAAACAAAAACAAAAGTAAAAACAAAAAAAAAGCAAACCCAAACAAAACAAAAGCTCAATCAACCAGACAAAAACCCCCAAACACCAAAAACCCCCAAGCAAATATAATGACACCTCCAATATAAATTCTTAAGTGAATAAGAAGCACCCCATCCTTAGTCGAATCTGGTCTTGCATTATTTTAAAGCTCTGAATAAAACATTTAAAAAACCCTTTCAGATGGATAAAATGTTTAAAATGTAAGGTTGTTAATTAATACATTAAGAGAAAACTAGGAATATCTTGAATGGATTGAGTGAATTACAACTGATTAAATCTAGTCTGTTAGAAAGCAGGGGATAGCTGTGGTTAGAAAATATTCTTGTCAATTTCTACTATTATTGTTGAAATTAGAAATATGAGAAATGTCTAAGAAACCCTTGTAACCAATCTGAAAGAAGGTAACAGGTAGTAATCCTTTTTCTAAAGTGTCTATTATTTAAAGACATCTAGGAGATGTTAAAACCTTTAAATGACATTCTAAGTTATGGTTTCACCTTTCCTTTGTAAGGTTCCCCTATTTAGTTCTGAAGTCTTCCCCTGTGCATCAGTAATATAAATTATTTACATTCCTAAAGGTTGTTGTATATAAATAAAATATCCATTTTATTTTAAATATCAAAATGCTACATGAAAATTCAAAACACACTGAGTGTTAATGACAGGATGACAGCACTCCTACATCCTTTTATAAGGCCATAATATCAGCTCAAAGGACAGCAGAAGATATATATTTTTCTTTTTTTTAAGTTTGACATATAGTGATAGAAAACCTCTAATTCACACTGTAACATAGTCAGAAGTAATTGCTTTTATTAAAGTCGTATGGACATAAATTTTGAGTGATGCGCTGAGTCATTGCTCTGCTACTGCTATCAGCTCAGTGATTTTATGATTCCTGTCATCAATGGATGATAAACCAAAGAAGATAAAGAGTCCCAGGTGTATTTCACCTTTGTTAAAGGAGAGAAAATGATAGTTTAAAGAGAAAGACAATTTGTAAGTTTAGTAATTAGTAAGTTTGAAATACACACTGAACCTAATTAAGATGATGTAATCAATTCTAAGACTCTTAAAATTTCTTTACTATCTCAGTGGCTTTCTTTTAGGTATCTTCCAGCAACAAAAGAACCTTTGCCCCCAAAACAACAATTCAACAAAAAAAAAAAAAAAAAATTAAAAAAAAATCACACAGTTTCACTGATTCATTAGTATTAAACCCTCTATTACAGAAAACCTGCTATAACGCAAGAGGAAAAATGATAACAGTGAAGAGTTCATCAGCTATAGAATCCCACTATTCCTTAAGTAGATCCCAGTGTAACCTACCAGAAACAGTGATATTTACGTACCCATATTGCTCAAATTACTCTGAAAGAAGCACGCATTTATTGTAGTCTTTTTCTGTTGGGCACTTGCAAAAATAACATGTAACAAATGTAGGACGGATATAGAATCATAGAATCATAGAATGGTAAGGTTGGAAGGGACCTCAAGGATCATCTAGTTCCAACCTCCTGCGATAGGCAGGAACACCTCCCACTAGTACAGGGCACTCAAGGCCTCGTCCAATCTGGCCTCAAACACCTCCAGGGAGGGAGCAGTCACAATCTCCCTGGCCAACCTGTTCCAGTGTCTCACCACCCTCACTGGAAAGAACTTCCTCCTAACATCCAGTCTAAATCTCTCCTCTACCAGTTTAAGCCCATTGCCCCCTGTCCTGTCATTGCAGGACCTTGTCAATAATCCTTCCCCAGCCTTCCTGTAGGCCCCCTTCAGAT
>VWZE01015622.1:3228-38271 GCA_013396675.1 Eubucco bourcierii
CTAGTGGGAGGTGTCCCTGCCTATGGCAGGGGGTTGGAACTAGATGATCCTTGAGGTCCCTTCCAACCTTACCATTCTATGATTCTATGATTCTATAAAATAATCTCAAATTAAAGTTTCCCTGCGATGGAGGGGCAGTATTACTGAACTGGGGATTGAGGGACATACTTTAACAGCCATGATGGTACCGAGGTCCAGCATTAAACTCCAGGAAGGACCAGAGATTCCTTGCTCTGAAGCAGTGACCATATGCCACAGAATTCTTGAGGATAAAAATGTTTTAATCTCTGCATCAAATTAAGGTAGCGTCATACACACAAGCTGTTTCAAGTGAGGCATAAGTCCATGTTTGCTGAGCCTTTCAAACAGCTCAGGAGAGCACCCTTGCCCTTGGGCAACCTCAGTGTCTTATGGAAGAGCCCCAGTAGCACAGGGCTGTGCCAGGGTGAGGGCATGGTGAGAACCCCTGGCTGAGCACCCTCATTTCCACTCATAGATCACCCTAGCAGCTGCTGGTCTGAGCAGCCCCAGAGCCCATCATCATGCACAGTTGCAGGGATGCATGGGAAGGGGCCAGCCCCATAACCAAGCTCTGCTCCCTGGTACTTCATACAGTGGCAGTCCTGGCAGGGCAGAGGAAGGACAGCATTCTGATGTCTTGCAAAAGATCTCCAACATTAGGTAACCTGATCTGCCCTCAAAAAAAAAAAAACCAAAACCAAACAAACAAACAAAAAAAAAAAAACCAAAACCAAACAAACAAACAAAAAAAAAAACAAACCCAAAAAAACCCCAAACAAACCAAAAACACACCAAACTGAGGTAAGGCTCTGCATGGACACTTCATGTGTGATGGTGAGGGATATTGAAGCCCATTTAACACAACAGTGAGTGCCGGAGAGGACAAACCCCACAGCCTCTCCTTACAACAGAGTATATACAGAGCCCCACCATCACCTGTCCTGCTCTCTTGTATTCTTCTAGATGTTCGAGACTTGCCTCTCCTCCAGAATCTGCAAGGAACACCACAGATACTAGGACAGCATTTCCTTTGCATTCCAAGGGATGGTCAGTGTAACAAGCACCTAGCCTGGAGCTCTTTTGGTCTGTCATTTGCATGGCCTAGAGAAAGGGTTTAGGGAAAACCTCAGCAGTGGTGTACCCATGGTGCATAGGTGGAAATATTGGCCTGCATATGTAGCCGAGTCTAAGAAATAGAACAGACCAAGCCTAAATTTCCACCACATCTCATGTTTTTGCACACCTTGCACAGTCTCTGCTATTCACCCTCAGCAAGGCTGGAGTTAG
Source organism: Eubucco bourcierii (assembly GCA_013396675.1). NCBI lineage: Eukaryota > Metazoa > Chordata > Aves > Piciformes > Ramphastidae > Eubucco > Eubucco bourcierii. Next base: position 4,537 of record VWZE01015622.1, read on the forward strand.
GAGTTCAGAGGGTAAAGATAGAGGTCCTGGGAGCCCCAGGTGTTTCCTGGGCTTGTAAAGAGCAAGAATTCCAAAATCCAACTCCATAAGCCAAGCCAGAGCAGGGCTAACCTCAAGGACAGAAAGAGAAACTTCAGTGGCTGCAAAATCCAGATACCAGCCCAGAGCTCGCTGTTCTGCCAGCCACAGCTGAAGGAAGGGCTCAGTGTGGTGGCAGAGCCAGAAGGGTGGTCCAGTTTCAGGAGCAGGTCCTCCTGGAGACCTTGGTGACAGCTGCTTCTCCAGCAGTGGCAATGAGTCCTCATTGGGTTCTCATCTCCCATGGCTCACTTTGGTTGCCCCACTGAATCATTTGTAACCTGTCCAGGCATCACTTGGTCTTCCCAGTCCCTCCCATGTGGCACCACTGAGCTTGGAGACACCTAACCCTAACCAGTAGGCAAGACTGACACACAAAGTAGATGGTAGGAAACAGAGGGGAAGCCTTGCGGTGCCCTCTCCGGGATGCTGGCTGGGAGGGAGTTGATGTCCAGAGAGGATAGCTTGATCCCTGCCAGCCTCTGCCAGTGCTGCTGCTTGCCAGCAGCAACAGCTTGAAAAGCAAAGCAAACAAGAACTGAAGCAGCTAACCCAGTGCAGATTAAGAGGTGGGGAAGCAAATCCCTGGAGTGCACCGAGCAGCCTTAACAAGCCTCCCCAGAAGCAGGTGCGGCAGGGAGGGGAGAGGCTGTTGCTCCTGGGGGCAAGGAGAAAAGGGCTACCAGCATTAATTGGCTGGCAAAAGTTAGCAGCTGGAAATGAAAAGGCTGCCAGCTTCCCCCTCCAGTGCTGAGAGCCCCCTCTAAGCAGAGGTGGTAGTGGCACAGGTACCTGCTGCATTCCGAGATCCCTGTTAGAGGCAGACAGCTCATGTGCTGCACACACTAATTAATTTGCCTTCTCCAGCTGCAGAAAAGCTCCTCTGACAGACTGTGACTGAGCAAGAGGGCAGCCGCTCCCTGGCCAGCAGCCTGAGCAAATGGGCCAGCTATGGGGCTGGCCTTCAGCAAGGCTAACCTAAATAATCTTCTATCTTCAGCTGTTTCCCTCCTCTTCCAGCTCATTAAGGCTTTTAGAGAACACCGTCTCCTACTGAATCAAACCAACCTACCATTAACCTCTTTTCATGCCAACAATTGGCCGTTACTTTTGACTCCAATTCCCACCTCAATCAGCTTCCATCTCTAAGAGAACTCTACCCCTCACCCTTGAGGCGACCAAGTTTCTTTAATAGCCTCTTGTGAGGGACTTTATCAAAAGCTTTTTCGAAAGCTAAATAAAATTCTCTGTACTGTATTTCTCCTTTGCCCAGCATTTTCTTACTGTATGTAAAGGCTCCTGACAGGCTAAGGCTGAGAAAAGCTTTTGGTTTGTAAGATTATTTCTGGCTCCTACGCAGCCAAGCTCTTATTTTGCCTCCTAAATTGGGCCAGCAAGCACGCACAGCTCCAGTTTGGTTTCCTTAGGCAGCTCTTGTTGAATTTCCAGGCTGGTCCTGGCAAGACATTTGCCTCAGCACTGCATTGTCTGCAGTGAGTAGGTAAGCTGCAAGGCTGGGGGAAGGAGCCCCTGTGTCACCACTGTACTTGTCCCACTGCCTCCACTGCGACCCCACTGCCTCCACTTCTGCACAGGGTGCCAGGCCTCAGGTCACCCTGTGGATTCAGGGGCATAGTTCAAGGGTACAGGGCAGCTCAGCCCTGCCCAAAACAACTGAGGCAGATCGCTGGGCCAGAAGAGGGTAGCCCAAGGCAGAGAGTTTTGTTTTACAAGGAATTAGGCAGGCATAAGAAATAAAGTGCACTGGTGGGGGGGAAGTAAGCCTGTGGTGTAAGTGTGTTCAATTTTCCCTCCCATCTCTTCTTCCCACCCACCCAACCTTCCTGCTTCCAGTCTCAAACACAGAAGAAACAGAGCTTGGCAGATTCTAAGTCTGAAACTCATGAAAAAGTGTTGCATGTTCTACATACAGGCCTATTACCACTGAAAGCACCTGTTCAGTCATAGTGTGGCCACAGAAGGACATCTACAAAGCATGTCCAAGGCAGCATCTGAAGATTAAGCCCACTCACATCCACGCTGCCCACTGTTTCTGCTTAAAGCCTGTATGAACACAGAAGTCGGGCTGCAGGTGTTACCAAACCTTTAGCCCAGAACTACAAAGTGGGTTTAGGAGAAACATCAAAGCTGCCTGCTCTGATCAGGCCACTACCCGTACACCTTACCTAGAAGAGTTTCTTCTAGGAGGCTCAAATGAAAAGCTGGAGCTTCAGAGATGTCCAGAGTCAATGTCAAAACCACCAGCTGTGTGGTTTGCTCCTGCTCCCACTGGAGCTCATGACCTGCTCTGCTACCATCTCCAATGCAGACAGGTCTGGATGGAGCAGAAGTCCTCAGCGGAACAGACTTCAGGCCTCTGCACAGCAGCCTGGCCAGGGTGCCCAGCACTGGTGCATGCCAGGTTTCTGAGAATCTGCCAAGACTAGAGTGAGACATCCCAGAAAACCTTTCTACAACTGTGATGGAAATTTTTCTGTAGGTAGCTTAGCACTGGCTATGGAAACAGACATCTGTAAATGCTCTGCAACACATCCACCAGGAATAAGCCTCAAGGCTCTTTCAGGAAGAGGGAAGAAGAGAAGCCAGGTCAAGCTGACACAGGAGGGAGTTTTTTCTTCCAGGCTCTGTTTAGTTTGTTTTCATGTAGAGCAGTAAACAGCTCTGCCTAGACCTGCACCACCCTGTCTGCCCCAGTCTTCAGCTGAGACATAGCTCCTCTGGTTCCCAAGTGCCAGCAATCCCTCAGGCCACTCCACATTGAGGCAACACAGGGATGGCATGAAACCTTCCTCCCCACACAAGGGAATCCCGTTTTTCAGGCTGCTCTCCTGTCAGACCAGGGATGTGGTTGGCTCAGGGCAGGTTTTAGAACCTCATTAACACTCTGCAATGAGGCCTGGCAGCAGCTGATTTGATTTAAGGTTCATTTCCAGGCTGTGATTTAAGAGAAGATTTGCTTAATGTTCTCTAACAGACTCCTCTGACTGGGAGCTTGAGTGCTGCCTAATGACAGCCTTATTTATTGTAACATCTCTGCAGTGCAGAGTCTCAAGGAGCCAGGCAGGAGGTCAGCAGCTGCCTGCAGCTGCTCAGGCAGCAGGGGAAGCAGCCCTCACCACAGGGTGGTTAACACTGGGGCATGCATTCCTTGTTGAGAACAGCCAGTTGCTGTAACTCCTCTTGTGCTTCATTTGGTCAGCAGGACTTGCTTGCTTAAGACAGCTCTGCATCTCCACATAGAATGGTAAGGTTGGAAGGGACCTCAAGAATCATCTAGTTCCAAACCCCTGCCATAGGCAGGGACACATCCCACTAGTACAGGTTACTCAAGGACTCATCCAACCTGGCCTTGAACACATCCAGGGAGGGAGCATCCACAACCTCCCTGGGCAACCTGTTCCAGTGCCTCACCACCCTCACTGGAAAGAACTTCCTCCTAACATCCAGTCTAAATCTCCCCTCTGCCAGTTTAAGCCCATTGCCCCTTGTCCTGTCATTGCAAGACCTTGTAAATAATCCCTCCCCAGCCTTCCTGTAGGACCCCTTCAACTACTGGAAGGCTACTATAAGGTCTCTTCAAAGCCTTCTCTTCTCCAGGCTGCAGAGCCCCAACTCTCTCAGCCTGTCCTCATAGCACAGCTGCTCCAGCCCTCTGATCATCCTCGTGGCCCTCCTCTGGACTCACTCCAACACTTCCTTCCTGTGCTGAGGGCTCCAGAACTGCACACAGTACTCCAGGTGGGGTCTGACGAGAGCAGAGTAAAGGGGCAGAATCCCCTCCCTTGCCCTGCTGGCCACGCTTCTCTTGATGCAGCCTAGGACTCGGTTGGCTGTCTGGGCTGCATGTGCACACTGCAGGCTCATGTTGAGCTTTTCATCAACCCAGACTCCAAGGTCCTTTTCCTCAGGGCTGCTCTCCAGCCATTCACCACCCAGCCTGTATTTGTGCTTGGGATTGTGCCTACCCAGGTGCAGGACCTTACACTTGGCCTTGTTGAATTTCATGAGGTTGGCCTGGGCCCACCTCTCCAGCCTGTCCAGGTCCCTCTGGATGCCATCCCTGCCCTCTAGCAAGTCGACTGTGCCACACAGCTTGGTGTCATCTGCAAACTTGCTGAGGGTGCACTGATTCCTCTGTCCATGTCACTGACAAAGATGTTAAACAGCACTGGTCCCAGCACTGACCCCTGAGGGACACCACTTGTCACTGGTCTCCAGGTGGACATTGTGCCCTTGATGACCACTCTCTGTGTGTGACCATCCAGTCAATTCCTTATCCAGTGAGTGTTTTTTTTAATGGGGTAGAAGTTGTCACAGCATCACAAGGTTTGGAAGGGACCCCTGGAGACTATCTAATTCAGAGCAGGATCACGCAGAGGAAGTTGCACAGGACGGCACCCAGGCAGGCTCTGAGTGGCTCCAGAGCAGAAGACCCTACCACCTCTCTGGGCAGCCTGATCCAGTGCTCCACCACTCTGAATGCAAATAAGTTCCTCCTCGTATTTACATGAAGCTTCCTATATTCAAGTTTGTGCTCATTACCTCTTGTCCTGTTGATGGGCACTACTGAAAAAAGATTGGCCCCACCCTCCTGACACCCACCCTTTAAGTATTTATAAGCATTGATAAGATCCCTCCCTCAGTCTTCTCCAGGCTAAAAAGCCTCAAGGCCAAGAGACTTCCCTCAGCCTTTCTTCAGAGTACAAATCTTCCAAGTCCCCTAATCATCTTTCTAGCTCTTTGCCGTGCTCTCTTAAGCAGTTCCCTGTCTTTCTTGGACTTGGAAGCCCAGAACTGGACACAGTACTCCAGATAAGGCCTCACCAGAGCAGAGTAGAGGGGCAGAACCTCCCTTGACTGCTTGCCACACTCTTCTCCAGGTACCCCAGGATAGCACTGGCTCTCTTGGCCGCAAGGACACACTGCTGACTCATGGTCATCCTGTTGCCCACCAGGCCTCCCAGGTCTTTTTCCACAGAGCTGCTTTCCAGTTTCCCAGCCTCCAGCTTGTACTTGATACATGAGGTTCTTCCTCCCTGGGTGCAGGACCCTACACTTGCCCTTGTTGGAGTTCACAAGGAAGCTCCACATGAGTGGAAGTGCCCACTCATCTCTAGGCTGGCAAAAAGGTGTCTTGCAATCAAAACTCCTAAATTCTCCTTCTCATTTCCCAGCCTTGGGCTTACAACTTGTAGGCTGAGTCTGCTTTCCTCCTGGAATAAGGCTGGCAATCAGTTGACATTTTTAAGTTACCTCGAACTTCTGAGCCAGATGTACCTATCCCGAGGCTGAGCAGAGACACAACCACCACACAAATGAGGACAATAGGTCAAGCAAGGGTTTGTCATGTTTTAATGACATTGATCTTTGGTGTTTCCCTCGTTAGCACTCACGCTCTCCCCGTCCTTCCTCCACAAGCCTGATAGGGATGGAGAGTTACAAACGAAAAGGAAAATCACATTTGAGACTAAAAACAAAATATCAGAGCCTTGATTTCTCCACTAGAAACTACATGTACAAGGTCAAAATTTCACATGCAACACCTTACATCACAGACTCATACCTCACATCCTGACCTGGAGCTGAAAGACATTTCCTGCCTCCTGCCAAGGAGATGTAGCTTGGTCCTGGCACCATGAAACCACTGGGATGGCTCATTTATGACAATATTGGCACAGATGAGAACATTCTTGAATGAACCACATCCTGACTAGAGAGCAGTAGCCCCTGTCCCTCTATCCATCTCTACAGCAGCTCTGCTTAGGTTCCTGCCAAGTACTAAGCTAATTCTCTAAAAAAGGAAAGATCCCCACCAGCGAGCAGATCCTGAGCCATGCAGGTTTCGGCAAAGCCCAGCTCTTCCCAGGAAAGACTACAGCACAAGTAGGATGGGTCTCAGAACACCACACTGAGGGGGGAGCAATGTGCCACGGTCTGGGACTGCAGCCTGGAAGACTCCTCCACTTCAGCAATGGAGCTGAAGCATCACACCCAGGTTTGCCCACCCAGTAGGACTGCCTGTCTCCAGAAGGATGCTGCAGGCCCCCTTCCCTTTCTTCACTGATCAGCCCCTGGGCATAAAAGGGCAGGAAAAAGGAAAGAAGGTTTGCAAAGAGTGGCACTAACTGAATTGCAGGATTAGGGCTGAGCTCAGGGGATCCCATGGGGCTCTGAAATCTGCATGATGTGCAGCCAACTATGGTTCATATTCTTCTTAACTCACTGGCAGTGGAAATGCTGGAAGTTAAGTATGCTTTCTTCCCCACGGTTTCCTTGCAGTCCTTACCTCTTCCCACTCACCCAGGATAGAGAAGCCCTCTGAACCACCAGCACCCTGTCAGAACCACACGCCCCTATTCTTCCAGCTCCTGGCCAGTTGTGAGGTACAGGTCTCTGCTGAGCAGTACAAGGGTAGCACCAACACACAATTCAACCTCTACCTGTTCCGCGACTCCCCACTGGTGCTGTCATTACTATAGAAGGTGGTACTGTCAGGAAGATGGTTATTATTAGTTAGGTCACTGTATTCAATTGGTCCCTCAGTGTCCATGGAGGACTGGGCCTGCTCTGGCAGGTCCAGATCACCAGTGCTTTGCCCTTCATTCCCACCAGGGGCTGTCCACGGGCTCAGGCCATGCTCTGACACCTGCATAGACTCTGAAAGGATCCGTCCCTCCAGCTCAGTTGCCAGCTGCTGTGAGGTGGACTGCTGTGCTGATGTGCCCTCAGCTAGGGTGGACTCCGCACCAGTCTGAGAGCTACGGTGGATCCGGTGGCTCACGATGATATTGTTGCCAAAGCCGCCCATGGATGCCATGGTGGTGCTCTGCTCCCGCTGGACCACGGCAGTCATGCCACCTTCTGCCATCAGCCTTTGAATCCTACTCATGGCATCCTCCCCACTGGCACCATATTCTGGACCTTCACCTGTAAGAGAAAGTAGAAGCAACTTTGATGCACAAAGCATATTGCAACATGGAGAGAAAGCGTGCTGGGGAGATGCACCACAGAGTGCTCCAACAGAAGGTGCGTTTTGCTCCAGAGCAAGTCTAACAGCTTTCAGTGAATTGCCAAACAAAGGCACTGAAACCTGTCAGCAAATTCTTCACCACTCCACAGGAATCCCTCATGAATGCACATGTCCAAGCCTGGAGGAGCAGCTCTTCTCTAGTCATAGAGGTGGGGAAAGAAGAGGAGTCAGAGAGTGTGTTCGGTCACACCTGCAGAGGCATCCAGTCAGTCCCACAGGCAGGAAGAAAAAACTCATTTTGGACTGCAGTAAACCAAACATTTTATCATGATGTTAGAAGAGTGCTGTGGTTTTTGTACTCACCTATTTGAGTACACCCTACACAGATTATATGATGGTAATCTCCCCCGTATCAAGAGCAGAAACCAGGTACAGAACACAGTCTTTTCCTGGATTATAGCTGGTGTGGAAGGACAAACAAGTGTGTAGGTTCCTGCTCCCCTTGACTGGTATCTTTTGAAGAAAAGCCATCCCTAAAGATCTAGAGCCTTTGCCTACTCCATCTCCAGGCCTTCTCTTCATAGTCAGGCTGTATTGAGCTCTGAGTGAACCATTGCCAAATGCTTTGGTTGCTGAAGACTGGTTTTGAAGAACAAAATTTCACAGAAAAATAGTCCACGTAGGAGATTAAATCCATACAGCAGTAAAGTCCTGCTCAGTTCTGTTTCCCAGCACACTCCTTTTGCTACAAACCCTACCCAGACCATTTTGGGGAAAACAATCTGCAATCATGAACTGTTAGAGTCATTCCACAGTGGGATCCTGGCGATTCTTATTAAAGAGATAAATCTCACTCTCAGCTCCATGAAGCTATCACAGTGCTGATTAGAAGAGCGGGAGAAAGCCACAAGCTTGCCTGGCACCAAGGAAATGAACAGAAATGTCAGCAAGGCTAGATGTAGGAAGCAGTTTAAACACAATCAAACCCAAAATGTCACACTGACTAGGAAGACAAAGTTGCTGAGGAGGTAGGGTGAAGATCATGTATCCAACACAGGAACAGAGATATTCAACACAGTCTACACCAAGCCAACTTGGAGATTATTTTTCAAAGAGCGCAAGGGTTAAAGCTCTTAACAGGTTATGCACCCAGCCAGTGAAAGCTTATTCCCTTCCACACAGACTCAGTGGTACTTGCATCAAACACCACCAGCTTCTTCCACTACAGGGTACAGCTAATTTAATCTTCAAGTAAGCCTGGTGACATACTGCCCTGCTGGAGAAACACTAAGGGCAAATTTAATTCTCACAAGCAGAAGTCGTCCCTTTCTGCTAGGAATGCAGCAAGCCTGCTGTATCCACTCTAAGTACAGCAATTACACAGCTCCTTGGCTAGAGCATCAATGAGGCCACACAGACACCAGTAACCACATGAGAATCTGGAACAAAGCACAGAGGAGTGAGCAGAGTGCCCTCTGGGCAGAGATTGACCCACAACTCTAGCAGAGAAATTCTGTTCAGGATGCAGCTGATGCATGAACTAAGAACCTGGTTGACCAGCATAAAGGCAGCTATTAGACTGGAAACTTCAGTGTGGAAAACATGCATGCCAGGGCATATTGAAGCATTAACCATGAGCAGAAGTAAGTGAAAGTTTTGAGAAGAATGGGTTTGGATTCAGCCATTACTTCCTTCTGAGGGCACAGTTGTAAGCACTCTGCTAAGAATCATCTGGCCAGACCAGAGAGGAAGCCTGAGAAAGCTAAGATGTGCAACCTGGTTTAGAGACATGCCAGCCAGCCCTATCTAAACAAGTCCTGGAACAGCAGATACTGTGCTCCTTACAGACCACTTACTATAAATGGGTCCAATACAGGAGCATTGGAACAGCAAATCAGCAAGGATCCCCAGCCAGTGCTCCTCGGCATTAAAAACATGTGCTTCACCAGAGGAGTCCATGCAGGCAGCACACACCACAGCACCTCCTGCTCTTCCCTGCCCCTTAATTACCATGTGCAAGAGCTGGATTGCCAGCTGAGGCAGCTGCTTGCTGAGAAAACAGGCAAAGGCTGATGCCACAGCAGATATCAGGAAGTCATGAGGCTTCAGATAATGAGCACAGAGATACAGCAATGCTGTAAATTCCAGAAAGACAGCCTGCCAAGGGCCACAAGTAAGCCTCACCATTCAAGCAGCCAACAAATATCTCTGTTTTGGGGGTTGTCCTCCCCTTCCCCCCATGAGGTTTCAACAATGAGTATGGCTGAGTGGTTCAGAGCAAAGATTCCTGCGCAATTTGCCTCGAGCTGAGCTGCAGCACAGATTCACATACAGCCCATTTCCACTGCCTGGTGACTCCCACACACGTTCTTTCACCAGGCTGTCAATGCATTCAGAGCAAATGAAATAAGCTAACTTCCATTTGGTGGAGGTGCAGAGTGTGCACACAGGAACCTACCCAAAACAACAGCAATGCCACAAATCCTGCATCTCAGACTGCTACGAGTTTCAACCTGCTGCAGTGACCAAACCCCATTCCCTGCACCACCAGATGGATGAAACCAGGACAGACAGAAACCATGTGCTTATGACACTGTTTTCAGACTCCAAACAGCTTAGGCATATCCAGAGTATGAACCTCAGCTTGTGCAGGAGTGGCTTGTGCAAGTGACAGCACATCCAATTCTCCATATGGAGAACACAATTTCTCTTCGCTCATTTTATGCTCAAAACCACATTCTGATCTCCCAGGCTGTGCAAATTCCTTTATCTTAAGCTCTCATTCTTCTAAGCTTACCTTCTAGGGTCAGAAAAACACAAAAATCACCAGAAAAACTATAGTTACAATCTAGAAGACTGAGCTAACCAGCCCCAGCTCCAGTATGTGAAGTACCAGTATAAGCATAACACTTGCTTCACATCCTTCACCTAGGTTGTCCCTGTATCAGAATCCATCACAGACCAGGAAGCAATCTTGAGAGCATCTCCATCTTTTTCAAGACAGGGATAAAAGTTCTGTGCTTGACAGAACAGAAAAGCATCATCCACAGCTTCCTTCCACAATGGAAGTATTGAGTCCACATCACTGTATTCCCTTAAACCTTTTCTATTCTAACAGAAGTGACATCTCCGGAGGTCCACAACCCCATCTATCCTAATCACAAACACAAAACATTACTCTTGAGAGCAATCATCCCAAACACCAGTGGATTTCTGTCAGTCTATCCAACTGGCTCCAACACAGAATGAAATGCTCCCCAGCTAATACCCCTGTCTTTTCAAGTCCTCTGTTACACTGCTCCAGTAAGTCAAGAATTTGCTACAGAAGACTACAAAAGCAAAATATCTGGCAAACCTTCAACAGACCTGGGCATGAGACAGAGGCATTTCTGCTCTTAAAATGGTCTCTGAAGTACTTACCAGGGAGCCAAACATATTTATTGCTGGGCATGGGCAGCTCACATCTGATAAAAAAAAAACAACCCCCGCTACAGAAGCAAGGATGAGATCAGGTTCCTCTGTGGCTGTGCAATGTACTGACAGCACTCTTGATTTTTCTTCCTATTTTCAGTTTTTCTCTTTCTAAAACCAGTAGTAGTTGGTAGCCAGGCTTGCAAACAAAGCTTCCAAATTAGAACTAATAGTAAGCATTGCAGAGATACCCAAGTCTTTCGAGAACGTGGAATAATAGCTCTGAGGTGTGAGCTGACCCACTAATTCATATGCTTGAAGATAAAAATACCAGCATTTTAAAATGAATTCACTCCTTGCATAGGAATAGAAAAGGGAGGGTCACAGTACAGCTATGAATAATCACATCTCTCTTAGTGCTAGAACAAATACTACCAGTTACCTTTCTGCCCAGCCAAGCTCAGAAGTATGTTCCTATTTTCTTTCAGGTAGCTAATCCAGACTCCTCCACACAAATCAGGAAAGCCAGAAGTGCTTTGACTTGTAATAAATTTCTTAGCAACACCTTGCTTGGGTGATTTACACGAGTGAAAATTAGTTTTGTAGTAAGAGGTTAGAAGTAGCCCCCATGATTCAGTCCCAGAAGAATCAGGTTCTTGGGGGAGCTCGTGCTGTGAAGGCTTGCATAGCACATGGTTCTAGGAACCTGATTCCATTTCTTTGGTGATGCTTTGCAGAGGGCTTTAAAGAGAAACCCGGATTTGCAGTTCGACAGGACATGTGACACATTTTACAGAAGGGTGGGTAGATGAAAGGCTAAAGCATCTACCCACATTACTACTTGGAAAACAAGAGGCAAATCTGGAAGCTGGTCCCTGGTGTTCTGCTTCCCATTTCCACGTTAATTGCACAACTGATGGGAACATTGCAAGAACCTTCTCAGCTACTGCAAAACAACAAACAGTCACAGAATCGTTAATGTTGGAAAAGTCCTCTAAGATCCTCAAGTCCAACTGTTAACCCAACAGTACCATGACCATGTCCTGAAGTGTCATGGCTACTTGTTTTTTCAATGGCTCCAAGGATAGTGACTCCATGGGCAGCCTGTTCCAATGCCTCACCACTCTTTTCAGTAAAGATTTTTTTTCCTAATATCAAATCTAAACCTCCCCTGGTGCAACGAGCCCAATTCCTTTTGTCCTAACATGTTTCTTTTTAGCACTGGTGAGGGCTGGCTCACCAGGGGGACAGAGTATGCAACCCCACAGAACCCATCCCTCATGTCTCAGATTAAGTGCAGGCACACTCACTCTGCTCGTTAAATGCTCCTTTGGCATCCTCAGGATGCCTTGCTCACATGAAGGAAGTTTCATTTGTCTTTTCACAACGTGAACAGACTGAATTCCACGAGCCCAAGTATTCATTTTACTATCTTTTTCCCCTCTCAAAAGTATCTGCTGCCACTTTTGAAAGCAATTAGACAGGGTGGATATTTGTACTGGCTGGTGAAAACCACTTCAGCCTAATAGGCTAAGAACTGGTTATGGTTATGACAGCAGTCAATATGTTGTTCCCTCAAAGGCAGGCAAAGTAGCAATCCACTGACAGCAAACCTTCTGATGGCTACACTCAGTAGTTCCTAACATGTGCCTGCTCATACAAGGAACACTGAGCTAGCTAGTTGAATTTTAAGCTCCAAAGACAATGCAGATCATAGGAACTGAGATTAAATTGCCTTTCAGTTATTTCCATCACACTTTCCCCCCACCAGTGTGGGCTGTTGTTTTTTGTTTTTTTTTTTAAAGAAACTGGATTAACTGAAAACTGTATTATGTCAATAGCCAGGGCACAGCATGGATGCACAACCAAAGAAGTGTCCTAAAGCTCTGAGCTCTGAAAAGGTTTTTTTCCCTCAGCCTCCACCTTTTGCACAGCTGCAGTCCCCGACAGCCACTGCCACTTGGACTCTACTCCACAGACCCAGCAGCCTAAACAACTAGTAGTCACAGCCTGACCCAGTCTGGACTGGGAATTATAATTTCTTAAGGTTAAAGCTCTGGGTCATTAAATCTCATTAGGAATTTCTGCTGGTTTTTAAATGACATTTAATTTGCCAGATGGATCCCACCCCTGTCAAGCCCATCCATTTGCAAAGGAAAAGGTAGTGTAACTCCCAACAGATTACTTCTAGAGTGCCTCAAAGTGACAACTCTATCACAATTTCCACTATGTCTGCCAGCTAAAAATGAAGTAGGAGACAACTGCAGCCTTGTTTTAGGTATTTCTTGGTACCTCTCCTAGTTTTCTCTCAACTTTGGCTTCCACTGGTTTACGTGTGCCTTGAAAGCAGAGTTCACAAGGCAGCTATCAACCGCTGCAGAACAAAAAGATACAGACAGTAGAGGGATTCACTTCTAATAAAGTCATCATATACTCACTCCTCCAAAGGAGGCAGAAAGATAATCAGAACAGCAAAGTCCCCGCAGAGCTTTGCATGAGAAAAGGAAACTATTTATACCCACACAGAGTTTAATTAGATTTCTGATGCAATTCTGCATACTTCTCTTTTTTTTTTTTGGATACAGTAAGCACATAACTGTAAGAAACTCCCTAAGCCAGTATTCCCCATGACAGCAGGGCACACAGGACATAGGACAGAAACCCATTCTTGGGGGTAGTACTACTCCTCCTTTTACAGCCTTATTATCATTTAAAAAAAAAATAAAAAGCAAGGGTGGTTTGGGATTTTTTTCCTCCTCCATTTTGTTTGTTTCTTTCCACACACCCCACCCCACCCCCATCATGATGAGGGGATAACTAAACCATTTTCCTTTACATTACTCAGAACCACATCTGATTTATCCATTCTGCTGCTCATAATACTGGTAAGCCTTTAAGTGCTGATTTACATCTTCAAAGCCCCCCACAAAACACTAATTAATCTTCACAGCCCCTGGTGTACTGTACTATGGGAAGATTTATTCCCGTTTGGTAGATGATTAATAATTTTCCTTAAGTCATACACATTAGTGGTACCATAATTTCTTTTATTCTTTTTCCTCTCTTTATGCCCTTGACATCTAGATCCTGCTGTTAGGGATCAGCTTCCTTTTCAACAGGCAGAGAGTTATGGTAGATACAGTGGGCAAATTAACCATGGGAAAAGCAGCACAGCACCTAAGCTAGCCTGCATGAACACACTGGATGAAAATCATCAGAGGTTATGAGGCTGGAAATACAGTAACATTAATTCAACAAGCAGTGCAATGGGGCTCAAGTATCATGTGAAGCATGAAGACTTTCGAATGAAACAGATCACTGATGCCACAAGTTCCTGGTTGAAGTGTTTGCAACAGCAGCTGAAATTTTGTCTTTCTGCTTTATGACAGGTCCTCGTACTCTTCCTCTGTCATGGACTACAGAGATTTCTACATGCTCCTGATAGTTCACCTCTTGACAGCCCTCTGCTTTGAGTTTTCTTTGCACAGGGATTTTCACTGAGGATGCAACTAGCTTAAGAACTGATCAACTACAAGGTAAATTGCTTAGCTCATCTCCAGCACTTATAACCATACTGGAGTAACTCCTGTGCCCTGAAGGGCCTTTACACAATAGACAAGAATGTGACAGTCCATTTTGCAGGGGAGGGCACTTGCAAGGAGACATGCACTGAGCCAGCACGTGAGCAAAAAGTCACACAGACTTGGAACCCACAAATCTTCAAAGCAAGAAAAGGAGACACAGAGAAGTCTCTCTCCTAGACTTGTTATCTACACTCATTTTCTTCTAAATGTTGCAAAGCTTTGTTCCTTTCTAAAGATGCTCTGCACAAAGCACTGGTAAATGACGATCTTTTGCCAACTCATTAATGGTCTTGTTAAAAATCATGATCTAGATCTGGAAATTTAAAGGTTAGTCAGAAAAAACAAGATAATGAAACCTTCAGATGACTGCAGAACAGCTGCAGAGAGAAGCAGCACTGTAGAACTCCACTGGTTTAGCAGAACAGAAAAAGACTCCCAAGCCTGCAGCAACAGCCACCATGGCTTTGATGCAAGAAGGTCCCACCCTGTAACCTGTCTGCATAACACATTCAGTGGAAGAACCACAAGTTCAGCATTTGTCCAGACATCCCACGTTCCAGCCTTATTCACACACTCTCAACTGTACTAAGCTTCCAGAGAGGTTAATCCCAGCAGTGCTGAGATAGGCAGATGGGAAACCCCAGAGGTCAGGAATTTGCCACAAGTCTGAAGAGAAGAGTCGAGATCAGAGAAGCACAAAATCTTATCACACATGCTGGATCACGCCTAACAGTAACTGTGGCAGAGTGACGTGCTGAGAAAGTGTCTTTCAGAGCGACACCAGCACAAGTATACAGGCACAAACAAGCATGTCATGGGCTGCTTCCCAAAGTCAGCGGGTTCATCACGAGCCAACACCTTCAAAACTGTTTCCTTGATTTTCTCAGTCTTCCCTAAGCATTTACTGCCCAATTCCTTCCTAGCCAAGTCTCCAGAGTTGGATTCTCTCACAATGCTACAGCAGCACAGAGGGAAGAAGCCTGGATGAAACCAGTATGCTTTCAAATGATAGGCAATTTTATCATCATGTAGGAATTGCACACCAGCTGCTTTCGGTTTTTTACATGTTGGTAAGTTTCCCTTGACTGGATAACACTACGGACATTTTGAATCACTGTACTGGACATTCATGACAGCCTTCACTTGTCAAACTAAACACAATATTCGCATCTGCTTTGTGAGAAGTGATCTACAGTATTTTATTTTGTATCCAGATGTTGAGTTTGTGAATCCTGCACAGCTTTTAGATGCAGAGGTTATAGGACAAAGCTAAGCTCTAACAAAGAGGCAAAAAGGATTATTCTTTGCCGTTTGCAGCCTTACTGATGGTCAGAGTTCAGGAGATTCATGAGAAGTGATGACAATACAGCTGATTCTACAGTGATGTAGAGGAGAGATCATTTTGCCCTCTAAAATCATGTGAAAAGGACAGCTATTTGTATGGACAGATGCTCACTTTCCTGATACCTGGACCTGGCTACAGGCAAACTAGGCTGGAGAAATCTTTGCAGAAGGTGTAATAGGAATGTGCAAATGCATCGGTAGGATGTGGAACTCCACACTCACCCAGTAAGGTCCATTAGACAAATCATTGCTTGAGCTCCTACCTTCCCCTGTTCCTGCAGAGGCGGATTCCTGCTCCTCTACCTCCCTCTCTGTCTGGGTCTCGGCATTCTGCAGCTGAGGTGCCAGGGTCTGGGTGCCCTGCGAAGTCACAGAGGTTGGGGGGTTGCGGGGTTGCAGGCCTATGGCATTCATCAGGCCCATGTCCCTGTCTGTCCTCCATGTGGCTCTGCTGGTTCTGAAACGAGAGAAAACCAAATGAGATAATGAGCACTAGAGTCAACGTGCCCCAAAACTGAAGCATTCTCCTGAGCCTCTTCCTGTCTCCACTCCGAGCAGGCACCTGCTAGCCACCATGCATATCAGGCTGCAGGGAACTGGGACCTGAACTTACACACACCTCTATGCCTCCAGCTTCCATAGCTATTCTCTTGAGCATTTAACCAATACTATCTTGCAGTCCACTCACCCTTCCACAGAACCAGCATGTCTGACACAGATAAATATCTCTGCAGCATCACTAAGCTTACAGAGCAACTCTCTCTTGAAGTCACTGAACTGAGTAGGCAATGCAACATTGCAGTGCAGCACAATAAACACCTTCCTCTGCATACTGACAGGGCAGTTTGAACTCCCAAGGATGCAGTCTGGACCTCCTAGTTGTCAGTATCACACATGAATGCACTCCAGCAGGCATTTCTGCCTGTTCCAGTTGGACAGGAGAATTTTTCTGTTCTCAAGAGCAAACAACAAGAACAGCCTCAAGGCTCATTAGATGCTTCCCCACATTGAATAGTTGAAGGGTACAACACTACATAACTGCACCTTGACAATGCTTGAATGCTCTTTCCAAAACTGACCTCTGGCTCTAAGTGCCGGGAATAGTAAAGAGATTCTAGGAAAGACTGCCTCATTCACAACTTTTTTTTTCATAGGGTTTTGAAACCTGTCACACTTTTCTTGCTCTCTCTTTGTGGTACTTCATTCTTGAGCAGCGTTCCTGCCTCCAAGCTGTTCCTAAGTTCATCATACAAGACTGGTATGTACTGTCAAAAAACAGGAGTAGTGGGCAACATGCACTCACATGGCAGAGTAAAGAACCTCTGCTGCTTATTTTTCACTCCCAACCAGTCCAAGGCTGCAGGACAGCAGACATTACCCTCTACATCGGGTGCTAACTTCCTGGAGTTCCTGGAGTTCGTAACTCAGAAACAAGACTGTCATCCCTTTGCTGAGAGCAGCTGGCTTAAAGAAAAGTACTCTTCACTGGGACAAGAAACAAGGGACTGCAGCATCACTCTTGTGTTTAGCGTAACTAAGGTCTGCATCGCTGGACAGATTGGATAAAGCACCTAAGAGTGCTGTGAAGAGACTGAGCTCTATTTTAATTTTTTTTTTTCCTAAGGAAAAAAACCTGCCCCATGGCCAGAAACCAAAGGGATGAAAATCAGACTGCCCAATAGATCTGAAGTCAAACCGGCTACCATGTTCTTCAGTTGTTCATTCACGCAAGGCCATCTACTTTGCATGGTGTTTTGATGTATCAAGACCCTCCCACAGCTTGCTCAAGGACATCACTGAGGCCATGGGTGTCAGCTGTACTTCACTATCATTGGCAGGACTTTTGGGCACCGAATATCAACTGGAAACAGGTTGGGTGCCCCAGGCAGTGTCAAAGGTGAAGAAATTGCTTAATTAAAGCTGCCAGAGCTAAAGAAGAAAAGAAAAAGTGCTTTTGTCATATGTAACAAAAGCAGCAGAACGGGTCAGATCTCTCTAACTCACACCCAGGAGACTCACCCAGGCCGCTCAGTGTTCCTGCTGCTGGAATGCACAGCGAAGACATTCTCATTCAGCTGGTCCCAGTGGTACTCAACTCCAGAGTTCAAGGCCCTTGAAACACCAAAGAAGGAAAACTCTTAGTAAGGCAGGACACCATTCCAGCCAGCACACATGACATCCCCATGACACAAAGGGCGGTGTTGATTTCTACCCTAGACAAACTACAGACATAACTCAGTTCACATTTTAGTTAAGAGGGTTCATGATCATAAACAGTCTTGCAAACACAGTGCACTGCATTACCCGCTCTGCTCTGGAATATTCCATTCGTTTCCATTTGGTATTTAGCACTGAGCCACAGCAACAGGAACAGAGAGGTTTTCAGGAAATGAAGACATACAACTGTATGTATAAAATCAGGTTACCCCAATTCCAAGTGACTAAACAAAGAATTAGAATGGGAAGGCCAAATCTCTCTCTGGTGCCTGCCAGCATTTCCTGCACTAGGTAACACTAAGTAAAACATTGCTCCTATTTGACGTTCAGTTTCTTTGCAAATCGTGTTCAGTCTACCTATAAATAAATCTCTATTCATCCCTCTCTGAGAGTCACTGTGGAGCAAGCCAGATGTAGAGGATATTTGAATACATTTTTCACAAAACAGTTTACACTGGATCAACTAACTCCATGGCCAAAAAGCCCAAAACTCTGTAACTAATGTTACCAAGTTTAACAGCCAATGCTTTGGAAGACTTTCACAGTGCATCTCCCCAAAAGATTCACGAAGCCAGGGTGGGTTAATCAGAGGAAAAGCCAAAGTTAACAGTGTATAACAGTGTATAGCTTATCACAGAATTAACCGGGCTGGAAAAGACCTTTGAGATCATCAAGTTCAACCTATCACCTAACACTATCTAATCAACTAAACCATGGCACCAAGTGCCACATCCAGCCTCTTTTTAAACACTTCCAGGGACTGTGACTCCACCATCTCCCCAGGCAGCCCATTCCAATGCAAATCACTCCTCCTGTGAAGAATTTCTTCCTAATATCCAGCCTAAACCTGTCCTGCCACAGTTTGAGACTATTCTCTTGTTCTGCCACTGGATGTTTGGCAGAAGAGACCAACTACCACCTGCTACAACCTCTTTTCAGGTAGTTGTAAAGAGCAATAAGGTCTCCTCCGAGCCTCCTCTTCTCCAGGTTGAACAACCCCAGCTCCCTCAGGCACCCCTCACAGGGTTGTGCTCCAGCCCCCTTGGTAGCCTTGGTGGCTTTCTCTGGACACATTCAAGCTCATCAACATCTTTCTTAAATTGAAGAGCCCAGAAAGACTTCCCTGGTCCAGCTGGTCACGCTATACAGGCCAGGATATCATTCTTGGCCACCTGGGCACACTGTTGGCTCATGTTCATCTGACTTGTCTGTCTTCCAGTCACTCTGTCCCCAGCATGTATCGCTGCATGGGGTTGTGCTGGCCAAAGTGCAGAAGCCAGCATTTGGACTTGTTAAAACTCATGGCATTGGACTGTGCCCGTCTGTCCAGCCTGCTCAGGTCCCTCTGCAGAGCCCTCCTGTGCTCTAACAGATTGACAAGTGTTCCCAACTTGGTGTCATCTGCAGACTTATTAATGATGGACTCAATCCCCTTGTCCAGATCATCAATGAAGATACTAAATAGGACTGGGCACAGCACTGATCCCTGGGTTCACACTAGTGACTGTTTCCCAGATGGTTGTGGTTCCACTCACCACCACTCTGTGTCTAGCCATCCAGCCAGTTCTTAATCCAGCACAGAGTACCCCTGTCCCAACCTCAGGCTGCCAGCTTGGTCAGCTTGGAATGGAACTCGAAAGATCATGTAGTCCAGATGCCAGAGCAGGATCACCTATACCAGATCACA
Source organism: Eubucco bourcierii (assembly GCA_013396675.1). NCBI lineage: Eukaryota > Metazoa > Chordata > Aves > Piciformes > Ramphastidae > Eubucco > Eubucco bourcierii. Next base: position 23,849 of record VWZE01015622.1, read on the forward strand.
CAGGAATGCATCCAGGTAGGTTTTGAATATCTCCAGAGAGGGAGACTCCACAACCTCCCTGGGCAGCCTGTTCCACTGTTCTGTCATCCTCATAGGGAAAAAATTCCTCCTCATGTTTAAATGAAACTTCCTGTGCCTCAGCTTCCACCCTTTGTCCTGTCTTCAGGCATCACTGAGCAGTGCCTAGATCCATCCTCCTGGCACTCACCCCTTTCATATTCATAAACATTGATGAGGTCACCTCAGTCTCCTCTTCTTCAGGCTAAGGAGCCCCAGTTCCCTCAGGCTCTCCTTGTAAGAGAGACGTTCCATTCCCTTTGTCATCTTTGTGGTTCTGTGCTTGACAATCTCAAGAAGTTCCATGTCCTTTTTGAACTGGGGGTCCCAGAATTGAACACAGTACTCCAGATGTGGCCTCTACAGGGCAGAGTAGAGGGGCAGGAGAACCTCTCTCGACCTACCAGCCACACCCCTTCTAACACTCCAGAAAAAGGGGATAAAAAACAAGGGTCCTGTAGAGTCAGATTGAAATTGCATGTGAAGAGCTGGACTTGTATCATCACAAGGCAGTCTCAGAGCATGCACTAAGACTAGTCTGATAACCTGAAGGGAAGATCTGGGGCAAGTATCATAGAATCATAGAATGTCAGGGGGTGGAAGGGACATTGAAAGCTCATCCAATCCAATGCCCCTACCAGAGCAGGATCACCTAGACCAAATCACACAGGAACGCGTCCAGGTGGGTTTTGAATATCTCCAGAGAGGGAGACTCCACAACCTCCCTGGGCAGCCTGTTCCAGTGTTCTGTCACCCTCACAGGAAAAAAAAAATCCTCCTCATGTTTAAATGAAACTTCCTATGCCTCAGTTTCCACCCACTGCCCCTTGTCCTGTCATCGGGCATCACCGAGCAGAGCCTGGCTCCATCCTCCTGGCACTCATAATTTACATATTTATAAACACAAATGAGATCACTTCTCAAGCTCCTCTTCTCCAGGCTAAGGAGCCCCAGCTCCCTCAGGTTCTCCTCATAAGAGAGATGTTCTGTTGCCTCAATCATGATCGTGGCTCTGTTTTGTTATGGCTCAGGCAAAACTATGGTGTTTTACATAAATGTACAGCTGGTGATCCTGTAATGAGGTACCTCAGCAGAACTGACAAGAACCTCAGCTTACAGGTCACTGGAGGTCAGCTGTGCTGCAATAGGAGAGCTGTGTGCACTGGAGGTCTTGGGTTGGCCTGCTGGGGTGACAGGTCTCCCCAGGTCAGGATCAAGGGTGAAAGCTGGTGAAAATTAGGTCAACAAAACACCACACAGAGTCTACAAGAAGTAATCAGCCATTGCCTTTATTTTTGTGCTGAGCTAGCCTTGTGCTGTATTATATCCAATGAAAGCAGCTGCCACGGAGATGCTGATTTACAAAGGCTTCAGAGTTTATTGACAGATGGTAACCTGTCACTAAAACTGTGCCAGTCTCTCTGGCTGCTCTATCCCCTGTCTAGTATACTGAGATTTAGCTGTCACTTTCTGACCTGATAGGCAACATTTCCAGACAAAGTCTAGTATGCTTGGTATCTACAGCTATTGTCTGACAAATGACCTGACTCACACTCCTTTACCCCTCCTTCCATACCTCCTGCACCTTCCTCATGTGTTGCCCCCACAACCACCTACACAACTGCCATTCCTCACTAAGGTGCTTCATATGCCCTACTTGTCTTTGCCACCTCCCAGGTCTAGAAACCGGAAGACTGCAAAGCCAAGGCCAAAATGTGAGTTGGCAATGCTGTGTTTCCTGTTCCCTTAAACATTGTCTTCTTGCACTATGCACACATCTGAGTCTGATACACCTCTGTTCTACAAGAGCATGATGGTACCAGGTTGACATGCAGTACAACAGGTTAAAAACACCCATCCCTGCTCCTGCCCGCTCTGCAGAGCCTCACCTCTGTACATTCCAGCTACCAGAGAGCAAGGTCCATTGCAACTCCACACTGCCAATTTGTACCTTTCCCTGGACAGTGAAATCAAAAGCCACTCCAGGGAACGCATGACTTTGCACACAGACTTTAAATACTGCCATTTACCAAATGAGTTTCACTGTCAGGGTCCTGTTAGCTACATCTATTGCCAGATAATCAAGGACTTAACTCTGTCCTCCCACAAGGAGGACCTGTAGCAGGTGGTGCCACTGTTCCCATCGCTGACTTTGGGAATATTGATAAATAGGCTTAAGTCAAGGTCACTACACTTGGCCATGATGGGAGTTCAACATCCTCAGCATCACTTTCATTTGGCTTTTTAACCTGGACCACACGTGTCTCCCTGCAGGGTCAGAAAAGGGGCTCAAAATAAACAGCTGGGACTCCCTATGATGGCAGTGAGCACCCTCACAGCTACCCTTCAGCATACTCTTCCCCCACCAGGGTCAGGTAACCCACATATCCTCTTCCAATCCCACTTCTTGCAAAATAATTCAAGTAATAAAGCCTTGGCACAATCTTTGTGCTCTTTTGTGCACATCTCCATCTTCCTGACCTGCACCTCATTGTCTCATCACAGCCCTAAGACCAATACCCATCTTCCTTCTGATTAGGTCTTCCAGGCTGTGGGTGATCATTTTGAGGCTTACAGAAGGTATGTTTCAGACTGCATCAAGGTACAAGGGAGAAAACCAAAGCCTGAATTTACCAAAAGGAACTGGTTGGGCGCTGTCTTTATAGGAAGATCATAACTCTCCCTCTTAATAAGCAAAGATGTCATCAGAAAATGATGTCAAAGAAATGCTGCTATTGTATGGGTTAAGTGTCAGTTTTAAGACCATGCCTGCATTAGAAACTTGATCACATAATGGTGCCTTAAACCAACTTAAGTGCACAACAAGATGTGTGTGACAGCCACAATTACCTTGGTTTAAATCAGATTTTCAATTAAGCTTAGAAGATTGCACTGCTTTAAACTGGTGCACATCTCCCCTTTTCAGAAAGCCTAAAGGTTTTTTTAACACCCATTGCAAAATATTGCTTGAATGTTGTACATTAGCAAAGCCTTTCACAGCATGTTTCCCAGGAGATTTGCAAATCAAGGCCTGACTATTCATTTCACAGGAGCAGATCTGACACTGGAGAAACGAGTATTTTTCAGGTAACGTAAGCATTTAACTTTTGCTCCAAACTCCAGACATGGAAAGGTTGGAAGCACTTTTCATTTTCCAAAGCATAAGGTAGAAGTTGTGTAGCATGGAGCATGTTGCCACTCGGATGGGGATGCAGCAAGGAGAACATTTGTTGCCCAGGGCTTCGGGGTGAAAAACTGCAATTCTCCACAGTGCATCAGTCATGGACAGTAAAGTCCACTTAGTCAAGTTCTTATTTTCTAGCTTTTTATGGTTGTCACTAAGTTCTCTAAGCCCTCCCTGGAAATTTCCATTAACTTTGTTAAATGCAGAGCTGCTCATAGCCTGGTTTTCCCAGCAGGGATCTGTTCTGAGATGGACTTTTCCTTCATGCCAGTGTCCAGCTCACATTATTAACGAGTTTGGAGAGGATGAAGGTCATAGATTTGCATGCTTTGCTGGAAGTCAAATAAGGATTCAGAGTGGAGCCTGTTAAGTACCAAGAGCAAACAACTTAGGCAGCAGAGCCTCTCCCACTGCATGGTAGTATCACCTACGCAGCTCAGGTGCCCCCCTGAAGAAACTAGGATCAAGCTCTAGAAATTAGTAACAAAATTATTCACACATGACAAGAAAGCTGAACTAGGGCTTACTGCATTGGCTTAACCAGTATAGGAGAGATGAACTGACAAAGTACAGGCCATCACAAAACGACTTAAGACATCTGCGTAACTCCCCCCACCGGCACATCCAAAATCACAGAGTTAAAGAGGAGGAGGAGGGGGGATTAGAATAAAAGTTCCCCAACTCCACCTAACAACACAGCTCAGCAGCAAGATCACAAGACAAAAAACCCCACAAGCTTCACGTAGGGTATGCATGTCCAGGAAGGTATAAATAACACTGGTTGGCTTTTCACTTCAACATTCCCAATACCAAAGGAGGAAGCAGCAATGGACAAATGCACTGATCTCCTTCAAATCCTGCCACACTGGAAAGGCCTAGCAGTCAGCTACAGTATGGAATTACATTTTAAGACACTGTTGTCTGCAATCCCATCTAAAGATATGGGCACAATCCCATTAGTACCGTGACTTAGCCCAACAGAGAGATGACTAGCTGCAAGGTGATGCCATGCAGCACACAGCTTGGCAAATATCTGATTCTCATGCTGCCAAGGTTTGCCTTCTCCACAAAAGAAATTACTCTTCAAAGCTGATTTCTCGAATATGTTGTCCATTCAAGATCACTAAGAGCAAGCACAGAAACTGAGCTCTGCAAAAGGTCCTTTCTTCCCTTTGGGTAAACTTGTCATGCTTAAATCATCCAAACCGTGTCAAGGAATAGCAAGTGAGTCACAAAGAGCAAAGTGGCACTATGCTAAGAAACGGGAATCCATTGTCCGTGTTTGGGAAGGAAGCAGCAGCACATGGGATCTCACACAATACAATGTTTGGCCAGATTCCAGGTGCATCCTTGTCAGCAGCTCATTATCTTTTCTACCAGAGTGTGATGATCAGCACAGCAAGCCCATCCCTGGCTCCCATGATTAGCTAGGCAACGGTATTGTCAGTACAAGGCAAAATTTGGCACTCCCAGCAGCTGTCTGGATAGGAAAACAATCATTTCTAACACTCTACTTCATAAATATTTAGCTTTCTGTGCAGGCAATGAACCATGTGCAGAGACAAATCCAAATGAAAATTGGCTGCAGTGCAAACTCTCTGGAACCAGCAAATGGAATTCCTGGAGTTGCTCTGCTGGGCAGTAATTCCCTGTGACCAAGGACAAGGTGGCAGCTTCACAGGCACCAGGTTAGTTCAGAGTGCACCCCTGGAGTACAGCCTGGGGAAGAGCATGAGACAATTACACAGGGCAAAATCTGCAGGCCACGAGCAACTGCCACACAGACGTTTAAGTGACTGTGAAATTGTCCTGTTCATCATATGCAGATGAGCAACGGAAAGGTCACTCCTCCTCCTGACACTAGCAGCAGGAACATTTTTACTCCCTATATCAATACAGCCTGCTAATTTTCCAGAATTCTGTAAGCTTTGCCCACCTGGAAATGAGCAGCCATGCAGAAACACATCCTGACACTTCCTTGAATTGCCAAAAGTGCTGCAGAAGCAGGACAGCAAGCAACTTGGTGCAGTTGGTAGCTGTGTGCCTCCTTCAGGGAGGATGCCAGCTCAACTTAGAAGATGACTGGTCCCAAGAGAGCATGATTTCTGAAAAAGCTCTACTCAAGTTCACACTTCTCTCACACTTAGGTCAGCCACATAAATTTGGAGGTACTAATAACACTTGTTTGTCTCAACAGCAGGAACATGAACAGGTTTGTTCTGCTCACGAGTAAGCTGGATGAGATTTAGATAAGTCACACCTCTAATAATCAGTTTCCCTGGACAAAAATGTGACATCACAGCTAAGATGTTATACACCTCAAAGAGAGAAAGAGAAGAGAGACTACAATAGCAGGAGGAACACTAACAAAAGAGTTTCTTCTGATCAACAGGGTTGCTAGAGCTAAAACCCAAGTGACTTCCAGGAGTCAGCATTTGTAACCTGCCTGTCCAGCAGCTTGCACAGACCAGATAAGCAGATTCATGAAGGACACACTAACAGAAAGATTAGGCATTCTAAGGCAGAAAGTCTTAGATTAAGAACCACTCTTCTAACCCATTCAACAGGAGTTACAAATGAAAATTAAGCACCAGGTCAGTGACAGAGCATATGAAAGCCTGGATGTTTAATTACCTTGGGAACTAACACTGAGGTTGGGAGCTCTGTTCTTAAGGGGTATGAAGCTACAGAAAAAGACCTGTGTTAAGAAAAGTCCCTCAAGGTGTCAGCCTTCGTGGCCATGACAATTATTGTACCAAAATGGCACACTATTTTTTTAAAGCTGTTTTTCACAGAGCTGTTTTACACCACTGACAGAATGACACAGGAAGCTGTAACCCACTCCTGAGAGAACATGGGGAACCTTCTCCAGTCCTGAAATTGACTCATGACAGAAGTTTGCCCAATTTGCAGGGGGCATGCTGAAGCTGTAATTAAATGCAAAATGTTTGTAATCAGATGGATGAAACATTCAAGCAAGGTGGGCCTAGAGTTAAGATTTCCTCCCACAGCACTGGTAAGTTTTTTTAGTATGATATACTCCACTCTTCTGTAGTTTTACCACTATGAAAACCATGCAGGTTGATGTGAACCACGCCATGCAAGTGAAATGATGTGCAATAAACAAGGAAGAAATAAACCAGATAAAGATTCAAATCCCAAATTCAAAACCAAGTAAATGAAAGGTCCTGCACCTGAGTCAGGACAGCCTCTTGTATCAATACAGGCTGGGAGATGAAGGGACTGAGAACTGCGCTGGGAAAAGGATGAGGTACTGGTGGATGAAAAGATGGACCAACAGTGAGCTTGCAGCCCAGAAAGACAGCTGTGTCCTAGATTACCTCAAAAGCAATGTAGCCAGCAGGTCATGAGGCAATTCTCCCCCTCTACTCCACTTTGGTCAGACTATACCACCAGGAGTACTGTGTGCAGCTCTAGAGTCCTCAACAGAAGAAAGATACAGACCTGCTGGAGGGGGTCCTGAGGAGGGCCACGAAGATAATGAGAAGACTGAAAACACTTCTGCTATGAAGAGAGTGTTGGGGTTGTTCAGCCTGGAGAAGGCTCCAGGGAGCCTTCACTGCAGCCTTTCAGTATCTAAAGGGAGCTTATAAGAAAGAACGGGACAGTGTTTTTAGCAGTCCCAGTACCAGAGGTGACAGTACCAGAGGTGCTGAATTTTAAACTAAAAGAAGGGAGGTTGGGAAGGAGAATTTTATTTTCTTTTTTTTTGCAAAGAGATGGTTTCCACTGGCCCATCACTGGAAACATTCACAGTCAGGTTGGAAGAGGCTCTGAGCAACCTGATTTAGTTCAGAATATCAGCTGGAAAGGCAAAGCAGCTGGTGAATCGTAGAATCGTATGTGAAGGTTCAGGAGTTACCCACTCCCCACACTTTGTAAAATGACCCAGACTAGAACTCAGCCAGCTGGAAGTTAAGGACTGAAGCTCTATTTACAGCTCAGCACAATGTACAAGCAGAGATACACACTATATACAGGAATAGTTACAGAAATAGACAAGTTGAAGGTAATACAGAAACACAACTCCCCTCCCAGAAATCAGAGACTCCAAGAGAGGTTCCCAACCACCCTTCCACCTTCTCCCCACCCCTGTACCTTACTCCAAGGTTTGCCTTACGCACAAGGTAAGTTTGGAGGATTGGCCAGGAGGGTTAGAAGAAAAGTGGTTACTGAAGATTAATCAGCAAAGAGGAGCCAGAAGCTAGACTGCCCGAGACGCTGTGCCACCAGAGAGAGACAGACAGAGACTGCCTTATTTGTGTTTTGGTTATTTTTCCCAAACAATCTCAGCAAGCCTATGAGTAAAATAGACATCACCATGTTTTCCTTTCACAGCCTATAGCGTAATTTTCTCTATTAAAATATTTCAATTAGCCTCAAAGCAGCACATCATAGAATGGAAAGGTTGGAAGGGACCTCAAGGATCATCTAGTTCCAATCCCCTGCCATAGGCAGGGACATCTCCCACTAGTACAGGTTACTCAGGGACTCATCCAACCTGGTCTTGAACACATCCAGGGAGGGACCAGCCACAACCTCCCTGGGCAACATGTGCCAGTGCCTCACCACCCTCACTGGAAAGAACTTCCTCCTAACATCCAGTCTAAATCTCCCCTCTGCCAGTCTAAACCCATTGCCCCTTGTCCTGTCATTGCAAGACCTTGTAAATAATCCCTCCCCAGTCTTCCTGTAGGCCCCCTTCAGATACTGGAAGGCTACTATCAGGTCCCCTCGAAGCCTTCTCTTCTCCAGGCTGAAGAGCCCCAACTCCCTCAGCCTGTCCTCATAGGAGAGCTGCTCCAGCCCTCTGATCATCTTTGTGGCCCTCCTCTGGACCCGCTCCAACACTTCCATGTCCTTCCTGTGCTGAGGGTTCCAGAACTGCACACAGTACTCCAGGTGGGGTCTGACGAGAGCAGAGTAAAGGGGCAGAATCCCCTCCCTTGCCCTGCTGGCCACACTGCTCTTGATGCAGCCTAGGACTCGGTTGCTGTCTGGGCTGCATGTGCACACTGCAGGTTCATGTTGAGCTTTTCATCAACCCAGACTCCAAGGTCCTTTTCCTCAGGGCTGCTCTCCAGCCATTCACCACCCAGCCTGGATTTGTGCTTGGGATTGTGCCTACCCAGGTGCAGGACCTTACACTTGGCCTTGTTGAATTTCATGAGGTTGGCCTGGGCCCACCTCTCCAGCCTGTCCAGGTCCCTCTGGATGCCATCCCTGCCCTCTAGCAAGTCGACTGTGCCACACAGCTTGGTGTCATCTGCAAACCTGCTGAGGGTGCACTGATTCCTCTGTCCATGTCACTGACAAAGATGTTAAACAGCACTGGTCCCAGCACTGAAGGGCCTGGAGAACAACTTGTAGGATGACCGGTTTAGGGAACAGGGATTGTTTAGTCCGGAAAAGAGGGGTCTGAGGGGAGACCTCATTGCTCTCTACAACTACCTGAGAGGAGGTTACAGTAAGATGGGAGTCAGTCTCTTCTCCCTGGTATTAACAAGTGACAAAACAGGAGGAAGTGCCCTTGAGTTGCACCGGGGGAGGTTTAGGTTGGATATTTGGAAAAACTTCACTGAAAGAGTAGTCAGGCATTGGAACAGGCTGCCCAGGCAGGTGGTGGGGTGACCATCCTTGGAGATATTAGAAACAACATGTAGACATGGCACTCTGGGACATGGTTTAACATCCATGGTGGTGTGAGGTTAACAGTTGACTCGATCTTAGGGTCTTTCTCTAACAAAAAAAACTTCAATGATTTTATGTCCCTGCTCATGGCAGGAGGGTGGACTAGATGACCTGTAAAGGTCCCTTTCAATCCAAACCATGCTATGAATTCCCTGAATTTTCACAGATTTTCTTCTCACTTCAAAGTCCTGCCAGTATGCCATGATATCCTTCACTTCTGTGGCTCCAACTGTGCTAAGTAGCACATGAGATACTCTGTAAATAACAGATTCCAGAACATAAATCTTTACATTCCTTAAATAAGGGTAATTTAGCTTGGCATCATCTTAAACCAAGGCTCTAAAGATGGATAACTTGCTTAAATTCCTCTAATAATATAAAGGCTTGTTAATTGCTTAAAGCGATTACAGGCAGACTACACACCAAATAAGCTTTGAACTCTCAGAACATCTTAAGCTGTTTGTGATCTATCAGCTCTTCCAGTGGCTTAGACAATTCAGGGTGTTAGGAGTCTTTGGGGGAGCACATATTGCTTAAGCCTTCTAAGATCTTAAACTGATACAAGTCTTGAAAGCCAAAATCATTCTTTAGCCTTCTTTGAACTTTCACTAATGTTTTAGCACAAACTGATATTTAAACTGATTCAAAGGCGACTTGAAAGTAGGCTTGTTTTGTAGAGCTTACATGAACAAGCTAAACCAGGAAAATGCATTTAAACTGAAAGAAATTAACTTCCAAACAAACATTTTAAATCAGCGAGCACAGCACTCTTTGGGTTTGTTTGTTTTGCTGGTTTAAAAGAAACCCAAACCCAGAACACTGTGATATACACACACAAAGCTGCCAAGCTCCAGAACCAAGACTTCGGCTTGGTCTAATTTCAATGAGACCCACAGGGCAAGTTAAGTTTTATACACTTTATCTTCAGTAGCTTTGAATTTAACCAACTAAAATGTGTTCTGTTTCCCACGCAGAGGAAATCTGCTCAAAGAAAACCCAACAAAAACACGACTTGACAAACCCCCAAATCTGCAATTATTACTCCAATTACTCACAGTTTATAGATACTGAGTGGTGAAAATGAGAACATTTACAGAACTACATAGCTTGAGGATTTAAAAAAAAAGAGAAAGAAAATGAAGAAAAAGTTGGTTAGCTGGATTCACTACAGTCTTGCTAGAAAACACAGGTATAAGGGATGAAGAATAGAGCTCCACAAAAACTGGATCAAAGACCAGAAAATTAAGATATGATCTTACTGGAAAGCTTAGAGAGTAAACACCTGAACATGGAAAGTCTAAGTATAGACTTGCAGAGAAAAGTTTGTAAGAAAGCAGGACAGACTGGTGCTGCCAAAGAGGCAAAAGACATTTTAAAAATAAACAAGTGGAAAATGGTACTGGAGCGGGGAAAAAAAAAAGATCTGCTCATCAGTGAGGTTACTGACAAAAATCAATAATGACTCAAAGTGCCTGAGATACTGAATTGTCTCTTCAAAGCTTCCACTTAAAATATATCCAAGGGTGCTTATGCAATTAGGGAGTAAGAGAAGAAATCAGACATAGCAGCTACTTGCACTCGTTAAGAAAATTCAAAAACCAAAATTTACAAAAATATAAGAAGATAACTTTTTTGAGCCATTGGCACCAGCACTCTCAAAAAAACCAAACGCATATTTAAATTGACAATTATTCTCTGCTAAGCATAACTTTGATCCTTTAAAGACAGTAATGTAACAAAGAGAAAAAAAGGGAAGATACATGAAAACAATGAAAGACTGAGCCACATGCAGTAGGCAGCAAGTCAAATAATTACTTGCATGAAATTTAATTGCTTTTGTAGATAGAATTAGGAAAAAAAAAAGTAAAGGAAGAAAAGGTGGCAGGTGTGATCTGAATAGATAAAAATGAAGCATTTAGGAGCTGTTCTTAAGAGTATGTAGGTCATGCTTTCAGGAAGATTGCTACCCAATATGAGATCCAGTAAGGATCTACAGAAGCCCAGCGAAATAGTACACAACCAGGTAAGCAACAGGTTAAATTTCTTTAACACTGAGCTCTGTACCAACTTCCCTTTCCTATGATGGAAAATAAATGTCACTAACTAGCCAGTGTTTCAGCAGATCTTGAAGGATTGGGTAAAGGAAATGAATCTGCTAATAACTGAAGACTTAAAGCAGCTCTCAAAATTTATCTCTAAGATTCATAGACATATTAAGTGGAATTTTATGAGGGCATCTTCCACCTAATGGTATCATTCATCTTGGCTATCAAATTCACATACAGAAATGGAATAAAAAAAACCCCAAACAATATCAGAATGGAGATACTGTTCTGAGCCTTCATATTACCACACCACTTCTCTTGCATCTACAATGACTGAGCCTCTTGGCACTCAGGATACCTAAGGCTTCCTGAACAATTTGGATTTTTTTTTTTTTTTTTTTAAATAACAAAATCCGAATATAAGCTGTCAGGATGCATCTTCAGTGCCAAATATGCCATCTTCTCCTTTTTAAAGTCCTTTTCCTCTCTTAGCAACTAAATTCATAGAATGGTTTGGGTCGGAAGGGACCTCCAAAGGTCATCTGGTCCAACTCCCTCTGCAGTCAGCAGGTACAGCCACCACTAGATCAGGTTGCTCAGAGCCTTGTCAAGTCTCAAACTGAGTATTTCCAGGGATGGAGTGCTTCAGTTATCTTGCTGGGCAACTTATTCCAATATTCCACCATCCTCGTGGTAAAGAACTTGTTCCTAACAGCCAATTTAGATCTGCTCTTCTCTAATTTAAAACTACTGTCCTTCATCTTATCATTCCAGGCTTTTGGAAACAGTCCCTCGCCACCCTTCTCGTAGGTCCCCTTCAGGTACTGGAAGACTGCTATTACATCTCCCCAGAGTCTTCTCCTCTTCAGGCTGAACAACCTCAGCTCCCTCAGCCTGTCCTTGTAGCAGAGATGTTTCAGCCCCTTGATTGTTTTCATGGTCCTCCTCTACACCCACTCTATCAGGTCCATGTCTTTTCTGTACTGAGGGCTCCAGAGCTGTATGTAGTACTCCAGGTGAGGACTTAACAGAGCAAAGTGGTAGAATCTCCTCTCCTGATCTGCTGGCCATGCTTCTTTTGATGCAGCCCACGATGCAATTAGTCTTCTGGGCTGCAAGCACACGTTGTTGGCTCATGTCCAGCTTCTCATACACCAGCACCCCAAGTCCTTTTCTGCAGGGCTGCTCTCAATTTCATCATCTCCCAGCCTGTACTGATACCTAGGACTGGCCCAACTTAGGTACGGGACCTTACACTTCACCTTTTTGAACGTCATGAGATTCTTCTCAGCCCACTGCTCCAGCCTGTCCAGGTCCCTCTGGTTGGCACCTTCTTATAGAATCACAGAAAGGTGAGGTTGGAAAGGAACCTCAAGGATCATCTAGTTCCAACCCCCTGCCATAGGCAGGGACACCTCCCACTAGTACAGGTTACTCAAGGCCTCCTCCAGCCTGGTCTTGAACACCTCCAGGGAGGGAGCAGCCACAACCTCTCTGGGTAACCTGTTCCAGTGTCTCACCACCCTCACTGGAAAGAACTTCCTCCTAACATCCAGTCTAAATCTCCCCTCTGCCAGTTTAAACCATTGCCCCTTGTCATTACAAGCCTTCAGGCTTAAGCCAACTTTATCATCTTTCAACCTCAATCACAAAATTCAAGGTACCTCGTGGTTAAGAGACAGAAAAAGTGCAGGACATTCTCTTGCTCGAAGGCCACTGTGCACATGCTGCCTTTCAAGAGGCCATTTGCAGGGAAGACTCAGACATAACCAGGATCTCTAACTGCCCCAGTTAACAGCTGTGAGAACATTCCCTGTGCAAAGATGATAACATCCCTCATTACACATGGAAGAACACAGTTCCTCCTTCTGTCTCTGTTTACTCAGTCCCCCAGAAGCTATTTGTAGGAAGGCAAACAATGCACCAGGGCCTATCCTGTTGGAAGAAGCATGACTGCAAGAGACTGAAGAGCCTGAGACATGATATATAGATTACTATTTCTTTACCAGTGCTGATAACTAGATGCAGACACATCACTGCCACTACTAGATGAGAAGATACACAGCACTCAGAGGAAGGAAAAAACCCCCATGGACAGACAATTACAATCATCCTCTGCAAAGCACAGGAATTTATCATGAAGAGCATTTTCCCAGAATAATTTCACATTAGGCAGAATTAAACTACACAGGCTGCATAGTACTCAATCAGTTTGAGACTCTCCACACCTACTTCCCAGTGAAAGAATTCCAAACGATGCTGCCTCTGAGCCAAATGCATCTTCAGGGGATATTTTAATTCCATCTTGCCTGCTGAGAAGAACTTCCTCTCCTATGGATTCCTGCATCACTTAGCTAGTCCCAGACTAGGAGCTTTCAGTTCTTTGCTTTGAAAATTTTCTCAAAACAGAGGCTTTTGGATCAGTATTTTCAAAAGCATATGAGCACTGAGCCCTTCCAGAACCTGCTTCTGAGCATGATGGGGGGCACTCAAAATGAAACTACAAACGACTGGTATTTGGATCCCCTGCCTTTCTCCCATAGTGGCCCTCAACAAGAAGTTAGCAAAGGGCAGTACGCAGCATGCAGTCTGTTCCCCCTCACTTTCAGTCTCACCTCTTCATGTTCTTACAAGACTATTTGTGCTTGAGAAGCCTCATCAGGGGTGTTACTGAAAGAGAAAGCTCTTGTCAGTATGTGGCAAGATGTGAAAAGATTATGAACACTGAAAACTGAACTCCTTTCTAATTCAGTCAGTATTTTCCTACTGTATAAGACACTGTGGACTTAGGCTCCACAGAGAGGTTGTGGAGTCTCCTTCTCTGGAGATTTCAAGACCCGTCTGGATGTGAACCTCTATGACCTGCTCTAAGTTATGGTTCTGCTCTGGCAGGAGGTTTGGACTCAGTGATGTCTGGAGGCCCCTTCCAACCCCTAACATCCTATGACTTCATTCTATAGGGCAAAACCCAAAGATTCAGGAGTTGAGTCAAACCTTGAACTATGCAGAAGAAAGGAAGATGTACAAAACTTAAGTGTTCAAGCAAACAGCAGGCTGCTGATCAAATGTGTATGCAAGTCTATCAGTTCTATACACTGGACCACGAGAAGAGTAAACTACAAAACCAGAATAGGCTGTTGCATCCTGACAGATTGCAACCTGTATTCAATCCACATCTGAGGTCCAAAACTCTTAGCAGCAGCACCTACTGTGAGCCACAGACATAAGCACCCTTGCTCCAGCCTATTATCACTGCAATTCATTAAACAGCTTCAAGAACAAGTATGAAGCATCCCTTCAAAGATATGCTGCCTATGATCTACTAAATTCCACTCACTACTCTATGCATCTCCAGCATTTGCAGGTGCCTTGCTTGAGATAAGCTTTCTGAATGTATCACAGTATCACCAGGGTTGGAAGAGACC
>VWZE01015628.1:0-11844 GCA_013396675.1 Eubucco bourcierii
ATTAAAATATTCTAATTAGCCTCAAACCAGCAAAAGCAGAAGCCTTGCAGAGGGGCACGTAGGATGCAACGCCATGTGCAGGTTTGGCACAATGTTACGCTGACTATGCAGGCCGATGGCATGCAGGCATTTAGAGCCTGTCCCTGGTCATGGAGTTCCAGGCAGTTCAGGATGCAACAAGGCAGTAGCAGCAGCAGTACATGAATACAACAGCAGAGAGCATGTTGTGTTACCTGTTCATCCCTTTTTATCAATACAGCCCAAGACCCTGGGACACAAATTAGCCAATCAGGATGGCACTTTGCCAAGCCTGACCATATCAGGGGAAGCCAGGGATTTTGTTTTCCTTTCCTGCAGTTGCTTCCCCCAGCACAGAAGGAGGGGGAGCAGGGAAACACGCCTGGGCAAACCAGAGTCCTTAGACTCAGTGGCTCCAAGTTCTTTGTCCTCTTTCCCACAGTTGCTTCTCCCCATAGCAGAAGGGGGGAGAGCAGAAAAACATGTCTAGGCAAGCCAGGACATGTATAAGCCTATTGTGACCTGTTTAGGCCTACCTAAATGCATTGAACCTCTCAGTCCATGACCCACATTAGACAATCATTCTGTGAATGATCATAGTGCTATTTACATTCTTCTCAGTGGTGTCCAATGCCAAGATAAGGAGCAATAGGTGGAAGTTGAAGCATAGGAAGTTCCATGGAAACAAGGAATTTTTTTTTCCCTGTGTGTGTGACAGAACATTGGAACAGGTTGCTCAGGGAGGTTGCCCAGGGGGGTTGTGGAGTCTCCCTCTCTGGAGATATTCAAGAACCTGCCTGGATATGTTCTTGTATGATCTGCTCTAAGTGATCCTGCTCTGGCAGGGGGGGGTTGGACTGGATGATCTTTCAAGGTTCCTTTCAGCCCCTAACATCCTGTGATTCTGTAATGTTTTCCTTTTACAAAAAACATACAGGTTCCATGAAAGATGGTAAACAGTAGGTAGAAATATTTAGTAACATCTGCGTTAATTTAACTCATAAATTATGACCTAGTAGGAGACATTCTGCTCTCTTGACTTTTTCATCTCCATCAGTAGGGATAAATACAACACATTTTCTCTCTCTGAAGCAAAACGAAGAAAATGTTCTGCTGAGTTCAGTTGACACTGGTGTGAGACAGATGCAGCAAAATAGATAACAGCAACTGTGCCTTATCCCAGTACATTATGAAGATATAGGTATTGGGACAGCTGAAAAAAATTAAGTCAGAGTTAAATCGATATCTTTGTTTTTACTGCTATTATCCATCTACATATGTCAAATAAAAAGGATTACTTCAGAAGAAAAATCAACATAGCTCAGACCTTTTGAAACACCTAAGAATTTAATCTGAATTCCTATACACACACAAAGAAGTGCATCAGGAATAGCTGAAATTTGCTGAAAGTTGGAGATAATGACTGTCTGATGATGATAACCCTAATCTATACAGAGAGATGGTATTTTTAGTTATATGAAGCACACATAAGTCCCACTGAAATCATCAGACCTGTGGCTATGATGAAAGAGAATATTTCTGCTTCTATTAAAAGATCAGATTAGGTCCTCATATATCAAAATCAAATTTTGAAGTCTGCAAAACAGACCCCAAAGTATATTTTTCCCAGGATATTTACTATTTCTACCCACTGATCTGCAGAAAGGAATAATCAATTATAATAGAGGTCTATCATGAGGGGGGAAAAAAAAGGAAAAAAAGAAAAAAAAACACCAACATTTTACAAAACATAATTTAATTTCTTTCAATCCTGGTATTATTAATTGCAAATAGATTTTTAAAAAAAGGGGGAAAAAAAGTAAATATGATACTGGACCTACTATGATTTTACAGCTCAACATTTAGTGAAATAGGAAGGACAGGGACCTCATTGTGTGGGTCCAGAGGAGGGTCACAAAAAATGATCAGGGGGTTGGAGCACCTCTACTGCAAGGACAGGTTGAAGGAGCTGAGGCTGTTTAGCCTGGAGAAGAAGAGGTTACAGGGAGACCTAACAGCAGCCTTCCAGTACCTGAAGGAGGCCTACAAGAAGGCTGGAGAGAGACTGTTTACGAAGCCCTGCAGTGATAGGACAAGGGGCAATGGTTTCAAACTAGAGCAGAGCAGATTTAGATTGAATGTTAGGAACAAAGTATTAAGTCAAATTTTCACCTTTTTCCTCTTAAACTATGTCCACACAACAGTTAATTAATTGTAGTCTGTGCTAGGAGCCTAGTTGGTATCTAAATATCATGAAGGACTACACTGTACGACAGGTAGAGTGTAACAATAGTTCTAATTTATACATGTTGCAAATAAAGAGACCACATTAGTAGCATTTAACATTACTGCACTTGCTTACCTAAGAAATCCCAAGACGTAATCTCTGAAAATACACATCCTCTCAAACTGTCACACATGCCCATGTTCTCTTAAGATTATGACAAACTAACAGAAATTAGAAAAACAGGAATATTTACTCTGTAGTCAAGATGTTCTGCCTTCTGATTAATCTTATCTAGGCTTTTAGAAGAGAATCACAGAAATATTCAAGTTGGAAGAGGTCCTCAGGATCACCAATTCCAACCATAACCCTACTCTACAAGGCTCACCCTAAAACATATCCCCAAACACCACATTCAAGTTACTTTTAAACACATCCAGGGTTGGTGACTCAATCACCTCCCTGGGCAAACCAATCCAATGCCTGAAAACATTGACCTATACCAGGCAATTGAGAGAGGATGTAGAGAATATCTTACAACTGTACTCCTGCACTTTTGTGAGTACGAAACCCAATTTAATGTCACATCAGATAAGGAAAGTCCCTTCCCTTTCACTCTTCTCCTGTTTTTGTCTGTATTGCAACACCATTTGTGCCAACGTGTTAGAAATCAGGAACACTAAACTTAAAATCAGCTGTGAAAACTACATCTGTTGTGTGCTCTTTACTTGACAGGGAAATTAGAGGGCAGTTCTTGTGAACTCTTCAAGGCTTGTAGAGGATTTCATTTGGAATGAAAAATGACCCACAGAGCGCAACTGTTCTGGGCTGGCACAACAAGGAACGATGAAATATTACAGATTAGAAAGAAGACTGAGAAAACTTTGTGCAATCTTGCTCTTGAGGACTCTTCCTTTCTTCTGTATTAGGTGTCTCACTTGCAAAGCCTAGCTGAGCACTGCTTCCCTTTTATTTTTAGCTTTGGAATTGGTTGCTCTGTTTCACATTTGTAGAAGCCTTTACCGATAGTAATGTGCAGTGGATAGCTCACTAGACCCACTAGACTCATGATCCTTCCTTTTTTCCCTGGCACTAAGCTAAGTTTCCAGTTGGGAAACGCAGTACATTGCAACAAAATGCCATTCCAGTTGAGATTTGGACTAGGGTTCTGGTGTGTACGATAGCATGCATTAGCAAGAAAGTGTGACTTTCTCCCCACTCCACCCCTCCCCCCCAACACCTAATCTGCTTCCCTGAGTTAGGTCATGGTTAAATTTCTCCATTTAATAAAGGAATTTTTATTAGAACACTCTTGCTATGCATCATCCTAACTGCTTCCTGGCATTGTAAAGATGAATCAGGAGAATTTGAGCTTTGAGGTTGAATAGTTCAGTATAGGGAATCACAGCTACTTTGAGATTTTCATTGTTTCATTTTTCATATACAAAACTGATATGCACATTACAACAGAAACGGGTGCAGTAGTCATCAGGCAGCAGCATTTTTATTGCTCCTCCTATTGCTGTTATTCTCCCTTTTTAAGGTGGTGATCAGTTGTTATAGGAAACCCTTTTCCAAGTTTTCTGATTTCTCTGAATTACTAAATTCCCTGGAAGAATCCTTGTGAAAGATTTTCCCGACTGAATTTCTGAACCCCATCTAATTAATTTTATATAAAGTCGTGGGTGGGACTTTCTGGAAATAAAAATAACTGCATATTTTATAATTCCTGCCTCGTGAATTCCCTCAACTGAGTCAATGACCCACACCAAGACCATCACTTCCTCAATAACAGGAATGAGCCTGAGGAATATTCATGATAATACAGAAGTTTACTCGTAAAGAATAAAAAGTATGTTTAAATTCCTTTTCAATATTTTACTGAAAAGAGGGACAACTTATTTCGCTTCTTCACCCAGGCTTCTGACCTTCAGCCTTCTCCCTTGTTTGTTCTCAAGCTTCACGTCTTCCAAAAGAATTAGAACTTCCCTTCGCATATCAGCAAAGTGAAAATTACTCTGGTTATTTATAGGCATATATAAAGAGGTCATTCAATCAGAAAAAGAAAATAAAGGAAAACAAATGTAAAAGACAGGAAAAGGGATGGGAGGGGGGGAAGAAAAAGAATCAGCAAAAACTATCCATATTTTCTGGATTACTAAACAGATACTTATCTGTCATTGAACTAATAAATGAAAGAATACTAACATCTAAGGATCACCCACAAGCACAAATGTACTTGTTAGCAGGGAGCTAGCTTTATGAGCCACATCAATCACCTAAAGATATACCATTTTAATTGCAATAAGATCTTGGAAGTGTCTGAGAGTCATCTCGCTGCACAAATGTACTTCATATGAGGAAAATGTCAAGTACATATAAAATGAAATTTGTAAATGTCTGTGCCTTACAGACATTAGGAATAGCTTTCAAAAATTTCAGAGAAGATGAGCACCATATAGAGGATTCTCCTATTAGTATTCCCAGAAGTACTCCCAACTCCAAGAACACTCACACTCTTCATGCTACAAAACTGTAAGGACCGTAGTTTGTTCAACCGCAAAGAATGCTAATAAATGGTGATGAATAAGTCCTCCTAGGGCTACACTAATTTCTGTGACTACGAAAAAATTAACTGAAAACTGCTCTGAATGTGGAGCGATCATCTGAGCTGGTTGTGTTTTGAAAATAGTTGTGATGGTTTGGGAGTTACCCGTCACCCCTACACACACTTTGTAAAATGACCCAGACTAGAAGTCAGCCAGTTGGAAGTTAAGAGATGAAGCTATATTTACAGCTTTGCACAATATACAAGCAGATATATACACTATATACAGAAATATACAAGTTAAAGGTAACACAGAAACACAACACCCCTCCCAGAAATCAGACCTCAGGAGTGGTTCCCAACCACCCTTCCACCTTTTCTCCACCCCTGTACCTTACTGCAAGGTTTACCTTATGTGAAAGTAAATTAGGAGGATTAGCCAGGTGAATTAGAAGAAAAGTTGTTAGTGAAAATTAATCGGCAGAGGAGCCAGAACCAGAAGCTACTAGACCACCCCAGACGCTGTGCTGCCAGAAAAAGAAAGACAGAGAAAATGCCTTATCTGTGTTTATGTTCCTTTACCAAAACAGTATCAACAAGTGTATAAGTGAAATAGACGTCACCGTGTTTTCCTTTCACAGCCTATAGTGTAATTTTCTCTATTAAAATATTCCAATTAGCCTCAAACCAGCACAATAGTTTTGGGAGAAGAAAAGGAGAAGCTGTAAAGAAGCACCTCATGTTTAAGACAGTGCATTGTTAGGACTACTGAAATTGTTACAGGCTTCAAATGTGTGAGAAGGAAACTAGTAAGAAGGAAAACCTTGACTGAAAAAAATAAAGGAGAAACAAGGTCAAAATAGCAACGTTGTCTGTAAAGAATTAAATTAGACTGGAGATGCTGATCCCTTGCTACAACTCCAAAGGACAAATTACAGTCCATGAACTCCATCAAGCAAAATAAACCACTTAGTCCTAAGAAACATATCAAGTACAACATACAGTGGGACAACAAAGTAGAGTTGGGTGACAAGTCTGACCTACTCACTCTTTTAGACCATAGAACAAGATATACACTATTTGTAAGTATTCCTGTGGTAGTAATAACTGCACAGGCATTGATAAATATATGATGCCAGAGTGCACTGGGAACCAGGGAAGTTTGGTATGCTCAGGCTGTTATAGGTTCATAGTCATCTGACTCAGACACAATGAGATTATCTCAGGGATATAGTTTAGGTTCAGATTTTCTTTTTCCTTAACTTTGGTGGCAGATTCAGCCTTCCCAGTAGCATCTCATTTTGCAGAAGCAGTTAAGGTACCTGAGGTGTATCCCACTCACTTAAACCATCCATCGAGGTCCTCCTCACAGTCAGAGACAGGTTGAAAGAGAAATACCTCATGCAAGTCCCTGCCCCACCTAAATGGTCTCTATACTGTAGGCACTGAATGAAAAGCCTTTGAGGGGCCTATTTGTATAGCCCTTGACTATAGAGAGAGTTTAGATTTGTGTCTTGGGCAGAAAAAATGATTGAGGAAAGACCATCTCAGTGGCCAGAGTGATTCTATGAACAGTACTGGTACTTTGCTGATCTACTTTGGGCTGAAGGGTGGAGAGAGGAGAATCCTGTTTACAACATGAGCAAAACTCAGAACTTCTTAAATAGACAAATAAGTGATTCCAACACAGGAGTGGAAGACAAATAAACAGAATGGGATAAGTCACAGACTGAAGATAGACTAAGTCACCTTTACAATTATGGTTATGGCACTGCAAATGAAAAAGGGTTTTGTCTACTAACTGCAGAAGAAGAAAATCAGTCTGAACTTGCATCAAGGTAGGACAATAAGAGACGTTTCAAATATATGGTAACTTTATATGAAGGTATTGCTCAATTGATAGTTCTGGCAGTGTTTTAGTGATCTATACTGTCACTGATTCTTAGGTTAGTCACAGAAGTTCAGACAATGCAATATCACCCACTGCAAGAAAACAAAGGTCCCAAGAACAGGTACATAAGAGAGCAGCTAGAACTCTCTAATTATTATGTTTGGCTTCAAAATATTATGGTATATGAGGATCCAATTTAATTGTTTTCTGATGTAATGATGAAACAGTTCCTCAAACCACAGTATTTTTCCTATTATGATGTATATATGAGAAATTAACTGTGTGACTAAAACAGACTTACTCACAGATTCTAATGTTTTTTAAGCTATCCTGAGTTCACCCAAAATTATTATACATACAGGAAAAGGCTTGACCTGTATAACAAAATTGTTTTAGACTTCATCCAGGATACTTTTCCACAATCACTGTTCTCTCCAGAATAGCATCCCCATCAGAAATACTTGGTGTCTTCTGAGGAAGTATTAAATGTTGAAGTATGATATAGTCCCAGGATAAAGTCCCATTATCTCCAATAATAATTAATATTCATCACCCTCAGTTATTCTGTAATCTTCAACCATCTTAGTTTGAAAATCATCTTTAATTTTAATCAAAATCATTTTAATTGTATATTTTATTACAGAGCAAGAAAAAATAAATGGAAATTAAAAGAATCTTAGTAGAAGTCCCAACATAGAGCTTTAATGTTTGCTGAAAGTGCTTTAATCTACCTTTTATAATCAAGTCTGCGAAAGTGTTTATCAAAACCAGTTAATTTAAATATGTAGATGTTGGAGGACATTTAATTTTAACACAAGAATGAAACCACCAAAGATCTCAGTTTCACAAGCTCATTTCTATGAGAGATACCTTGATCCAGACAAATAAGGATTTGAAATACCTAGTTTCCAGGAATTAACATCTTATCCTTCATTAGTCATATAAATTATATGAACTGAGAAGAAAATACAAAGCATTGAAACATGTCAGTATTGTATTCTAAAATGCGAAGTCAGACATCCACTACATCTCTCAAAACGTGTTTAAAAAAAGAGTCATGAGCTACATTGTACTTATTCCATAATGAATCAGGATGTTGTGGGTTTATAAAAGTTACTGAATTGCAAAAAAAAATTTAAAGGATCATAGTTTTCACAATGAATGAGAATTAATCACTTTTATAGGTCACCAGTAAGTATTGCAGTAAAAAAGCTGAACCTGGATCAGTCATTGGATTATCTGCTGAATGCTCCAATCAGCAATAGGCAGGTGAGCATTTACTGTGTCCTATCTCCCTTCTCCCTGTCTGGGAAGCTGTAATTTAATTTGCTGGCTGTATTCATTCACATATATCAATAATTATTTGCTGCTCCTACTGCAAGGCATCCACTGAAGCTTGAATGCGTTAAGGATGTTTCCAGTGCTGTCATTTTACAGAAACAGCATGGACTTTGTCCTTAATTGAAAGGCAGGGATAGCAAGGAGATAGTAGCAAGCATTTTGATCACTGAACTTGTAAACCATTTTAAGGTTTGATGTTTTCTGTTTCATTTACAGCCTTCTCCCAGTCCTTTAATATAAAATTGATTGATTATGTCACAGCCTGACATTGTCATTACAACCTCAGACCTGAAAAGTAGGGAATAACAAGAAACTAGATTTAAAAAGCAATTATTAAAGTTCTTAATAGAGAGCAAGTCAGTTGAAGAGATGGCTCTCCAGAAGCTGTTAACACAGACTGTTAGATCTTGCAGAAGAAGTAGTCAATTAAAAAATAAATTGGACATTGGTATGCTTGTTTACAGAAGCTGGAATCTGGATGATAGGCATCTACGTATGAAAGTCATTATTCCTTCAGAAATGAGATGTCTTGGGATGTGTGAGGCAGGACTCCTTTGGGCTTTAAACCTGTCTTTGATGCAGTGACTGAAACAGATCACAAGATTCTAAAGGTGGTTATATTAAAATTGCTGGAAGGCACTCACATCACAGATATTCTTTAATTCTTCAGAAGCAAATTCTGGAGTTGAGACCAAGCTTGGCACTCAGCAAAGTCTTAGAAGAAGATCCCTTGGTGGGATTGATCAAATTGAGAGCTTTTTTTTTTTTTTTTTTTTTTTTCAGTATATACGTTACCCTGAAGGTATCACATCAGTCCTCCTTAGTTCCTGATGTTTTTCACCCCATCAGTTATCTAGATCAGGAATACAGAAAAGAAAATATCCTTTTTTCTTTTTTCCACAGCAATTAGGATTTTGTGACATGTTTTTATGTTGGGGTGCCATATTTCTGTCACTTCCTTCTATCTTTTTTAAACTCTGTGCTAGCATTCGTCACAGCTATATTTATATTCACAAATACTAATTAAAAAGAAGTTACCTGTGGCAGGTCTTGTAGCATTTATATGTATACATATATATTTATGCACACATACACAAACCTATTTTAAATATACACATTAAGTTTTGGGGTTTTTTCAGTTGTTTATTTAGTTAGCTGAATAGCTCTCAGGTATTCCAGATTACTTTTTCCTATGAACAATATCTATCAAATTTGGCATAATGAACTCCTGCAAAGGTCAAATTTAAAGGATAAAATGAGCCTGCAGTGTGCACATGCAGCCCAGACAGCCAACCGAGTCCTAGGCTGCATCAAGAGAAGCATGGCCAGCAGGGCAAGGGAGGGGATTCTGCCACTTTACTCTGCTCTTGTCAGACCCCACCTGGAGTACTGTGTGCAGTTCTGGAACCCTCAGCAAAGGAAGGACATGGAAGTGTTGGAGCGGGTCCAGAGGAGGGCCACAAAGATGATCAGAGGGCTGGAGCAGCTCTCCTATGAGGACAGGCTGAGAGAGTTGGGGCTCTTCAGCCTGGAGAAGAGAAGACTTGGATGGGACCTGATAGTAGCCTTCCAGTATCTGAAGGGGGCCTACAGGAAGGCTGGGGAAGGATTATTTACAAGGTCCTGCAATGACAGGACAAGGGGCAATGGGCTTAAACTGGCAGAGGGGAGATTTAGACTGGATGTTAGGAGGAAGTTCTTTACAGTGAGGGTGGTGAGGCACTGGAACAGGTTGCCCAGGGAGGTTGTGGACGCTCCCTCCCTGGATGTGTTCAAGGCCAGATTGGATGAGGCCTTGAGTGAGCTGTACTAGTGGGAGGTGTCCCTGCCTATGGCAGGGGGTTGGAACTAGATGATCCTTGAGGTCCCTTCCAACCTTACCATTCTATGATTCTATGATTCTATAAATGCTGCAGGAAATGATGACTCTACAATAATCCTGTTATCCTTCTGCAATTCCAATTTAATTTTATTGAGTTGGACAGTGTGAGGGTTAAAGGGGTAACGACTTTCTCTCTGCTAACCCACATATACCCAAGTCCCCTGAACATGGCATTACAATCACCACTATAATTGTATTAGTAATTGGTACCTGTTTTGGTATTTTTTCTTAGTTTATGAGTATCAGCAAAAAAATGTTGAATAATTATTTAGTTGGCTCTGTGGGTATTTTTTTTGTCTTCGAGGGTAGTTTCGCCTCATAAAACACTGCAAATAGAAGACAAAGTGCATTGTGAACAACAGTGTTTTCGTAGCCGTTACCAGATGTTCATGCTATCCGTGGGTGGATGATCTACTAAATATTTGCATATACAAGATGGAACAAAGCTTCCAGATAACATTTTCCAAAAAAGTTCTTGGCATCAACCTAACCTTCCTCTGACTAAAACTAGCAGTGCCTTATTCTTGCAGATGGACTGCAATTATTTATTTATTCATTATTAGTTTTTAATTTAGTGTTTTACCAATGCAGTGCTGATTTCCATTGACTGTGACTATTCTTTGCATGACTTCTTCATAATTTCTGTTCCTATAATGATAAAAAAATATTCAGGGGAATATTTTTATGCACACTGGCACACACTTCAGAAATGTCTGTCTTCTGGAGCAAGGATGAAAACAAGGTTGCACTATTCTGCTAGACAAGCAGTTTAGTCTTAGGACAACCTAATTGTGTTATCAAATGCATTCCAGTAGCTTACCACATCCAAGCGAACATGGTCTTGTCACCTTTACAATGCCTCATCCTAAAACAGGAACTACACTGGAGCTGCTTCGGAGGCCTTTTGCCTTGCTCTGTAGTTTCCTGTCCAAGCTATGCTTGCTGTCAGAACACAATGTAACAGTTGTCTGCGTGACATGATGTCCCCTCTCCCTCTTGCCTGTCTGGTTAAAAACAAGTCCATATTTCTAAGGGCACATATTCTCTGAAGTTAGTACTGTAATACAGGTTTGCTCATCCACTCGCAGGAGGAACAGGCAAGCTATAGCCACACAACAGAGGTTATTTGCTAGTACAATGCTAGCCTATCCTTGCAACAGCTTTGGAATCCTATGGCAAGTAAACCAGCTGATTAAAAACTAGTTAAAGGCAACACCATGTGCAGTCATGTAAGCATAGAGTTATTCAGGAAAAGTAACTTTAAGAAAGCCCGTTTGAATATCTGCATACAAGAAACCTGGACATTTGTTTCATACAACTCCAGGGTGGCCATTTTGGGAGGTGCCACAGAAGACAGAATACATGAGAGACAAGCATAAACTGAATTAGTTTGAATATTTCACATGTGCTTATAGAAAAGTACATTCATTTTCACACTTCTAATCATACTAAATACATTGGCACTTGGGCAATCTGAGTACACTGCTACAATAAGTTGATTGTCTAAAACCTGATCAGGAAATGTAGTAATTTTTTAACAGTTCATTAGGTAAGGAAAGTCTCCTAGGTACTGAAAGTGTTCAAAAATGTTGCTGAATTTGTATTTTCCTCCAGAGTACTTTTGATGGAAAAATCCCTAGCAACTACAAACAAGATAGAAAAAAAAAAAGCAGTATCACATCATTGTCTTAGTTTGTTCCACACTGTGCACAGCCCATGGGCAAAGGACAGTGCTGGTTTGAGACTAATTAGAATATTTTAATAGAGAAAATTACACTATAGGCTGTGAAATACGTTTGCTGGAGAATTGTTTGGGAACACTAACCAAAACATATAGATAATTCAGTCTCTCTCTGTCGCTTGCTGGAGCAGCAGCTGCTGGGGCAATCTAGTAGCTTCTGGTTCTTGGTTCCTCTGCCGATTAATCCTCACTAACCACT
>VWZE01015660.1:9956-29509 GCA_013396675.1 Eubucco bourcierii
TAAAGGTAATACAGAAACACAACTCCCCTCCCAGAAATCAGAGTCCCCAGGAGGGGCTCCCAACCAGCCTTCCACCTTCTTCCCACCCCTCTGCCTTACCCCAGGGTCTGTCTTATGTGCAAGGTGAGTTTGGAGGATGGGCCAGGGAGGTTAGAAGCAGAGTGATAGTTGTGTTATACAGCAGAAGACAGCAGACACAGCAGCTCCCAGAGAGAGACTCTCTCCCTTACCTATATTTATGTCCTTGTTCTTATCCATCTCAGCAAGCCTATGAGTGCAGCAGACATCACCACTGTTTGCTTTTCACAGCCTGGAATATTTGTTATTTTTCATTAAATTATTGCAGTTAGCTTGAAACCAGCACAGTCAGAGGAAGTTTTTTGCTTTTACAGTTAACTTTTAATCTTCGCAAGGATTTGTGCTGTTTAGCTTTTAAGACTGATCTCGTGCCCATGTCAGCTGTCGCTGGAAATGGTGGAGACATTTGGAATCTGGAAGAATTAGCTTCATAAAATCATTATGCCTTCTTAAAAGGGTGCTAGCAGGTTCCTAGATGAATCAAACCATATTTGAAAAATTCTGTGGATCCAATTTACATTTCTTATGAGAGCATCCTAAAGGAATCTTCTGATAATACCCAACTGCGATGCAAAGTGCCATACCATGGGCTAGATCATGTCCACTTGCTTGTTTTCACTCTTAAGTGATAGCACATGATAGCAACAAAGTAGGAACAACTAGTATAGGTCTGTGTGCTGGGCAGCAGGGCAAGTGAGGGGATTGTGCCCCTTGACTCTGCTCTCCTCAGACCCCACCTGCAGTCCTGTGTGCAGTTCTGGAGCCCCCAGCACAGGAAGGACATGGAAGTGTTGGAGTGGGTCCAGAGGAGGCCACCAAGATGCTGAGAGGGCTGCAGCAGCTCTGCTGTGAGGACAGGCTGAGAGAGTTGGGGCTGTGCAGCCTGGAGAAGAGAAGGCTTCCAGGAGACCTTGGAGTGGCCTTCCAGGATCTGAAAGGGGCTCCAGGAAGGCTGGGGAGGGACTATTGACAAGGTCTGGGAATGCCAGGACAAGGGGCAATGGGTTTGAAGTGTCAGAGGGGAGATTGAAAGTGGCTGTTAGGAGGAAGTTGTTTGCAGTGAGGGTGGTGAGACACTGGCACAGGTTGCCCAGGGAGGCTGTGGAGCACAGAATCACCCAACGTGATCAAACCTCTCTGGAGGTGTTGAAGGCCAGACTGGAGGAGGCCTTGAGTGACCTGTACTAGTGGGAGGTGTCCCTGCCTATGGCAGGGGGTTGGAACTGGATGATCCTTGAGGTCCCTTCCAACTTTCCCATTCTATGATTCTATGAAATTAAAGCATCATTTGCTGAACTTTCCCACTCAAGAAAAAGGATCTGTTGCAGTCAGCTGATGCTGAATCAATGAAATTCCTTGTATGCTATTTTATTCCAGGCAGAGTGCATTTTTGTATTTGCATTTGTCTGTTATTTTGCTACTCATACATTCTCAGTTTAGAATAACCTTTACTAAGCATGAATAACAATTTCCTGCATTTTATTACCTTCAAAATTCCACTAGTGTTTTCCACTTTCAGATCCAAGGTTTAATGTTCTCTAGGATGCAGACAAATTGTGTTGCAGGTCTTATCTTAGCAATTTAAGTAAATAAAGACTATAAAGACTGCTCTTCATCTTTGGCTATTATTTCTTCTGAATTATGAAGCAATAGAAACACAAAATTAAGAATTAGAATCATAGAATCATAGAATGGTAAGGTTGGAAGGGACCTCAAGGATCATCTAGTTCCAATCCCCTGCCATAGGCATGGACCTAGCACAGGTCACTCAAGGCCTCCTCCAACCTGGCCTTCAACACCTCCAGGGAGGGAGCAGCCACAACCTTCCTGGGCAACCTGTGCCAGTGTCTCACTGCCTTCATTGTAAAGAACTTCCTCCTGACATCCACTTTCAGCTCAAACCCATTGCCCCTTGTGCTGGCGTTGCAAGACCTTGTCAATAGTCCCTCCCCAGCCTTCCGATTAGTTGATTCCAGCCTGCTTTAGTGTTTTGTTACCACTGAAATGTGTGAGCTGAGTATATAAAAGGATGTACATTTCTTACTGAGTGGTTGAATGGAACTTCTGTTATTGTCAGTAAGTTACTTTCCTAATTTTTTATGCATCACTCTAAAAATTGGCTTCTCAGTAATATGGTTCCATAAAATACATAGAATTTGTAATCTGTTTTACAGGGCTGTGACTCTCAAATGAGTGTGTCAGAACTGTCCTGCAGCGAAAGTACCTCCTCTTGTCACTCTCTGGTACATGGCTCAGCTCCAGAAATCCTCATTGGCCTCCTTTATAATGCTACCACTGGAAGATTATCAGCAGAAGTGATAAAAGGCAGCCACTTCAAAAACCTGGCAGCAAACAGACCACCCAGTGAGTGAAAATCTTTTTCATCCTAATGCTTCTGTACTGGTGGGGCTCTTGGTAGCACAGGCTTCAATCCTATCATTTAGTCTTACCCAATCAAAATGAAATAGAGCAATCATCAACTAATCTGTTTCATGTTTTATATTTCTAGTCAATTGGGAAATAGCAAAATCAAAAATTCAAAATATTAATTGTAAGCTGACAAGACTGTTTTAATTTTTCATGATGACTGACTAATAAATTACCTTTATCATTATGATAAATTGCTAAATTACTAATGCCTCACATCACAGGCCAAGAATGAAAAGTTAGTGTTTAAAGAGAAAGTACATGCCAGCTAATATTAACATAAACACTCTGAACAGTTATTGCTGTTCCTAGAGGGGTTGATACTGTAGTCTTTAATTGCTTATGTGCCTGTGTATGTGTGAAGACAGCAGAGGAACAAATTGAGACCTTTGGTGTGTTTGCTGTGCAGAAGAACTGTTCACCATCAGGAAGGATTTGAACTGTGTGTTCAAGCATTTGTTCAAAAATAACATTTGTCTGAACTACCTGTGAGCTTTATGTATTTGAAACTGGAGCCAGGTGGAATGATTTTGCTGTCTTTAATTGTTTGATATAGTTTGAGAAAGTAAACTTCATTTATTTAGTTTTAAGATGCTGAGTCTGAGTTACATAAATTTTAGCTGGACATACCTACCTGTTCCTCTTGATTGTGTCTAGAGGCTTAGGTTTTAGACCCTCTTTCTGTTTGGTAATCCCCATATTTGTATGACATTAGCAGGTAGGTTAGGTAGCAGGCTGACAACATTTTATAAGTCATTTGTGCATCTCACTTTGTCTTCAGAATGCAGGAAGAAAGCAAACTCAAGACTGATGCTTTCCTTTCTTGGCCCATGCTTTATTGTATCCATCAACTACATTTAGCTCTGCTTTGCTTTCTCTGTACTTTTCACAGTAATGGAGCCAGGCTTTGCTGACATGGCCAGAGAAGGAAGGCAAAAGAGGAATGTAATGATTTTATATAATCAGAGTCACCTCTCTGGAAATAAAGCATAGAAATAAATGGGGAAAGCCAAGAAGGCTGAAGAACCCAGGGATGGGAGAGGGAATGGACAGGAAAGAAGGCTTGGAGGGAAAGGACCATGTGTTCCCTTAAAGCAAAATCAGCACTTTAAGCTCATCTTCTGTAATCTCTAGAGAAAGCTGAGCTTTTCTTAGTATTTAGAATATGCAAGTTGGATAGGGCTTTAGTACTTGTTTTGAAGACAAACGCATTGGTTCCCTGGTATCTTAATTCCCACAGTATGCTCTGTGAGCTCACTGTGTTCAGCTAACATGTGTGTGAGTCCCTAGGGTCACAATCTGTTTCAAATTGCAAGAAAGCAGCATAGAAAATGGCACATAGCTCTGTGATGCTGTGTTCTATCTCACCTTTTTGGAGGGCAGATCCTGTGTGTTCCCTTTTGCCATTCTCTGTGAAGGATGGGGAAGTTTTGATGTTCATAGCAGTCCAGACACACTCAGGCAAGTCTGGGTTTGGAGTTTGTTGTTTCTAGAGAGCTGGAAGCTAATGCGCTTTCTGGGCCTGGAAAGACCATGCACATTGTGGAATCCCAGTTTGTTTTGTGGACCATTTTGTGCTATCTACCTCACCTCTGGCACACTTTTATATAGAGTCCCATAGCTGAATTTCAGATGGTAAGCATCCCTCAGCTGTTTTTGGACCTAAGCTCAAAGTCATCCTCATGCTCAAGTCCATCACTGTTCAAGAACCACAGCTCAGTTATCCGTAACTATAAAAGCGAAGGGCAAAACCAGCTTTAATTTTCAGCTCAGTGATTTTTCATTTTCTTGCTTTTGATAGATGAAGTATAACTACTGTGTGCAGTTTTTTCTTAGTATGCTGGAGTTTGCATGAAAAAGCATAAGGTTTGATAAAAAGGATGCAGTGACTTCAGCCCAGTCTGCCCTATCCCAATCGTCTGCACGATCCTTTCTGTTGCTGTGCTTTCAAACCCGGTAGCTATCAGTGCTGAGCTAACTCATGACATAAGCAGTGTAATTTTGGTTAAAGATTACACAAAAGCTGCACCAAAAAAAAAAAAATTAAAAAAAATCATTTCATTAAATTTTACCCAACAATCCTTTTGTTCAATCCTTTTTTTTTTTTCTTCTTTTTTTTTTTTTTCTGATCTATGCTGCTAAGGTTTTCTGTTCTTCCACTCCAGTGAAAAGTGTTTCCTCTTAAACTTTAACCTTTGATCCTCTCTCACCCAACTATTGACATCTGGTCATTATTTCTTTTACTGCTTCCCACCCTCTGTTGTCAGACGGACTGTTCTGTTGTCTAAAACACTTGATAGGTGGACAGGTTTATATAATCCGAGGTGAGTTCCTGTAGAAACTAATTGGATGTTGTCTTTTTCATGCAAAAGAAAACTTGCCAGCAGTAAAGCAATCCACAGCTGCCTACCATCTCGGTTCATAAAAACAGATGTTTATGATTTGTGGCACTCTGTAGTGCAAAAAGTCGCTTTTATCTCTGATTATGGATGTTGGGACTTCAGTGTACCTGCAAAGTGGAAATAGTCAAGGTGGTTCTTTTTACACAAGCACCAATCTTCTAATAAGGTTGTTCATTAACATGAATATGTCAGGAATAAAGAATGAAGCACCATATAGTCTCATACAGGTTTATAGTTCTTAAAAGCAGTCAGCCTCACAGAATGTGCATCCTTCTGCAGGAGCATGGCTTAGTGCTTCTAGCCAAGTGAAAGCAGAGCTTTACACATGAGGGTTTATACCCAAATGCTAACACCAAACATGTGCTGACATAATCTTGCATCAGCTTCTTAAAAGTACTTCTTAAGAGCACTCTACAACCTGTGTTTTAAACAACCATCTCGAGTGAAACAAACTCTTTTTAGAGGTACATTAAATGTACAGATTCTTTTTAAAGATTCATTAAATGTACAAATTCTTTTTAGAGGTGCTTTAAATGTGCAAATTCTTTTTAGAGGTGCATTAAATGTACAAATTCTTGTTAAAGGTGCATTAAATGTACAAATTCTTTTTAGAGGTGCATTAAATGTACAAATTTGTTTTTAAGGGTGCATTAAATGTACAAATTCTTTTTGGAGGTGCATTAAATGTACAAATTCTTTTTGGAGGTGCATTAAATGTACAAATTCTTTTTAGAGGTGCATTAAATGTACAAATTCTTTTTAGAGGTGCATTAAATGTACAAATTTGTTTTTAAAGGTGCATTAAATGTACAAATTCTTTTTGGAGGTGCATTAAATGTACAAATTCGTTTTGGAGGTGCATTAAATCCACAAATTCTTTTCAGAGGTGCATTAAATGCTCAAATTCTTGTTAAAGGTGCATTAAATGCTCAAATTCTTTTAAAAGGTGCATTAAATGTACACATTATTTTTAAAGGTGCATTAAATCCACAAATTCTATTTGGAGGTGCATTAAATGTACAAATTCTATTTGGAGGTGCATTAAATCCACAAATTCTATTTGGAGGTGCATTAAATGTACAAATTCTTTTTGGAGGTGCATTAAATGTACAAATTCTTTTTGGAGGTGCATTAAATCCACAAATTCTATTTGGAGGTGCATTAAATCCACAAATTCTTTTTGGAGGTGCATTAAATGTACAAATCTTTTTGGAGGTGCATTAAATGTATTCCTTCACAAATCTAGTATTTTTTTGTTTGCTCAGTTGTGAAAACCTCCACCTTTGCTTTGCTGTTGTGAAAACCTCCACCTTTGAATGCACTTTGCTACATTTTAGTCTATAAAAGAAATGACACTGAAAAGCCCAAAGTGAGAGCCACATCCATGCAGAGATTATTCTGAGCATTTCGTTCCAGCTTTTTTGGCTACCATCACTGTGTATCAGCGTGTTTGGTTGTATTTCTCTCTCTCTCTCTGTCACTTACCTTCATTCCACTTTGCTTTGTTCTTATTTTCTGGAATTTCAATGGTATGCTTTACAGTGCTGTGGCTAGTTGGA
Organism: Eubucco bourcierii; assembly: GCA_013396675.1. NCBI lineage: Eukaryota > Metazoa > Chordata > Aves > Piciformes > Ramphastidae > Eubucco > Eubucco bourcierii. Next base: position 16,423 of record VWZE01015660.1, read on the forward strand.
GCTTGCTGAGTGTTAATGCAGTTCTGTGTAGAGCAAATAAGGCGGGGGTTGATGGGCTGAGGATTGTGAGGTGTACCTTTAACACATTTACACAGTACTAAAGCCAGTTAATTTGTTAGTGTGTTTGTAATACTTTGCTCATTTGTCATCTTCCCATGTGTCTAAAGTAAGCTGTGTTCAGTCAGCCTGTTCCACGCCACATCCTTGTATCTCACAGATACCTCTCTCTTGAGAACTTGTAAGGCATCTGACGTTCCAAAATGTGCTTTGTTTTGCAGACACATACGTTAAGTTAACACTGCTGAACTCGATGGGGCAAGAGATGTCCAAATGCAAGACTTCAATCCGCCGAGGACAGCCCAATCCTGTGTACAAAGAAACCTTCGTTTTCCAGGTGGCGCTGTTCCAGCTGTCAGATGTGACACTGATACTGTCTGTGTATAACAAGCGCAGCATGAAGCGGAAAGAGATGATAGGGTGGATTTCCTTAGGTCTCAACAGCTCAGGAGAAGATGAACTCAATCACTGGACTGAAATGAAAGAATCTAAAGGACAGCAAGTATGTAGGTGGCATACTTTGCTCGAGTCGTAGCGGAGAGCACCGAGCGCAGTCGTGCTTTTAGGAGAGAAGATGATCATCCCTGGTCACAATCAACAGATTTGCTGTGGAAGCAGAGAACAACAATTGAGGCCAACATTCCATCGTACAGAATGCACAGGGTGCAGAAGTGGTGGGGTTTAATCTCCAACCTTCACGTAGTGTCAGACACCTCCTTGGTGTCAGAGAAGCCTTGCTGTACACAGACACGTTCGCGGTCCCTCCTCCATCCACCTGATGCTGTATTTGTTTGGGATTGTTTTGTGGTTTGCGATTCAGAAATGTTCTCTAAAGTAATGTAAGCTCCTTCTTGTGTACTTTGTTTTGGGTATTGTTCTAATAATGTAGCTTCTGACCTGCCTGCATACAGATTAAAGGTCAATAATTTGTGCTCAGAGAAAAAAAAAAAAAAAGATGGTCTGTAGAGCAAAAGAAGAAGGCAAAAGTCACTTGTGGAGAACTTAGTAACGTAGCAAATATGAATATACTGTTGTTTTACACTGAGATTCTTTCCAGGAGCTTAGTACAAGTAAGTTTTGGGTTGGGTTTTTTGTTTGTTTGTTTGTTTGTTTGTTTTTGATATGCAGTTGGTTTGAAAAACAGTAGCTTTTGGGCATCAGGTGAACTTTAACATCAAACTAATGTTTCTTCAGCCCGTGACGGGAACGAGCTCTATATATGGCATAAATTGGGGTTCTCCCTATTGCCTGTACTTCTGTCTAACACAGAGAGACCAGAACATTAGTTTGGTCCCTTCCAAATGTCCTTGGACAGGTTGTACTGTGAAACTATGTAACTTTCTGTTGAAAGCACTTCCTGTATTCCTGTATTCCAGTGTAAGGAAGCTCATGGAGCACGACTTTGCTAAAATATATTTTCATCAAGCAAATTGATCCAGATTGCTTTAAAAGGTCATCAGTTAGAAGCTAGGTCAAAAGACTGTGAGGGAAGTGGCAACAGTGGAACTGCTTTGAATGAATGCAAAGTACTGTGGCTTCGGTTGAAACAGCCTCTTCCAAGCTATTTTAGGCATTGCTATGTGCTGTTTGTTGGAAGCAGAGAACAGACCAAGAACTTTTACCTTTCTTCTTGGAGAAGAGAACAACAGTAAGTTATTTTTCTAGTGATTTGCCAGCAATTGAATGAATGTTCATGCCCAAAGTAGAAGCTTTCTTTGCTTATGTTCAGGTTGGGAAGTGCAGCTTTCTAACCATGCAGCTGAGAAGCTGCAGGTGCAGCAGAAGTTAACCGTCAGGTAAACACCCATGTCTGAAATCAGGGAAATGTCAGTGCTTCTGAGGTTCCTCTTTGTCCTACAGAACTGAAATCACACCAATTTACTCACTACTGAACCGAATTCTTACTGCTTCAACTATGGACTGTGGAGTAAAAGATTTTTTAAAAGCTTCCCAGTTATGCTTTTTGAATATTCCCAAATGTTCCAAAAATGTTCTGAATATTCCAAAAATGTTCTGAGTATTCTCCAAATGTTCTGAATATTCCCCAAATACTCTGAATATTTCCCAAATACTCTGAATATTCCCCAAATATTCAGAATATTACCCAAATATTTTTAATATTCCCAAAATATTCTGAGTATTCCCCAAATATTCTGAATATTCCCCAAATACTCTGAATATTCCCCAAATATTCTGGATATTTTCCAAATATTTTTAATATTCCCAAAATATTCTGAATATTCCCCAGATACTCTGAATATTCCCCAAATACTCTGAATGTTCCCCAAATATTCAGAATATTATCCAAATATTGTTAATATTCCCAAAATATTCTGAGTATCCCCCAAATATTCTGAATATTCCCCAGATATTTTTAATATTCCCCAAATATTCTGGATATTCCCCAAATATTCTGAGTATTCCCCCAAGATTCTGAATATTCCTCAGATTTTTTTAGTCTACCCCAAATATTCTGGATATTCCCCAAATATTCTGGATATTATAAAAATATTTTTAATATTCCCCAAATATTCTGAATATTCCCCAGTTATTTTTAATATTCATCAAATATTCTGAATATTCTCCAAATATTTTGAATATTCCTCAAACATTCTGATTATTCCCCAAATATATTGAATATTCCTCAAACATTCTGAATATTCCCCAAATATATTGAATATTCCCCAAACATTTTGAATATTCCCCAAACATTCTGAATATTCCCCAAATATATTGAATATTCCCCAAACATTTTGAATATTCCCCAAACATTTTGAATATTCCCCAAATATTCTGAATATTCCCCAAATATATTGAATATTCCCCAAATATTCTTTTTGCCTGTAATTATAAGTTTCATTTACTTACTGCTGTATGGAAAGAAAGTGATTTTTTTCCCCCCCCCTTTCTTCTTACACATGATGTCTTAATGTGGGACCTCACTGACTCTTGTAGCACTTACTGGGTAGAAGAGTGAAGTTTGGGATTTTTTTGGAGATAATTCATGCAAACCTTCAGCACTCTCATTAGGACAAATGTTTTTCATTTCTTTCTAATGCCTTTGAATGATCCTGGCTTTAGTGTACACAGACAGACAAGTACAATCTTTCTTCTTACACATGATGTTGATGTCTTAATGTGGGACCTCATTGACTCTTGTAGCACTTACTGGGTAGAAGAGTGAAGTTTGGGATTTTTTTGGAGATAATTCATGCAAACCTTCAGCACTCTCATTAGGACAAATGTTTTTCATTTCTTTCTAATGCCTTTGAATGATCCTGGCTTTAGTGTACACAGACAGAGAAGTACAGTGAGACTTGAGGCAGTACATACGCTGTAATAAAAAGACTTCACCTCGTTCTCAAGGTCTCACAACACTCAACAATGTCATTAAGTTCTTTTTAAAGGAAATTGTAATTCCACTTTTTGGGTTACTTGATGCCTTTTGAGGGGCTTATTTGCAGGGTCAGGCTTTCAGATTTTATGATTTAAAGATTTAAAACATTGTTACAGGCCTTGTGTGTGTGTGTGTGGTATTAAGCTTCTGCTTCATTTACAGAAACTTTATTTACTGCCTACCAATAATGCAAAAACTTTCTTTAAACAATAACCATCTTGCAGTAACATAATGCAAGTTATCTTTCAGTCCTTTTCTTTCCTCAGTTTGTGAAGTAGAATGTTGAGTGTAGAACTCAGTAAGAAATCAACATCAATTTTATATGCATATGGAAAATGCTCAGATGTCCCAATCCTTTCTGTGTTACAGAAACGCTGATTTAGAAGCTGTTCAAGAACAATTCTGCCATGGTGGTGGAACTGTTTTTTCTCCTCCTGTTTGTGGATATTTGGGTACTCTTTGCTAAACCTGAAAGTTGTCTCTTGATGGTTGTCTCTTCATACAGGTTTTGCTTTATCAAATAATGCATAGTATTTCCTATAAGCCAGAACTAAGCAAATCAGTTCCAGTGGAGAAAAGAACTTAACATCACCATTAAAAACAGCTAAGTCAGTTTGGAAGGTGCAGCAAAACAACCTCTTCCATAACCAAACTAAACTGACTCCGTCCTGACTTAAATTTCTGCTTGTGGGTTGCATTGCTTCACTTTGACATCCAACCATTAAGGGTTTTGAGCCATGGAAATCTTCATTTAGACACAGCAGAGATTTAGAGCAGGCTGTGTTTGCAGCATTTGAGGAGAGGAATCTCTCTAGATTATGTGACTTTTCCCAAGATCCAGTCTGTGCTTCCCAGAAGGAGCCTTGGCTTGCTTGGATTTATACTGTACCAAGGCTGGGAACTGAATGTGTAAGGAAAGGAAATTGATGTTTGATTTTCCTCCTTGACTTGCTTGGATTTATACTGTACCAAGGCTGGGAACTGAATGTGTAAGGAAAGGAAATTGATGTTTGATTTTGAGGCAGTGGAATATGAATTGTCCATGCACTTCATGGAAAAAATGGCATATGAATGTGTCCAGCCACACCAATAACTGGATTCACCCTGGGGTTTTTAGCATTTAGCTATAGTATCAGTAGCTGTCATGTTGGTTATTTTCTTCCTAGGTCTCACAATTTGTTTGGCACTTTGTTTTTCTTACTGTTTTATGCAAACTAACAATTTTGTATTTGAAACCTGCCTTTAGCTATGGGGTGTGGGGCTGAAACCCTGCATAAGGGCTCATATATCCAGTGTGGGTTTGTACCTTCAGTTAGCTCTTAAGCATGGAACAGAATTTCTAAAGAGCAAAGCATCAGAAAAAAAAAATTACAGGCATTTATGTTTTCTTCAGAGTTATCTTTGCCTTTTTTTTTTTTTTTGGTTAGCTTTGTGTTGTTTAACTTTGTTCAAAAGTACAGTGAACACTTGGAGTAGTATATCAAATTAATTACTCTTTTGTGTGCCAATTTACCATGTAGGGATGACTGTTCTAGAATTGAATCTCTTTCCTGTCAGTGTAGCCTTAAAGAATTATCACACAGTGTGTTCTTGCAGGTTCCTTTCTTGAAAATATTTCTGTCCTTTCTGCCTAAGACCTGTTGGGGTTAATGTTTAGAACTTCTCACTTGGGCATTCTGGAAGTATTATAAATATGAAAAAGCTAATTAATTTCTGTAAGAGTAAGGTTGTGAAGGGCAGTGCAGGCAAGCATGGCGTTACTGCACAGGAGGAGGTGTTGTGCAATGTCTGCAGGACACAAGGAGTCAGCAGAGCCATGCTGCTGCTCACCATCCAGCCAGGTGGCACAGGCAAGGAGTCATAGAATGGAAAGTTGGAAGGGACCTCAAGGATCAGCCAGTTCCAACCCCCTGCCATAGGCAGGGACATCTCCCACTAGAACAGGTCAGTCAAGGCCTCCTCCAGCCTGATCTTGAACACCTCCAGGGAGGGAGCAGCCACAACCTCCCTGGCAACCTGTGCCAGTGTCTCGCCACCCTCACTGCAAACAACTTCCTCCTAACATCCAGTCTAAATCTCCCCTCTGACGCTTCAAACCCGTTCCCCTTGTGCTGGTATTCCCAGACCTTGTCAATAGTCCCTCCACAGCCTTCCTGAAGCCCCCTTCAGATCCTGCAAGGCTACTCTAAGGTCTCCTGGAAGCCTTCTCTTCTCCAGGCTGAAGAGCCCCAACTCTCTCAGCCTGTCCTCACAGCAGAGCTGCTGCAGCCCTCTCAGCATCTTGGTGGCCTCCTCCGGACTGGCTCCAACACTTCCATGTCCTTCCTGTGCTGGGGGCTCCAGAACTGCACCCAGGACTCCAGGTGGGCTCTGAGGAGAGCAGAGCCAAGGGGCACAATCCCCTCCCTTGCCCTGCTGCCCACACTGCTCTTGCTGCAGCCCAGCACACAGTTGCTGTCTGGGCTGCACTCACACTGCAGCCTCATCTTGAGCTTTTCATCACCCCACACCCCCAGGGCCTGTTCCTCAGGGCTGCTCTCAGCCATTCCCCACCCAACCTGGAGTTGTACTTGGCATTGTACTTACCCAGGTGCAGGACCTTACACTTTGCCTTGTTCAATGTCCTGAGGTTGGCCTGGGCACAGCTCTGCAGCCTGTCCAGGAGTCAGCAGAGCCATGCTGCTACTCACCATCCAACCAGGTGGCACAGGCAAGAAGGACAGTGCTGGTAAGATTCAAAACTGGGTCTCTGTGGTGCTGCCTCATGCTCAGGACTTAGGACATCCCCACTGTAACCATGGTGTGAGATCAGAGTGCAAGGGCAGAAGTTAGGCAAGGTGTGAGCTAGGTGTTCTGCTGCTGGAGAAGTATGGCATAATAGCTAAGTCAAATGAAACCCCTCAACCTCATTAGTAGTTGGATTTGGCTATGTGCTGAATGAATGTATGTACTCTTCCTCCAACTGAACATCCTTTAACAACTATGAGAATACTCAAACTGGAAACTGCTTCTATGACATTTACCATAGGAGATCATAGAATAGACTCATAGAATGGTCTGAGTTGAAAGGAACCTCCAAAGGTCATCTACTCCAACACCCTCTGCAATACTCAGGGGCATCCTCAACTAGCTCAGCTTGCTCAGAGCCCTGTCAAGCATCTCCAGAGATGGGGCTGCAACCACCTCCCTGGGCCACCTGTTCCAGTGTTCCACTACCCTCATGTACATTTTGCAGCCATTCCTGGTGGCAGAGGCAGTGCCAGCATCAGTGCCTTCCCCTTTGAACATTTGAGGTTATAAACCAAAGTAAGAGACTGTCCCAGGTTGGGAACTATAAGGTTAAAAAGAGTCCTCTGGGGACTGGAAGATTGTTATTCCATCCCATCATTCTGCTATCTCTTCATAAGCTCAGGCCAAGGCCAGCTTGTGCTCCTTTCCTCCCCCTCCAGCCTTGTGCCAGGCAGGAGCTCCCTTATCAGGATAAACATGTAAGGATAGGCCTGGTTTGGGGCCTCAGGAGGCTGTGCTTAGGCCTCTTGGATGGCAGTGGCATGGAGGGGGGGAGGGTTGGAGCACTGGGGATTGTAGATTTAGTTTTGGGTTGGGGGAAAATTCAGGGGGTTTGCTAATGGCTTATGGATCTGCTCTGTAATTTCTGTCTGTAACTCTGCAAATACAATTCTGTTTTTCTGCAATTCGTTTGAGAGCTTCGCTCTGTCGACTCTTTAAACCCACGACAGAGGCCTAGCTCCAAATCTCTTGATGCATATTGTGAGGTTCCTGGAGAGGGTCAGAGTGATGCCTAGAGGTCAGGGCTAGCCCTTTGCTGTCAGGAGCAGGAGGCAGTTATAAGCATTTCTGAGGCCGAGAAATGTTTGCGTTAAATTAAGCTGATAGAGTCTGAACGTCTGAGGTTATAAACCAAAGTAAGAGGCCTAGCTCCAGATCTCTGGGTGCAAATCATGAGGTTCCTGGAGAGGGTCAGAGTGATGCCTAGAGGTCAGGGCTAGCCCTTTGCTTTCAGGAGCAGGAGGCAGTTATAAGCATTTCTGAGGCCGAGAAACGTTTGTGTTAGATTAAGAGCGAACATCCTTTGTCCCTTTGTTCCCCTTTGTCACACCTTTGGAGCAATGTTTGTCTAGAATGTGTTTGTGTTAGTGATTTGTTCACTTTTCTCCTTAATGACTTGCTCTTGCAAACTGCCCAACCTCAGAGGCTTGTCTGTGGCAGTCACTGGAGCAGTCAAGGGCAGTCTGCACCTCTTACAGCAGTGTAGTGCTACTAAATTTCTGTGACCTCTCCAAGTTTCTGACATTTCTGAAACGTAAGCAAACCAAAAGTTTTAATACAAAATAGAAGAAGGAAACGTTTTATTTTTCTTTTAAGGAGACATGTGTGGTAGGAATTGAATACAGACACATACAAATTCTAACAAGAAGTCTGAAGTAAAACCAGAGGATGAGGTTTGAGGGGAAGGTTTTTGGAACTTTGAAACTAGCAGTCCTTTCATTTAACTGAGAGTTGTATTGAGCCCTGTGCTTGTTCATCACACTTTTCTGAAGGGATTAAAAAAAAACCCCACATGTCCTGTTTAAAGCAGTCTTTAAAATTAGGGCTTGCCACTTGTAAGGCAAAATCACTTCCTCCTCAGGCTGGATTCTAAGTAACAGCTAAGCATCCATTTAATTCTTCTTGATGTTCCCCCCAGCACAGGAAGGACATGGAAGTGTTGGAGAGGGTCCAGAGGAGGCCACCAAGATGCTGAGAGGGCTGCAGCAGCTCTGCTGTGAGGACAGGCTGAGAGAGTTGGGGCTCTGCAACCTGGAGAAGAGAAGGCTTCCAGGAGACCTTAGAGTAGCCTTCCAGGATCTGAAGGGGACCTACAGGAAGGCTGGGGAGGGACTATTGACAAGGTCTTGGAATGCCAGGACAAGGGGCAATGGGTTTGAAGTGTCAGAGGGGAGATTGAAAGTGGATGTTAGGAGGAAGTTGTTTGCAGTGAGGGTGGTGAGACACTGGCACAGGTGCCCAGGGAGGTTGTGGAGCACAGAATCACCCAATGTGATCTGTTGAGCAAAGATCACATTGGGTGATTCTGTGCTCCACAACCTCCCTGGAGGTGTTCAAGGCCAGGTTGGATGAGTCCTTGAGTGACCTGTACTAGTGGGAGGTGTCCCTGCCTATGGCAAGGGGGTGGGAGTAGATGATCCTTGAGGTCCCTTCCAACTTTAACCATTCTATGTACATGCCTGTGTGCCTGCTCTTAATGAGAGGAGCCCATGGGCATCAATGGAGAGTTAAGACCTGACCCTGCAAAAGTGTGAAGTGCAATGGGAGCACCAGAGCAGTGGTACAGCAGGGCACCTGCAGCACAATCAAATGCCATTTCTAGCATGAATTGAAGTATAACCCCCCCCAAATATCCAGATACTGTCACAAAGCTGTTATTTAACAACCTCTTACTTTTGTTTCTTCTTTTCCTCAGTTTCTGAAATGTTTTTAAAACTTAGATGTTAAAGCAATCCTGGGAGCTGTTGACCACTCAAAGTGGAATATTTGGGAAAGTTTATTGTTAGAATGAGTTGTAATTGTTGCTCTGAAGGCTTGGTCTGCGTAACTCGACTGCCAGAGTTTGCAGTGTTTCACAGCTGGATTTCAGACTGGTTTGTTCTGCAGGTAGTTTTGAAGGGGAAAGTCAGAGGAGCATTTGCTTGTCGGTGAGTCAATGCCTGATGAAAAGATGTCACCTGTGAGGGAGCATGAAAATAATAGATGGCTTCGTACAGCGGCAGGGACACTGATGTATAGTCCACCCTTGGAACCCTATGGCCCACACAGAGAAACTCTGACATGTGGATTGTGAGAGTTTGTACATTCACAGCAGCAGTGGCCTGTCTGGGCCCTCCATGGCTTCTGACCTAGTGGATTTTATAGATGTAAGCACATAGATGGTGATTATTTGCCTATGGTGAGAAGGGCAGATAACAGCTGGCCCACAACTCTAGCCTCAGTGGGGAATGGCTGAGAGCAGCCCTGAGGAACAGGCCCTGGGGGTGTGGGTTGGTGAAAAGCTCCAGATGAGGCTGCAGTGTGAGTGCAGCCCAGACAGCAACTGTGTGCTGGGCTGCAGCAAGAGCAGTGTGGGCAGCAGGGCAAGGGAGGGGATTGTGCCCCTTTGCTCTGCTCTCCTCAGAGCCCACCTGCAGTCCTGTGTGCAGTTCTGGAGCCCCCAGCACAGGAAGGACATGGAAGTGTTGGAGTGGGTCCAGAGGAGGCCACCAAGATGCTGAGAGGGCTGCAGCAGCTCTGCTATGAGAGAGTTGGGGCTGTGCAGCCTGGAGAAGAGAAGGCTTCCAGGAGACCTTAGAGTAGCCTTCCAGGATCTGAAGGGGCCTATAGGACGGCTGGGGAGGGACTATTGACAAGGTCTGGGAATGCCAGGACAAGGGCAATGGGTTTGAAGTGTCAGAGGGGAAATTGAAAGTGGATGTTAGGAGGAAGTTGTTTGCAGTGAGGGTGGTGAGACACTGACACAGGTTGCCCAGGGAGGGTGTGGAGCACAGAATCACCCAACGTGATCAAAGATCACGTTGGGTGATTCTGTGCTCCACAACCTCCCTGGAGGTGTTCAAGGCCAGACTGGAGGAGGTCTTGAGCGACCTGTGCTAGTGGGAGGTATCCCTGCCTATGGCAGGGGGTTGGAACTGGATGATCCTTGAGGTCCCTTCCAACCTTCCCATTCTATGATTCAATGATACAGTGACACGGATTCATTTAGCCTTAAGAATTCATCACTGCCCCTCCTTAAGTTCAAACAGGATTTCTTCCTTTCTGCAAACTCTGCAGAAATTTTATGCACCCAACATATCTATCTGTATTATGCCTACCTGAATATGGTATTGCTAGCAAGCTTAGTTCATGCATCACATGGTGTGAGTGAAGTAATAAATTGGTCTGGTGCATGCTTGGTCAGGTTTTACTGTGCAGGCTTACTCTGGTGTAGCACAGAAATAAGAGGAACATGCCAGGAGTCGAGGAAACAGCTGTGCCCAGAAAGGGACAAGGCAAAACTAATAGCAAGAAGAATTTGTTCACTTCTTTGGAAACACCTGCTGGTCAAGCTGCCCTAAAGCCTCCCAAAGCTGCCTGACTGCGAGGATCCTACTCAGGAGAGCAGCAGTGCTACCATACCACGGAAGGAATACCTCATGGACATTCAGGGATGTAATCAATCTCATCCTTTTCCCTCCTGTATCTGAGGGCAGGAGTCCTCAACCCATTGTATCAAGTTAACTTCTCTTTACACATCCTGTGGAGATTCAGTGTGTGTTGGACTGCTTTGTGGTTTTTGGTTCATGACCAAAGCATGAGTCTGAATGAACTGGGAGAATTAACCCGAGGCATCATCATAACTCTGAGGTGTAATCTCTGGGCCATGGTGCAGGCAAGGGGCAGGGCTCTGGGCAAGTTTTGCCAATGGCTTCAGAACATTTGTAAGCAGCTGAATGTGGTAAGGAGTATTTAGCAAAAAGAAGATAGAGCAATGATCCTTTTTTTTTTAACTCTACAGCTAGTTTGCTGTCCTTCCCTGTAAACCACAGGGTTCAGTAGTGCTCAGCATTGGTTTGTTTACAGTAACTGTTTTTAATGTGGTTTTTTTTGTGACAAAGTGGAGTTGGTGAAACCTTTTATTCAGTGTTTCCCTTTCTTTGCTTTTCTTAAGGAGAGGTTTCTCCTTATATTATATTATATATACTTTCTTACAGAGCTTTCTTACCTATTTTTGTATAAGAGGATTTAACAACATAAAAAAAATGAATGCTCTATGAGCAAGCTGTATCACTGTTACACAATCTATAAAGTGCTAATACAATGCTGAAGGGCCTGAAGCTACTGCCTTCTACTCAGCTCCTGGTTGAACTGATGGATCCTTCACCTTGTCTGGTACCTTTGCCTCTAAGCAGTTCTGTCTGTTTCTCTGGGATGACTCCAGAGAAAGGCGCCGTTTAGCATGAGTAATAGCAGTAAAACTGAGCCTCCTCTCCATTCTTAGCCAGGACATCTTGTGAGTAAAGGCTGCTGGCTCTGTCCTAAAAGTGTACTGATAGATCATAGTGCCCACGGACTTGAGTAGCTTGGAGCTTTTTTTCTGGTGGCTGTAAGCTAACAGTGGATCTTGGCGAATACAAATACCGAATCCTGCTGCTAGCGGCGAGGTGATTGAAATGTGTTTCGCATTCTTTCATTGGGATGTAAGGAGCTAAAATGTATTTCACATTCTTTCATTGGGATGTCAGGAATTAGGTTTCTCAACCATTATATTGTGCAGAGGTAGCACACATTTCACTGCGTTTGGGAGAAGTATGGAACACAGAATATGTAGCATTTCCTTGCATACTTTTATACTGCCTGTATGCCACCGACGCGCTCGGTGCCGCCTTTCTTTTGTACAGAACTGACACACAGAGGAGCTGAAGTGACAGTGTGTGAGCAGTGACACTGCAACTGAAGAGATGTCTTCACCTGGGTGTTCCTGGTACAGGAGGTTCCAGATGGCAGTTCAGTTTAACACAGTGCATTGCTCTGAATCGGAATTTTTCCCCATCCCTTTCTTACCTCCCACCGCCACCCCCAGTTCCAAGAAACCTCCTCATAGGACTGTTTATTCCGAATGGATTCCTGTGTCTAATGTAAGTCACACGGTGTTAACCAAAGAGCCAAGTCTGTTTCTAATCCTTTTGACAAATAATGTTTGGACTTATAACCACTTAAAGACAGAACTGATAAAATGGATCTCCTTGAGCAAATAGAAAATAGGCTTCTGTAAATGCGACTCCCAGCCGAGAATCCCAGATACCTCTTTTCTTCTTGGTGGTGCATTGTGGTGTCAGTAGCAAAGCCTGCCAGCTGTGGTTCTTGGTGTATTTGAATCAAAATCCCATTGCAAGCAAAACTACAAGGCAGGCAAATTAGCTTGTTTTACCTACTTTGCTACACCTGAAATGTGTAAAATGAGCTTGTTTTACCTGCTTTATAGCTACACCGGAAACCTGCGGCTTCCTGAGAACAGATTTCAGCTTTTCTGTCTGAGGTCCTGATACTCTAACAACAGTCTGGTGTGTGCTGCTCTGCCAGAAACAGACTCATGCTGCATTCTCTGTACAGTTCTTACTCGTGTCCCTTTTCTGTATAATAGAACATAGCACCCAACTACTGTTTCAACTTGAAGTTCCTTAAATTTCAGTGCGTGTAGAGCCTTAAACATTTACGACACCGAGCACAGTTTGAATGGGAATGAGGTTTATATTTGCAAATCCTGTTTGGCACAGAAGTCAGAGAATTATTTTTGTATACCAACCAGAGATTGTAGAAAATTGATATACTGCAGTCATGTTATCAACCATGCTTCTAATTAAGTGCATCTAAAAGCAAAAATATTTTGCTAAAGATTTTAGAGGTGAGCTATCAGCTCTCATTTCCTTCCTTGGATTTGCTTTGGGGGGGTTATTTGTTTGTTATTTGCTTGGAGGGGTTATTTGTTTGTTATTTGCTTGGAGGGGTTATCTGTTTGTTATTTGCTTGGAGGGGTTATCTGTTTGTTATTTGCTTGGGGGGGGGTATTTGTTTGTTATT
>VWZE01015660.1:48022-62385 GCA_013396675.1 Eubucco bourcierii
AGGCAAGCAGCAGCAGAACAAGAGGCCACAGTCTGAAACTGTGCCAGGGGAAGTTTAGGCTGGAGGTGAGGAGAAAGTTGTTGCCTGAGAGAGTCATTGACTGCTGGAATGGGCTGCCCAGGGAGGTGGTGGAGTCAGCGTCCCTGGAGGTGTTCAAGGTGGGTTTGGACGTGGCACTTGGTGCCATGGTCTGGTCTGGAGGGCTGTGGTAATGGGTTGGACTTGATGAGCTTTGAGGTCTCTTCTAACCTTGGTGATACTGTGAGACTGTGATCTCCATATCCATCATAGCCCAGAGAGCAACCAGAGCCTGGGCTGCAGCAAGAGCAGTGTGGGCAACAGGGCAAGAGAAGTGATCCTGCCCCTCTGCTCCCCACTGCTGAGGCCCCACCTGGAGTACTGCATCCAGTTTTGGGGCCCCTGGTACAAGAGGAATATGGAAGTACTGGAAGGTGTCCAGAGTAGGGCCATGAGGATGTTCAGAGGGCTGGAGCCTTGCTGCTGTGATGAGAGACTGAAAGAGTTGGGGCCATTCAGTCTGGAGAGAAGGCTTCCAGGTGAATTTCTTGTGACTTTTCAGTATCTGAAGGGGGCTACAAGTAAGCCTAGGAGGGACTTTTTAGGCTGTCAGGTAGTGACAGGACTGGGGGGAATGGAACAAAGCTGGAAATGGGTAGATTCAGACTGGATGTTAGGAAGAAGTTCTTCAGCATGAGGGTGGTGAGAGCCTGGAATGGGTTGCCCAGGGAGGTGGTGGAAGCCTCATCCCTGGAGTTGTGGATGGATGAGGCTCTGGCCAGCCTGATCTAGTGTGAGGTGTCCCTGCCCATGGCAGGGGTGTTAGAACTGGATGATCCTTGTGGTCCCTTCCAACCCTGACTAATTCTGTGATTCCATGATCAGTTATTTTGAATTTCCTGTATTTTTATTTCTGGATGTAGCTAATGGTTGGGGAAAGAAAAAAAAACAAAAAAAAACCCCAAAAACCAAAAACCAAAACAACAACAAAACTGTGAAACTCTTCTACAGCATAAAAATGAAGGAAAATCAATGCCTTACAGATACTAGAATTGCTTCCCTTTGAAGGTCTTCAGGTGAAAAGAATTGTGTCAATGTACTGAATCCCAAAATATAAGATACAAGATATATATAAGATATAGAATCATAGAATGGGAAGGTTGGAAGGGACCTCAAGGATCAGCCAGTTCCAACCCCCTGCCATAGGCAGGGATACCTCCCACTAGTACAGGTCACTCAAGACCTCCTCCAACCTGGCCTTCAACACCTCCAGGGAGGTTGTGGAGCACAGAATCACCCAACGTGATCTTTGATCACGTTGGGTGATTCTGTGCTCCACAACCTCCCTGGGCAACCTGTGCCAGTGTCTCACCACCCTCACTGCAAACAACTTCCTCCTAACATCCACTTTCAATCTGCCTCTGCCACTTCAAACCCATTCCCCTTGTCCTGGCATTCCCAGACCTTGTCAATAGTCCCTCCCCAGCCTTCCTGGAGCCCCCTTCAGATCCTGGAAGGCTACTCCAAGGTCTCCTGGAAGCCTTCTCTCCTCCAGGCTGCAGAGCCCCAACTCTCTCAGCCTGTCCTCACAGCAGAGCTGCTGCAGCCCTCTGAGCATCCCTTCCAACCTTGCCATTCTCTGATTCTCTGATTCTGTGGACTTAGAGAGGAAAACCTGGGTGAGTGGCTAATTCCTTCAAGATGAGGTGGCCTTGGAATCCAGCTAAATAATCCTGTTGCTTTTACATATGCAGTTTTTGGGTTGGGTTATTCAGGGATATTTCTCTGTCTCTCTCAGAATAATGTCAGACAACAAACACAGTCTACAGTTTAACTTACTGTGACCCACTCTGGCTCCCAGAATATGTTTTTTTTTCCTACAGATTTATTTCTTAGTCCTTGACTGTTTTTTAACTCTTTTTGTGCCCTCAGATTAGGTACTGCTGCCAAGCTGATTTTTTTTCTTGAGGACCTTTTCCTTTATGATTTACTGTGCTTATCTAAGTAATGAAATTGCTCACATTGCTGTAAAGTAGTGGGAAGCTGCTAATGCTTTTTGAGAGCACAATCACACACAGGAGGCTCATATAATTTACTTTGAATGGTATATTTCTCAACATATAGATTTTTAGCTGTTGGGATTACATTTTAGGATGATATATCCTTCAGAGGTTGCAATGTACAACTATTAAAGACAACTGGGTTGTATTTCCCTAGCTCATGATAATAAATTGTTCA
Source organism: Eubucco bourcierii (assembly GCA_013396675.1). NCBI lineage: Eukaryota > Metazoa > Chordata > Aves > Piciformes > Ramphastidae > Eubucco > Eubucco bourcierii. The sequence goes on from VWZE01015660.1 coordinate 50,279, forward strand.
AGCAGACTAATGCTAGTGAATTGCCCTTCCAGTTCTGTGTAATCCTCCAGTAACCTTGTGCAAACATTTCCCAGGCTCTAGCAGAATCTTGACACCTTGCTTCTGGGCTGGTGCTTCTCAGGGCTGTATCCTGTGATGCTGCTGCAAGCTTGCTTTTGTCTTTGGACTTGTTGGAGCTTTCCTCTCAGAGACAGGTTCTGTGAGCTTTATCCAGGCTGAGCAATCCCACTGCAGTCAGCAAAACTGTTCATGGAGTGAGGTGGACTTTAGGAATTGTTTGATGGAAGCTGGGCTGGTACTGTCTGGTTCTTGGAACCATCATAGAATGGTAAGGTTGGAAGGGACCTGAAAGATCATCCAGTTCCAACCCCCTGCCATAGGCAGGGACACCTCCCACTAGTACAGGTCACTCAAGGCCTCCTCCAACCTGGCCTTGAACACCTCCAGGGAGGTTATGGAGCACAGAATCACCCAAGGTGGTCAGTTGGTGATTGGGTGATTCTGTGCTCCACAACCTCCCTGGGCAATCTGTGCCAGTGTCTCACCACCCTCACTGCAAACAACTTCCTCCTAACATCCACTTTCAAGCTCCCCTCTTACACTTCAAACCCATTGCCCCTTGTCCTGGCATTCCCAGACCTTGTCAATAGTCCCTCCCCAGCCTTCCTGGAGCCCCCTTCAGATCCTGGAAGGCTACTCTAAGGTCTCCTGGCAGCCTTCTCTTCTCCAGGCTGCAGAGCCCCAACTCTCTCAGCCTGTCCTCACAGCACAGCTGCTGCAGCCCTCTCAGCATCTTGGTGGCCTCCTCTGGACCTGCTTCAACACTTCCATGTCCTTCCTGTGCTGGGGGCTCCAGAACAGCACACAGTACAGAAAGAAAATCAATTATTCATACCAGTTAGAAAACTTCATCTGAATTAGTTTGTGTACCTCCTTAGATGTAGTCCAGGGCACACCCTGTGGATGAACAAGGGAGTTGACACAGCTGTGCAGTAGCTGCATGCAGGTTTTGGGGAAGGGAAGCAGCAATGGTTTTGAGTAACTGCCACTGCCTCAAGACCTGCTCTTAAAATGTCATCCCTCCCACACAGCAACTCTGTATTCCTTTCTTGCCATCAGACACACAGATCTCTGACAAAGGAAAGTAAATCCTCTTCTTCAACGCTGGGACCAGTTCCAACACTTCCATGTCCTTACTGTGCTGAGGGCTCCAGAACTGCACACAGGACTGCAGGTGGGGTCTGAGGAGAGCAGAGCAAAGGGGCACAATCCCCTCCCTTGCCCTGCTGCCCACACTGCTCTTGATGACTTTTCCCTTAGCTATTAATTCAGTAAGTTGGACTAAAAATGTTTTCCTTTTTAAAGAACAGAGTCTTTTTGGGTCTGCACTCTAAACTGAAACATAAACAGAACCTTTTAAGTTCTGATAAAATCGAACCACCCCCCCTCCCCCTTTTTGTTTTTTGTATGTTTGGGGTTTGTTTTCTTTGCTTTCATTTATAGATAATAAATGTTGACATCTGCAACCAAGTTCTGCAGAACAATAAAATGTTTCATCTTAACACCGTGATTTTTGATGCTACCCTAGAAATTCTGATTTGGGGAAGATGTCCTCCAGTGCACAGAGGTGAATAACTAATCTATCCTATCAAAAAATGCCTCTTAACAATTATAGGTCATAAGTGCTCCCCAGTTGCCTCATAAATTTATAATATTTCCCATTATTTAGACCTCCCCCTACCCCCAGTACATTTTATTGCATTGCAAATATTTATTATGGGGCAAATTCAGGCTGGGGTGGAGTGCAAATTTGGGCTACTGGAGAACAGCCAAACAGAAAGGGATCTGGGGGTGCTGATTGACACCTGCCTGAACATGAGCCAGCAGTGTGCCCAGGTGGCCAAGAAGGCCAATGGCATCCTGGCCTGCATCAGCAAGAGTGTGGCCAGCAGGAGCAGGGAGCTCATTCTTCCCCTGGACTCTGCACTGCTTAGGCCACACCTTGAGTCCTGTGTCCAGTTCTGGGCCCCTCCATTGAAGAAGGACATTGAGGTGCTTGAGTGTGTCCAGAGAAGGGCAACGAGGCTGGGGAGAGGCCTGGAGCACAGCCCTGTGGAGAGAGGCTGAGGGAGCTGGGATTGGTTAGCCTGGAGAAGAGGAGGCTCAGGGGAGACCTTCTTGCTGTCTCCAGCTACCTGAAGGGTGCTTGTAGCCAGGAGGAGGTTGCTTTCTTCTCTCAGGCAAGCAGCACCAGAACAAGAGGACACAGTGTGAAGCTGTGCCAGGGGAAGTTTAGGCTGGAGGTGAGGAGAAAGTTGTTGCCTGAGAGAGTCATTGACTGCTGGAATGGGCTGCCCAGGGAGGTGGTGGAGTCAGCGTCCCTGGAGGTGTTCAAGGCAGGTTTGGACGTGGCACTTGGTGCCATGGTCTGGTCTGGAGGGCTGTGGTGATGGGTTGGACTTGATGAGCTTTGAGGTCTCTTCCAGCCTTGGTGATACTGTGAGACTGTGAAATCCATTTTAAAACATGCTTCTAAACCAACACCCTGTGTTGCACAGCAAAGTGGGCTGCCTCCTCCTGGAAACCTTTTCTTAGCTCCTCATCATGATTGTGCCACCATGTTGTGGCTGGGAGACCTTTATCTTATAACTGACCTCATTTTTCCTCACCTTTACAAAATAAGTGATTCCCAGCACCTCTGCCATGGGTGCCTCCATGCAGGCAGCAAGTCAGTGCTGTTTGCCTTTGCTCAGGGTTTGCAGAGCGGCAGAGGGGAAGCAGCAGCAGTGCCCACATGTGACCAGATCCTGGATGGCCTCTGGCTGCTTTGGAGTCCCATCCAGAAAACAGGAAAAGCACCACAAGAGGCAGACAATAGCTGTAAGCCAATGGATCACTGTGGGTTTTGACTTGTGGAGAACAACAGGTCTACGACTGGGTAGGCACAATTCTAAGCACAACTCCAGCACTGTCCTCGTTGCCTGTGCCACCTGGCTGGATGGTGAGTAGCAGCATGGCTCTGCTGACTCCTGGACAGGCTGCAGAGCTGTGCCCAGGCCGACCTCAGGACATTCAACAAGGCCAAGTGTAAGGTCCTGCACCTGGGTAAGTACAATCCCAAGCACAACTCCAGGCTGGGTGGGGAATGGCTGAGAGCAGCCCTGAGGAACAGGCCCTGGGGGTCTGGGGTGAGGAAAAGCTCAACCTGAGGCTGCAGTGTGAGTGCAGCCCAGACAGCAACTGTGTGATGGGCTGCAGCAAGAGCAGTGTGGGCAGCAGGGCAAGGGAGGGGATTGTGCCCCTTTGCTCTGCTCTCCTCAGACCCCAGCTGCAGTCCTGTGCGCAGTTCTGGAGCCCTCAGTACAGGAAGGACATGGAACTGTTTGAGCCGGTCCAGAGGAGGCCATAAAGATGTTGAGAGGGCTGCAGCAGCTCTGCTGTGAGGACAGGCTGAGAGAGTTGGGGCTGTGCAGCCTGGAGAGGAGAAGGCTTCCAGGAGAGCTTGGAGTGGCCTTGCAGGGTCTGAAGGGGGCTGCAGGAAGGCTGGGGAGGGACTATTGACAAGGGCTGGGAATGGCAGGACAAGGGGAATGGGTTTGAAGTGGCAGAGGGGAGATTGAAAGTGGATGTTAGGAGGAAGTTGTTTGCAGTGAGGGTGGTGAGACACTGGCACAGGTTGCCCAGGGAGGTTGTGGCTGCTCCCTCCCTGGAGGTGTTCAAGGCCAGGTTGGATGAGGCCTTGAGTGCCCTGTGCTAGTGGGAGGTGTCCCTGCCTATGGCAGGGGGTTGGAACTGGATGAGCTTTGAGGTCCCTTCCAACCTTACCATTCTATGGTTCTATAAGCGAAAGGGAGGTTGTAGCCAGATGGGGTTGGGCTCTTCTCCCAGGCAAATAGCAACAGGAAGGGACACAGCCTCAAGTTGTGCCAGGGCAGGTCTAGGCTGGATGTTAGCAGGAAGTTGTTGCTAGACAGAGTGATTGGCATTGGAATGGGCTGCCCAGGGAGGTGATGGAGTCACTGTCTCTGGAGGTGTTCACGACAAGCCTGGCTGGGGCACTTAGTGCCATGGTCTGGTTGATTGGCTAGGGCTGGGTGCTAGGTTGGGCTGGGTGAGCTTGGAGGTCTCTTCCAACCTGGCTGATTCTGTGATTCTAGATTTCTGTCATGTGTAATGAATTTATCCCAGTGCTGGGTCATTCCTTCTCTTTTATGGGATCATTTCTTCTCTTTTGTGAAGTCCATAGATTACAGGATGAAAAGCCTTAGCAGTAACAATGCTCTGCTACCTTTTGCCTTTCTTCTCTCTTTCCTTGTTTCTCCCTCTCCTTGACTTTCTTGGTGTTCATCCCTCCTTGCCTTCCTCACAGCTGATCCCTTATTTGTGTCACAAAACTGACCAGCCATGCAATTATGAATCTTAACATTTGCTCATTAGCACTGCAGTGAGCTGAGACCTGAGGAGCTCCTCCTGGCTCCCAGCTTGCTGTGCCACTCTTCCAGCACATTTGGGAAGGCAACACCACAGCAGTTTGTCCTGGGTTTGTTCCCAACCCTGACAGCTGGTTACAATTGTCTGTAAAACTGTGGCCCCCCAAACAGAGCCCAGTCATAGGCATTCGGGGGTCCAGGCAGCTGCCTGCCAGGAGTGCTGGAGCCTGGCACTCGAAGCTGAGGGTGGCAGAGACAATGCCTGCCTTAGGTGTGAGCAGTTCAATGATCTGCTTCACCTCAGGGCTGAACTGAAGGATGAAGTAGAAAGGCTAAGGACTATAAGGGAGTGTGAAAGGGAGTTAGATTTGTGGCACCAGGCTCTGCAGTCTCCCTTAGCAGAGGGAGGTGACCCAAGAAACAAGGGGGAATGGACACAGGTGCCTGTCAGAAGGGGCAAGGAAAAGCCTTCCAGCCCCCCTCACCCCCTCAGTTGCCCTTGCACAACAGCTATAGGGCACTAGAGGCTGAGGGGGAGGTGGTTTTGGCGGCAGAAGTGACACCATCTGGGAGGTTGACTAAAGTAAATCAGTCCCCCCCTGGCATCAGTACTGGTACCCCAAAGCAAAAGGGGAGGGTAATTGTTATTGGTGACTCCTGAAGGGAACAGAGGGTCCCATATGCCAGCCAGACCCCTGCCACAGGGCAGGCTGCTGCCTCCCTGGGGCCCGGGTCAGGGATGTTACCAGAAGGCTACCTGCCGTAGTGCAGCCCTCTGATTACTGTCCCTTGTTGGTTATACAGGTGGGCAGTGATGAGGTTGATAGCAGAGGTCTAAAGGCAATCAAAAGGGACTTCAAGGGCCTGGGAAGGGTAGCTGAGGAGTCAGGGGCACAGGAAATCTCATCAATGCCCTGAGTTGCAGGTAGGAATGCCAAGAGGAACAGGACCTCAGGCCTGATTAACAAGTGGCTCAGAGGCTGGTGCCACCAACAGAATTTTGGGTTCTTTGATCTTGGGGAACTTTATATGGCCCCAGGTGTGCTAGCCACAGATAGGGTACAGCTGTCTCAGAGGGGGAGAAAGATCCCAGCACAGAAACTGGCAGGGCTGGTTGAAAGGCCTGGAAGGGGGAGGGGATCATACACAGCAGTGGTAGAGACAAACTGCAGAAGGCTGAGGATGGCAGGGCAGAGGCAGGGGCAAACCTGCAGCCCAGCTGAATTGTCTGTACACCAATGCAGGCAGTGTGGGTAATAAACAAGGACCTGGAAGCCTTGTCACAGGAGGCAAACTCTGATGTGGCAGCTCCTGACTTGGATAGATTCACTTTTAAATGGGTCAAGAACTGGCTGGAGGGCTGAGCCCAGAGAGTGGTGGTGAATGGTGCCACATCCAGCTGGCAGCTGGCACCAGTGCTGTGCCCGAGGGATCAGTGTTTGGCCCAGTCCTGTTCAATGTCTTTATTGATGATCTGGACCAGGGGATTGAGTCCAGCATCAGTGAGTTTGCAGATGATACCAAGCTAGGGGCAGGTGTGGATCTGTTGGAAGGCAGGAGGGCTCTGCAGAGGGACCTGGACAGGCTGGATGGGTGGGCAGAGGGCAATGGGATGAGACTGAACAAGGCTAAGTGCAGGGTTCTACACTTTGGCCACAACAACCCCAAGCAGTGCTACAGGCTGGGGACAGAGTGGCTGAGAGCAGCCAGGTAGAGACCTGGGGGTCCTGGTAGAGAGTAGCTGAACTTGAGCCAGCAGTGTGCCCAGGTGGGCAGCAGAGCCAATGGCTTCCTGGCCTGGCTCAGGAGCAGTGTGGGCAGCAGGAGCAGGGAGGTTCTTGTGCCCCTGTGCTCAGCACTGCTCAGGCCACACCTTGAGTGCTGTGTCCAGTTCTGGGCCCCTCCATTCAAGAGAGATGTTGAGGTGCTGGAAGGTGTCCAGAGAAGGGCAGCAAGGCTGGGGAGGGGCCTGGAGCACAGCCCTGTGAGGAGAGGCTGAGGGAGCTGGGGGTGTGCAGCCTGCAGAAGAAGAGGCTCAGGGCAGAGCTCATTGCTCTCTGCAGCTGCCTGAAGGGAGGTTGTAGCCAGGTGGGGTTGGGCTCTGCTACCAGGCACCCAGCAGCAGAAGGAGGGGACACAGCCTCAGGTTGTGCCAGGGCAGGTCTAGGCTGGATGTTAGGAGGAAGTTGTTGGCAGAGAGAGTGATTGGCATTGGAATGGGCTGCCCAGGGAGGTGGTGGAGTGCCCATCCCTGAAGGTGTTGAAGCAAAGCCTGGCTGGGGCACTTAGTGCCATGGTCTGGTTGATTGGCTAGGGCTGGGTGCTAGGTTGGGCTGGGTGAGCTTGGAGGTCTCTTCCACCCTGGGTGATTCTGTGATTCTGTGATTCTATGAATGATAGTGATTGTTCAGCACAGTTCAGATGTCTCAATCTATGTAAACATTATTCCTACTTAGAGGTCCTCTTGGAAGTGTCTGTTGGGCATTTGCTGAATTACAGTCATTAAAATCTACCTTGCAATGCTGGAGACCTTGAATCAAACACAAAACTTCCACTAATGCAAACTTTAGCCTCTTAAGTAGCTACTTGGCTGAAAACCAGTTTAAGGCTGGGTAGGGGATGGCTGAGAGCAGCCCTCAGGAACAGGCCCTGGGGGTGTGGGGTGATGAAAAGCTCAGCATGAGGCTGCAGTGTGAGTGCAGCCCAGACAGCAACTGTGTGCTGGGCTGCAGCAAGAGCAGTGTGGGCAGCAGGGCAAGGGAGGGGATTGTGCTCCTTTGCTCTGCTCTCCTCAGACCCCACCTGGAGTCCTGTGTGCAGTTCTGGAGCCCCCAGCACAGGAAGGACATGGAAGTGTTGGAGTGGGTCCAGAGGAGGCCACCAAGATGCTGAGAGGGCTGCAGCAGCTCTGCTGTGAGGACAGGCTGAGAGAGTTGGGGCTCTGCAACCTGGAGAAGAGAAGGCTTCCAGGAGACCCTAGAGTAGCCTTCCAGGATCTGAAGGGGGCTCCAGGAAGGCTGGGGAGGGACTATTGACAAGGTCTGGGAATGCCAGGACAAGGGGCAATGGGTTTGAAGTGTCAGAGGGGAGATGGAAAGTGGATGTTAGGAGGAAGTTGTTTGCAGTGAGGGTGGTGAGACACTTGCACAGGTTGCCCAGGGAGGTTGTGGAGCACAGAATCACCCAACATGATCTTTGATCACGTTGGGTGATTCTGTGCTCCACAACCTCCCTGGAGGTGTTCAAGGTCAGGTTGGAGGAGGCCTTGAGTGACCTGTACTAGTGGGAGGTGTCCCTGCCTATTGCAGGGGGTTGGACCTAGATGATCCTTGAGGTCCCTTCCAACCTTCCCATTCTTTGATTCTGTGATTCTCTAAAGGACTGTCTAGACAAAGCCCACCTGAATCTAGGCCAACATCCCCATTTGTTTTATCTTGATTTGGAATGCTTAAACAGGAATTTGCAAAGGAAAATAATAAGGGAAGCAGCTCCTTTCATTTGAAAGGCTTGTCTAAGGAAAGCCAAGTGGCAAAGGAATGCAGTGTAAGATTTGCAGTTTTTGTCACTCTAGTGAGTGATTTACATTGTCAAAAACAAAACAAACAAACCAACCCACCCACCCACACCCCCCCCCCAAAGCAGCGTGAGAGAGCTTGAGCCTTTCAGAGCGTGTGCGTACGAGTGGCGCAGAGCATGCATTCATGATCCGAAAATGTAAACAGCTGAGAAATAAATATGCAAAGTAGATTGTTCTGTTTGCAGATGGCAAACCTGCTACACTGATTTTGCTCAGCTGTCTGATTTTTCGCTGTCTGCATTTCTCATTCCTGGGGTCCCTGATTAAGAAGTAAAATACGAGTCGCGGCACGCAGTTGCTTTCTGCACATGGGATCAGAGAATCATAGAATGGGAAGGTTGGAAGGGACCTCAAGGATCACCTAGTTCCAACCCCCTGCTGTAGACAGGGACACCTCCCACTAGTACAGGTCACTCAAGGCCTCCTCCAACCTGGCTTTGAACAGCTCCAGGGAGGTTGTGAAGCACAGAATCACCCAACGTGATCAAAGATCACGTTGGGTGATTCTGTGCTTCACAACCTCCCTGGGCAACCTGTGCCAGTGTCTCACCACCCTCAACCTGTGCCAGTGTCTCATCACCCTCACTGCAAACAACTTCCTCCTAACAGCCACTTTCAATCTCCCCTCTGCCACTTCAAACCCATTCCCCTTGTCCTGGCATTCCCAGACCTTGTCAATAGTCCCTCCCCAGCCTTCCTGGAGCCCACTTCAGATCCTGGAAGGCTACTCTAAGCTCTCCTGGAAGCCTTCTCTTCTGCAGGCTGCACAGCCCCAACTCTCTCAGTCTGTCCTCACAGCAGAGCTGCTGCAGCCCTCTCAGCATCTTGGTGGCCTCCTCTGGACCTGCTCCAACTGTTCCATGTCCTTCCTGTGCTGGGGGCTCCAGAACTGCACACAGGACTGCAGATGAAAGGGGAACTCGGTGGATGAAAACAGATTATTAGAGGCTGATCTTGCCCTGCCTAATTCAATGCAAACAAACAAACAAACAAACAAAAAACTCTTCCTTGCTCTGTCCCTCATTTTTACAGCTGTAGCATAAAGGTTCCTGCCAGCTCTTGTAGACTGGCTTGCAGTGAATTGTCTGCCCGGCCCAGCTCTCCCGGGGGTCTGGGTGGGTGGAGACAGCCGGCAGGCAGCAGGCTGCTCAGCAAGGTGAGGCACATCTTTCTCCCTGCCTCTCCTGAGGATGACTCAAGCAGTTATTAAAGATTTCCAACTTCCAGCTAAAAATGGCATCAGAAGCAGTGCCCTGGAGGGAAGAGTGGGAGACAGAAATGGGTTCTGCTCCTGTCTCTGCTTCCTAACACACACACAGACACACACACACAGGCACACACACACACAGCCACACACACATGTGCAAACACACACACAGCCACACAGAGCCGGTCTGCAGCTCCTCCAGGAAAAGTTTACTTTGCACTAAGAGGGGGTAGGACTCTGCTTAAAGGCTTTTGCAAAGCCTGGATGAGATTTTCAGAGCCTGTTGCCAGTATTTGTGAGTCATTTCCTCGGAATCCTACCTTTGGTGTTTACTTCCCTTAGAAGGAAACTAGTGAAAGAATAATAATAGCTGCCATTCTTCGGGGAAAGTAGCACACAGAAAAGTGGGAGACAGCTCACTCTTTGTTCCTAAACACTTCTTTGTTTGTTTTGCTTACTTTCTTTAGAGAACAAAAAGTGAAGAAGGCAACATTATTAACCCCAGAAACCATTTAATTTATGGTGCCCATGTCACGCAGGCACTTTGGCACCAGAGTGAAAGTTAAGTGGGGAAACAGTTTTAATTGGTACCTCTTTTAAAGAGCAAGTGTCCAGACCTGCCTGTGCTTCAGGAAGTCTCACAGAATCACAGAATGGGAAGGTTGGAAGGGACCTCAAAGCTCATCCAGTTCCAACTCCCTGCCATAGGCAGGGACACCTCCCACTAGTACAGGTCACTCAAGGCCTCCTCCAACCTGGCCTTCAACACCTCCAGGGAGGTTATGGAGCACAAAAGTACAGATCTGTGATCACATTCTGTGCTTCCACGCTCCACAGCCTCCCTGGGCAACCTGTGCCAGTGTCTCACCACCCTCACTGCAAACAACTTCCTCCTAACATCCACTTTCAATCTCCCCTCTGACACTTCAAACCCATTCCCCTTGTCCTGGCATTCCCAGACCTTGTCAATAGTCCCTCCACAGCCTTCCTGGAGCCCCTTTCAGATCCTGCAAGGCTACTCCAAGCTCTCCTGGAAGCCTTCTCTTCTCCAGGCTGCACAGCCCCAACTCTCTCAGCCTGTCCTCACAGCACAGCTGCTGCAGCCCTCTCAGCATCTTTGTAACCTCCTCTGGACTGGCTCAAACTGTTCCATGTCCTTCCTGTGCTGGGGACTCCAGAACTGCACACAGGACTGCAGGGGGGGTCTGAAGAGAGCAGAGCCAATGGGCAGAATCCCCTCCCTTGCCCTACTGCCCACACTGCTCTTGCTGCAGCCCAGCACACAGTTGCTGTCTGGGCTGCACTCACACTGCAGCCTCATCTTCAGCTTTTCATCACCCCAGACCCCCAGGTCCTTTTCCTCAGGGCTGCTCTCAGCCATTCCCCACCCAGCCTGGAGTTGTGCTTGGGATTGTGCCTACCCAGGTGCAGGACCTTACACTTGGCCTTGTTGAATGTCATGAGGTTGGCCTGGGCACAGCTCTGCAGCCTGTCCAGGTCCCTCTGGATGGATCCCTGCCCTCTAGCAAGTCGACTGTGCCACACAGCTTGGTGCCAGCTGCACACTTGCTGAGGCTGCACTGATTCCTCTGTGCATGGCACTGACAAAGATGTCAAACAGCACTGGTGCCAGCACTGACCCCTGAGGGACACCACTTGGCACTGGTCTCCAGGTGGACATTGTGCATTGATCACCACTCTCTGTGTGCCACCATCCAGCCAATTCCTTACCCAGCAGTGCTCCACACATCCAGTCCATGTTTTTCCAGTTTGGTGCCCAGGATGCCATGTGGGACAGAGTCAAATGCCTTGCTCAGGTCCAGGTAGATGCCATCAGTTGCCCTTCCCTTGTCCACTGTCGCTGTGACTCCTTCATAAAAAGCCACCAAATCTGTCATGCTGATGGTTTTGCAACGTGAGCTGAGTGGATCCTGGACAGAGCTTTAGGTGTCTAGCAGGACCACACAATCAGCAGTGGGGTGGAGGCAGAGACCATATGAGGCATTCAGTCTACAAGCAGTAGGAAAAAATATTTATGCTTACTGAAATAAATTCCATGGGGCTTTATTGTTCTCCCAGAGCAGGCAGGCAAAGCAGCCTCCAGGAGATGGCTGCACTGAACTTGATGTCACATTCTCTCCTATCTGCCAGAGCCCTGTGGCCAAAAAAAAAAAAAAAAAAAAAAAAAGGGAAAAAAATAGTGAATTTGCTTGTATTTTCATATATTTGCATAAATTCCAGAGCAAACTCTGTCAGAGTATCATTTAGGAGTTCACTGCATATAGGCTACCAAGAGTACTAATAGGTGACATGTACCTACAAATAAAAAAAAACCTTCTTTTTTGTCAGTATAGAAACCTCCTTTAGTTCTGCTTCACAGAAATCAGGAACAGGGGAAAGCACAACTGTGAAGAATTTTAAAAGGAAAGAAAATTTAAAGTTTTGGGGCAGGGTTGGTTGTTTGTTTGGGGGTTTATTTTTGTTGTTTTGGGTTTTTTTTCCCCCTCTAAAAACATACTTGCTAAGAAAATCGGAGTACTCTGCAAACTGGGACAAAGTAACTCCAAAAAGTCTTTCTGGTAAGAACTCAAGTGAGAAGTATGAGAAGTATGGAATTAGAAAAGTTAGAGAAATATTTGCTTGGAATCCTGTCTTGAGAAAAAGCCACTCAAGCATCTGGAGTTGTGTAATCTAAATTAGGACAGAAGTTCAGTGACGATACCTTTGAAGCACTTTCATGAAAGGACTGCATCCTGACACACAAATCAGCTCCTGGTTTCAGGTTAGTTCCTTTTCCAACAATACTGAGCGTGTTCCAGGAAAAAATGGGGGGGAAAGGGAAGGAAGGGAGGGAGGAAGGAAGGGAGGGAGGAAAGGAGGGAGGGAGGAAGGA
>VWZE01015660.1:136416-146422 GCA_013396675.1 Eubucco bourcierii
TGCTGTGAGGACAGGCTGAGAGAGTTGGGGCTGTGCAGCCTGGAGAAGAGAAGGCTTCCAGGAGACCTTAGAGTAGCCTTGCAGGATCTGAAGGGGGCTCCAGGAAGGGTGGGGAGGGACTATCGACAAGGTCTGGGAATGCCAGGACAAGGGGCAATGGGTTTGAAGTGGCAGAGGGGAGATTGAAAGTGGATGTTAGGAGGAAGTTGTTTGCAGTGAGGGTGGTGAGACACTGGCACAGGTTGCCCAGGGAGGTTGTGGCTGCTCCCTCCCTGGAGGTGTTCAAGGCCAGGTTGGAGGAGGCCTTGAGTGCCCTGTACTAGTGGGAGGTGTCCCTGCCTATAGCAGGGGGTTGGAACTGCATGATCCTTGATGTCCCTTCCAACCTTACCATTCTATGATTCTATATGGTCCTTCTCTCCTGATTTATAGGCATTTATAATTGCTGGTGTGGGGTTTTGTTTTTTGGTTTTTTTTTGGTCTGATTTCTTCCTAAAAATCTGCAAGGATGCCTGTGATAACCTGTGCCAGTACTCTTTAGCAACTGCCTACTCCCCAGTGCTCTGAAACAGGTTTGGCTCTTCAGTTTGTTTGCTTTCCAGACATAGCAGGACACTGGTGACTCATCTTAGAGCATGCAGATAATATGTGCTTTTCAGGGAAGAACCTATTTGGATGAACAGTCTGTTAAACTGATGTTTTCTCCTTTCCCTATTAAAGTATTTGGCAAAAATAGATATTAACTCTGCCTTCCTGTTAAAAAAATGTTCAGGAACTCTGTGGGAACTGCTCCCACCCAGCTTGTGGTGACCAGCTGCTTGTTAGTGACTCTTTAAGTTCTCCATGGGCCAACTTATTTTTTATATCATTGCAGCTATTCTCTCTGTGTGCTTGTGCTGTCTTGCATACAGGTTGCAATTAAGCTGCATGCTTTGTCTTTCCCATGTGCTTGGGCTGGGCACAGTGCTGAGTGTGCATTAGCTACAGGGCTGGCTCTGCTTCTCCCAGGGGTGTGCAAGCCTTGGGTTGGGCAGGACAACCCTCCCAGACAGAAGAATTACTTGCAATTCATAACAGAAACATGGAATCATAGAACAGTAAGGTTGGAAGGGACTTCAGGGATCATCTAGTTCCAAGCTCCTGCCATAGTCAGGGACACCTCCCAATAGTACAGGTCACTCAAGGCCTCCTCCAACCTGGCCTTGAACACCTCCAGGGAGGTTGTGGAGCACAGAAACACCCAATGTGATCAAAGATCATGTTGGGTGATTCTGTGCTCCACAACCTCCCTGGGCAACCTGTGCCAGTGTCTCACCACCCTCACTCCAAACAACTTCCTCCTAACATCCACTTTCAATCTCCCCTCTGACACTTCAAAGCCATTCCCCTTGTCCTGGCATTCCCAGACCTTGTCAATAGTCCCTCCCCAGCCTTCCTGGAGCCCCCTTCAGATCCTGGAAGGCTACTCTAAGGTCTCCTGGAAGCCTTCTCTTCTCCAGGCTGCAGAGCCCGAACTCTCTCAGCCTGTCCTCACAGCAGAGCTGCTGCAGCCCTCTCAGCATCTGTGTGGCCTCCTCTGGACCCACTCCAACACTTCCATGTCCTTCCTGTGCTGGGGGCTCCAGAACTGCACACAGGACTGCATAAACTCGAGTACTGCAGAAAAAGCAGCAAGAATTAAAGGGGAGTTCTACATGCCTGCCATTTTGTCTAGTCTCAGAGACTGGCTGGGCCACACAGCTCAGATGGAGTCTCCATTTCTCACCTCTTTCCCATAGTAGTTCCCTGTCAACTAACAGATTCATAAGAAGAAAGTCATGTTTGTTCCTTTGTTTCAATTTCAGGTGGCTTTGTTCTAGCCAGAGTGTAAAAATGTGGATTTTTTAGCTTTTCAGTGGAAACCTTATAAAAAAAACCAAACCCAAAACCCAACCACTCTCCCCAAATTAAATCACCACAAGGAAAGGCAGGTTGGAATTTTTTAATAAGGTCTTTATATATGGATTGTGAAGTGACCATACTTTAAAATGGTTTTCTTTTAGGAAGCTTACTTCTTTTTATACATAGAGGAGACCCAAAACTAGGCTAAAATTCACTCAGATGTTTTGTCATAACTGGCTAAAGTAAAATCCAAGTTCCTGAAAAATACCATTTCCTCTGGAGGCTGGCAGCCCAGTGAGTGATAGACAAAACAAGTGCTTCATGTAATTTTGTTTGGGGTTCTCTCCACAGGCAACCTGGAATATAATAGGCTTGGGAATTTCGTGTTAATTCCTTTAAGAATAAGCATGTTAAAGCTACAGGCCATTTAGCAAAGCAGGAATTTCCCTCAGTGCAGATAACCTTCCAGACTCTACGAGAGAAATTGGAAGTCACAGGAGGGAGAGTGATGTAGTTGGTGGTGATGAACTGGGCAATGCATGGCCTCCCTTGCCCCGCCAGCCCAGGGTGAAGGGGGACAGGGCCCTGGCGTGGTAGGCCTAAGTAGGCCAATACATGTCCTGGTTTGCCCAGGCATGCTCCCCTGCTCCCCCTCCCTCTGTGCTGGGGGTGGTGGCCACAGGAAAGGGGACAAAAGCCTCAGCTTCACCTAACATGGGCAAACTGCCATCCTGCTTGGCTAATCTATGTCCAAAGGCCCATGGGTCTCAGGCTGAATGAATATAAAGGGATGAGTAGGTAGCACAAAGGTGCTCTCTGCCATTGTGCTCTCTGCCTGCTTACTGCCTCATGGATCCTGAGCTGGGTGGGGCCCCAGCCAGCAGGATCAGGCTCTGATGCCTCCACGCATTCGGCCTGCACAGCCAGCCTGACACCGTGCCCAGGCTGCACATCACAGACCTCTGCCTGCACCTGAGAGCCTGCTGCCAAGAGAGCCAGGACCAGCTCACAGATGTCTGCCTCCTCTATCTGAAGCACCCAGGAGCCTGAGGAAACTCCAGAGCCTCTAACAGTTTCAGCCTGGCAGCAGCCCTGCCATGTGCTTTGGGTGTTGTCCCAGGATATTTTTGTGAGTCAATACTTCAAACCTCTTGTAATCATTAATTGCCTTCTGCCATAAGCAGAAAGGAGCTTCCTGCATCCATCCAGTGGCTAAGCAGGAAACTAACTGCAAGCAGTGTGAGTGACCACACAAACCTTCTCTGCCATTAAATTGTTTGCTTATGCCAGTTGCCTTTAAAGTGTTCCAGTTTTGTCTGTTCCCTGTATGTATAAGTTTCCAAACCCTGCATTTTTTGAACCTTGTAAATAAGTTTTCTGACGAGATTTAATGGTAATGCACAGTGTTCATAGTTCTTAACAATCTCTGCCTGGGCATCAAAATTAGTGTCGTTGTTAATACTGAATCATTTTCACTACAAGCCCCCAGCAGTGTTGTTCCCAGGGCCACAAAAATGGTGTTTTGAGATGACATTTCAGTCACAATGGTTGCAGTTCAGTGCAACACCAAGTGATGGTCCAAGGAAGCACCTGTAGAGGCTGGATGGCATGTCTTGGCACTTGCATGCTGCAACAGAGGTGTGTGTGTGTGTGCACACTGGGGTGATCAAGGGCACAATATCCACCTGGAGACCAGTGCCAAGTGACTCCCTCAGGGGTCAGTGCTGGCACCAGTGCTGTTTGACATCTTTGTCAGTGCCATGGACAGAGGAATCAGTGCAGCCTCAGCAAGTGTGCAGATGGCACCAAGCTGTGTGGCACAGTCGACTTGCTAGAGGGCAGGGATCCATCCAGAGGGACCTGGACAGGCTGCAGAGCTGTGCCCAGGCCAATCTCAGGACATTCAGCAAAGCCAAGGGTAAGGTCCTGCACCTGGGTAGGCACAATCCCAAGCACAACTGCAGGCTGGGTGGGAAATGGCTGAGAGCAGCCCTGAGGAACAGGTCCTGGGGGTGTGGGGTGATGAAAAGCTCCAGATGAGGCTGCAGTGTGAGTGCAGCCCAGACAGCAACTGTGTGCTGGGCTGCAGCAAGAGCAGTGTGGGCAGCAGGGCAAGGGAGGGGATTGTGCCCCTTTGCTCTGCTCTCCTCAGACCCCACCTGCAGTCCTGTGTGCAGTTCTGGAGCCCCCAGCACAGGAAGGACATGGAAGTGTTGGAGTGGGTCCAGAGGAGGCCACCAAGATGCTGAGAGGGCTGCAGCAGCTCTGCTGTGAGGACAGGCTGAGAGAGTTGGGGCTGTGCAGCCTGGAGAGGAGAAGGCTTCCAGGAGACCTTGGAGTGGCCTTGCAGGATCTGAAGGGGGCTGCAGGAAGGCTGGGGAGGGACTATTGACAAGGTCTTGCAATGCCAGGACAAGGGGCAATGGGTTTGAAGTGGCAGAGGGGAGATTGAAAGTGGATGTTAGGAGGAAGTTGTTTGCAGTGAGGGTGGTGAGACACTGGCACAGGTTGCCCAGGGAGGTTGTGGCTGCTCCCTCCCTGGAGGTGTTCAAGGCCAGGTTGGAGGAGGCCTTGAGTGAGCTGTGCTAGTGGGAGGTGTCCCTGCCTATGGCAGGGGGTTGGAACTGGATGATCCTTGAGGTCCCTCCCAACCTTACCGTTCTCTGATTCTTTAAGTTCAACAAGGCCAAGTGCCAGGTTCCCTGCCTGAATCACAACAACCCCATGGTAAGCTACAGACTTGGGGCTGTGTGGTTGGAAAGCTGAGACTTGAAGAGGGACCTGGGGGGATTAGTTGACAATTGACTGAACATGAGCCAGCAGTGCCCAAGTGGCCAAGACAGCCACTGGCATCCTGGCTTGCATTAGAAACTCTTTGGCAAGAAGGGAGGTGATCATGCCCCTGCACTCAGCACTGGTGAGGCCACAGCTCAGTACTGTGCTCAGTTCTGGGCCACTCACTGTAGGAAGGACACTGAGGTGAGGGNCTCACTATAGGAAGGACACTGAGGTGAGGGAGCATGTCCAGAGAAGGGCAGTGAGATTCATACAGGGCCTGAGGCAGATGAGCTACAAGGAGCACCTAAGGGAGTTGGGGTTGTTCAGCCTGGAGGAGAGGAGGCTGAGGGGTGGCCTCACCACCCTCTACAACTACCTGAAGGGAAGTTGGAACAAGGAGGGGGCAGCCTCTTCTCCTTGGTGTCAAGAGGAAAGGGTTGCAAGCTGCAACAGGGGAGGTTTAGGCTGAATGTTTCTTCACTGAAAGGGCTCTCAGACCCTTTCTTAAAGGGTCTGTCCAGGTCAGTGGTGGAGTCACCATTCCTGGAGGTGTTTAAGCAGTGTGTGGACCTGGCACTTAGTAACATGGTTTAGTGTTGACCCTTGAGTGCTGGGTCAGGGATTGGACTGGATGATCTTTCAGGTCTCTTCCAAACGGGTGTGTTTTGTGCAACTCCGTGTGTGAATTAGGGTTTGTGATCTATGGCAGTTTCCCAGTTTGACTCCAGCAGAGGTTTATTCAAATCTCAGATGCTAACTTCCAGGGCATGTGTGGAATCCCAGGAGCACTGTCTCTGTATCCTAAACTGGCATTGCCATGCACATGTATATCCTGTGTATCCTGCCATGAATGTGCCTTTCTTATTTCTTCGTGCATATCCTGATGATAATGGAATTATAAAAGCACTTCTTTCTGATTTTTGTCTTTCTTGGAACCACAGTCCATTAGTAAAGATGCTGAGAGCTTACTCTTAAGTACAGCTGGTCCTTTCAAGCATTTATATAACATTATAATCAATTTTTGGCTGACATTCCCTTCAGTCAACCTGCCTGCTTGCCTTTCTAAATGCAAGGCTCACTCAGTGAGCACAACACCTGCTAGGAATCAATCAGCTGGCAAGTTTATTAAAGGTGTAAGATTACCAGCAGCTCACTTTCATGATTTTTTTATGTGCTGCAGTACTGTACAAAAAGAGCTAAGCAGCACAGGAAGTCTGCATGTTAGGAAGGATAAGAGAGCAGCAGAAAACTTTCTGCTTCTCAGGCAAGTGAGAATTCCTTCTGATAACACAAGATTGCAGTGGATTTGCAACCAGGACGCTGGGTTTTACTAAGTTGGTGCATCAAAGCTTTTTTTTCCCCATTGTCAGCTGGTTGAGTGATGGCTGCCTGTTCCATTTCAGATGAGAGGTTGGAAATTGGTGTAGGACGTTGCCTGGCAGGTCTTGTAAAGTGACAGGAGCTGAAATGAAGTGGGCTATATGCAGATGCCTTTTGTACTGTAGAGAGGACCTCTGTAGAGAGAGCAGAGACCTCAGAGGCACAGCATGGGTGTGCAGGATTCTGCTCAGAGCTTTGTACTGCTGTGTTCGGGAATGTACCTGTATCACAAGGGCAGACTTTAAGTTTGTGTGGAACAGTGCTCTGAGATACTCACCCACCATCACCCAGGAGGGAGAGCACCCAGTTTGCCTGAGATTCGAGGTGCTTGAGTGTGTCCAGAGAAGGGCAACGAGGCTGGGGAGAGGCCTGGAGCACAGCCCTATGGAGAGAGGCTGAGGGAGCTGGGATTGGTTAGCCTGGAGAAGAGGAGGCTCAGGGGAGACCTTCTTGCTGTCTACAACTACCTGAAGGGTGCTTGTAGCCAGGAGGAGGTTGCTTTCTTCTCTCAGGCAAGCAGCACCAGAACAAGAGGCCACAGTCTGAAGCTGTGCCAGGGGAAGTTTAGGCTGGAGGTGAGGAGAAAGTTGTTGCCTGAGAGAGTCATTGACTGCTGGAATGGGCTGCCCAGGGAGGTGGTGGAGCCACCGTCCCTGGAGGTGTTCAAGGCAGGTTTGGACGTGGCACTTGGTGCCATGGTCTGGTCTGGAGGGCTGTGGTGATGGGTTGGACTTGATGAGCTTTGAGGTCTCTTCCAACCTTGGTGATACTGTGAGACTGTGATTTATGGTGAGATCTTCACCATCAACTCTGTACAAGTTGCCTGTGCCTTTTTGTTCTCTGTTTTTTCAGGACAGAATAGTCCTTTGTATCCCATGGCTTAACCCTTAAAACTGAAGTTGTTAAACTAAATGAAGGGCACAAGACTAAAACACAAAATGACATTATTGCTAAATTGTACCTTTAATTGCAGAGTTGTCTGCTGTGCCAGGCTGTGACTACTCTTTTGTCCAAAACCTTACATTTAGGAGGCTAAACAGTGAATGACTGCTATAGGTCAAGAGAGCTGATGTCACATTCACTTTGCCTCCTCAAGAGAATTCACAGTATCACCAAGGTTGGAAGAGACCTCAAAGATCATCAAGTCCAAGCCGTTACCACAGCCCTCAAGACCAGACCATGGCACCAAGTGCCATGTCCAAACACACCTTGAACACCTCCAGGGACGCTGACTCCACCACCTCCCTGGGCAGCCCATTCCAGCAGCCAATGACTCTCTCAGGCAACAACTTTCTCCTCATTAATTAAGCTTAACACAGGCAGAAAAGTGAATGACTGAAATGATGATGAAACCAGAATGAAAGATAGTTGCACATTTGCTCACGTTTGCTGCAAATCTGATTGAGCAAAAGATGTGCCACGTTCTCTCCCCTTTGAACCTAAGAACAGCTCTCAGTCAGACCAGTTTTGCCTGGTCCAGTGTCTTGTGCATGGTATGGACTCACAGCAGAGCCCTTGGTGAAAAGTTTAAATACTAGACTGTGGGAACCAAGAATTGGCAGACTATAGGAATGTAAAACCAAACTTCAGATAAGAGGGATGTGTGTGTGAGAGAGAATGTGGCCATAACAGGATGCCTGCCATGAGCACAGGTGAAAAGCAGGCTGGGAAGCTGCCTGCAGAAAGCAAGGCAGGAGTGTGATTAATAAGGAGGCAGATCTGTTTTGTGGGAATGGAAGTGAAGTGTGTAAACACCTCCTAATGAATCGAGAGCTGGCACACAAAGTGATGGCATTTGGCTTGCCTGTGACAAATGGGCAACCTTACACAAACCTGTGTGAGTAAATTTGTATTTTTAGCACGTCCCTTGGGATTTGGCTGGGCCAAACCTGAGCTGCTGGCAAGCAGTTTTTCCCCAACAAGTGGTGGGTGCCCTGTGCACTTGCACTAGACAAGCATGCAGTCTTGCTTCTCTCAGTACTCTGTGCTGGGTTAGGAACTGGCTGGAGGGCCGAGCCCAGAGAGTGGTGGTGAATGGTGCCACATGCAGCTGGAGGCCTGGCACTAGCAGTGTGCCCCAGGGATCAGTGCTGGGCCCCATCCTCTGGAACATCTTCAGTGATGATCTGGACGAGGGCATCGAGTCAGGCACCAGCAAATTTGCAGCTGACCCCAAGCTGGGGGCTGATGTTGCTGGGTTGGAGGGCAGAAGGGCTCTGCAGCAGGACCTCGACCACCTGCACAGATGGGCAGAGTCCAAGGGGATGGAGCTCAACAAATCCAAGTGCCAGGTGCTGCACTTTGGCCACAACAACCCCATGCAGAGCTACAGGCTGGGCTGGGAGTGGCTGGAGAGCAGCCAAACAGAAAGGGATCTGGGGGTGCTGATTGACACCTGCCTGAACAGGAGCCAGCAGTGTGCCCAGGTGGCCAAGAAGGCCAATGGCATCCTGGCCTGCATCAGCAAGAGTGTGGCCAGCAGGAGCAGGGAGCTCATTCTCCCCCTGGACTCTGCACTGCTTAGGCCACACCTTGAGTCCTGTGTCCAGTTCTGGGCCCCTCCATTGAAGAAGGACATTGAGGTGCTTGAGTGTGTCCAGAGAAGGGCAACGAGGCTGGGGAGAGGCCTGGAGCACAGCCCTATGGAGAGAGGCTGAGGGAGCTGGGATTGGTTAGCCTGGAGAAGAGGAGGCTCAGGGGAGACCTTCTTGCTGTCTCCAGCTACCTGAAGGGTGGTTGTAGCCAGGGGGAGGTTGCTTTCTTCTCTCAGGCAAGCAGCAGCAGAACAAGAGGACACAGTCTGAAGCTGTGCCAGGGGAAGTTTAGGCTGGAGGTGAGGAGAAAGTTGTTGCCTGAGAGAGTCATTGAGTGCTGGAATGGGCTGCCCAGGGAGGTGGTGGAGTCAGCGTCCCTGGAGGTGTTCAAGGCAGGTTTGGACGTGGCACTTGGTGCCATGGTCTGGTCTGGAGGGCTGTGGTGCTGGGTTGGACTTGATGATCTTTGAGGTCTCTTCCAGCCCTGGTGATACTGTGAGACTGTGATACACCCAGGTTCTGGCAATCTCTAGTAAAGAGTTTTTTTCAGCCCAGAGAGTGTATCTGCATCCCCATGCTGAATATTTTTTTCATGGAATTTTGTAGGGCTCAGATTTACTTTCATAAAGCTTTCTTTGCTCTTGAGGATGGGACATAAAAACACTGTAGAAATACAAGTGAGTAGTTCACCAGGAGCTGGTACTTACCAACTCTGTGTTGCAGAAATGAGTTTCAATTCTTAGGAGCAAGTTCTTTATAGTGAGGGTGATTAGGCACTGGAACAGGTTGCCCAGGGAGGTTGTGAAGCATAGAATCACCCAACGTGATCAAAGATCACAACCTCCCTGGAGGTTTTTGGGACCAGGTTGGAGGAGACCTTCAGTGACCTGTACTAGTGGGAGGTGTCCCTGCCTATGGCAGGGAGTTGGAACTAGATAATCCTTGAGGTCCCCTCCAACCTTAAGATTCTATGATTCTTTTGTGTTATTCATGATTCTCTCTTCTTCAGTGTCACTTGTGACTTCTACAGATGCAAGAAGAGAATTCAGCCTTTTTAATATTCTCTATATTCTTTAACAGGCAATTCCTTTGCTATTTTCTAATCAGAAGCTATTAGCAACCACGTTTTAACCATGCATTTCTTTCACAAACTAAATTAAAATGAAAGGTCCTGAAGACTGCATACAAAGTTTGCAACAAGCATAAATTGAGGGTGAAGTGCACTTTGTATCACTTCTGAAATGGCAGTTTCTGGTACTTCTCCTGACCCAAGGGTTCAATGGAAGCAAAATTCAGCAAAGGAAATACTGTGTTGGAACCTCAAGGATACTGTGTATGAAAACTTCATGCCAGAAGTATATCTGTGTCCTCCAGCACAGGAAGGACATGGAAGTGTTGGAGTGGGTCCAGAGGAGGCCACCAGGTTTTCTGGG
>VWZE01015684.1:0-15270 GCA_013396675.1 Eubucco bourcierii
AAATATAAATGTATATTAAGTCAGGTAAAAAAAAATTGGATCAAGTGAAAAAAAATATATGTATATTAAGTCAGGTAAAAAAAAAATTAGATCAAGTAAAAAAAATATAAATGTATATTAAGTCAGGTAAAAAAAAATTAGATCAGGTAAAAAAAAATNTTAGATCAGGTAAAAAAAAATTAGATCAGGTAAAAAAAAATTAGATCAAGTAAAAAAAATGTATATTAAGTCAGGTTAAAAAAAATTAGATCAAGTAAAAAAAAAAATAAATGTATATTAAGTCAGGTAAAAAAAAATTTGATCAGGTAAAAAAAAATATTAGGTCAGGTAGGAAAAGAAAAAAAGTCAAGCCAAAGGTTACAAATGAGGGATAGGTTTGTATGCATATGGTCAGAAATATGGGAGAGAAGAATGTTTCAGTCATAGAATCACAGAATGGTAAAGTTGAAAGAGACCTCAAAGATCATCCAGTTCCAACCCCCTGCCATAGGCAGGGACACCTCCCACTAGCACAGATCACTCAAGCCCTCCTCCAACCTGGCCTTGAACACCTCCAGGGAGGGAGCAGCCACAACCTCCCTGGGCAACCTGTGCCAGTGCCTCACCACCCTCACCTTGTGTTTAGCACAAGGTTTAGTCCTTGTTAAAAACACATTGGGATTTTGTACCAGTGCTGGAAGTTCTGCAGCTCATAAAAAATTCATAAGGATGCTGAGGAAAACAGAAAGGCAATTCAGGTGTCTATTCTTTTTTTTTTTTTTGAGCACTGTCATACTTGCAAGAGTGTAAGCCAGCCTGGATTGATATTTCTAGTTAAATGCCAACTCTGTGCTGTGATCCTCTCTGGATCATAGTTCAGTGGCTCAAAAAGAATAAATTACAGGACAGCCTGGCTTTGTGCTGGAGAAGAGAGGAGAGTCCAGGGTGTTTTGCATTTTCTTTATGGTTTTACAGTCTCCTCTTCAGGGTCCTTTTCACTTCTGCAAACACAGAACTCAAGGTGAAAAGTAATTGGACAAGCTAACAAATGAGTCAGGGCTGGCTCTGTTTCCCACCGGCGAGTTGCTGTGTTTTGCTTGCCACCAGGATCAGCCGCTTTGACACAGCCTCTCGTGTACCAGCTGACAACGAAGGGAAATCTGCCACAGGCTTGAGAAAGGAGAGGCTTTGTGCAGGACAGGCACTAAACCAGCATGATTTATACGGGCTGAGCATGGAGCTTTTCATTACATCATTCTTCCAGGAGTGCTGTGATCCCAGATGCATCTTTTGGGGCTGCAAGCTGTAGCTTTCCAGACTGCAGACAGCAGCCCCTTTGTGTGCATCCTGCTCTGGAAGGGCTTGGGGTTTACAGCAAGGCACTTCTGAGTGGGCTGCCCTTGCTCTTACCCAGGGGAGGATAGCAGCTCCACTGGAGAGCATGTCCCTCAGCAGGGCCCTGGGAGCCAGGGGAGCTGCAGAGCTACAGGCATAGCACTGAGCAAAGGCAGCAGCAGGGTGAGGCTCAGCATTCCCCTTGTGCCCTCCACTGTCTTATAGAATCATAGAATGGTAAGGTTGGAAGGGACCTCAAGGATCATCCAGTTCCAACCCCCTGCCACAGGCAGGGACACCTCCCACTAGCACAAGTCACTCAAGGCCTCATCCAACCTGGTCCTAAACACTTCCAAGGAGGGAGCAGCCACAACCTCCCTGGGCAACCTGTGCCAGTGTCTCACCACCCTCACTCCAAACAACTTCCTCCTAACATCCACTTTCAATCTCCCCTCTGACACTTCTAACCCATTGCCCCTTGTCCTGTCATTACAAGACCTTGTCAATAGTCCCTCCCCAGCCTTCCTGGAGCCCCCTTCAGATCCTGGAAGGCTACTCCAAGCTCTCCTGGAAGCCTTCCCTTTATGGTGGATGATGAATGAGGCCTTGAGTGACCTGTTCCACGTCCCTGCCTATGGCAGAGGTTTGGAACTGGATGAACTTTGATGTCCCTTCTGACCTAAACCATTCTGTGATTCTATGATTCTATGGCTGTGGCTGGAAGTTTATTGGGAGGAAGCCACTTGCTGTGGTGTTAAAGTGGCTGCCTTGTGTCCTAAAGCTGGCTGGGTGGGAGATGCTATCCCTTTCTGCAGCAAAGCACTGGCTGCTACCAGCCCTCTGTTGGTAGCCTTGTCCTCCTGAGGTATTGGGATGAAAGGACAGGAAAAAAATTACTTCCCATTACCTCATCAGAAGTTTGATGGTGCCATGGTGGTGGGGATGTGGGGACAGTGCTGGTTTGGTGGCACTAACCCTGGTTACTTCAGTCCCTGAGAAACCATGGATCAGGAACACACTCAGCTTTTTCTCCTTGCTCTATGACTTTTTAGGGACTTGGCTGCTTCTGCAAAGTCAATCCAGGTAAGTGGCAGTTTTCTGAGAGCTTTCCCAGCTGTTTCTATCACCCTTTCCTCACCTGACTTTGTAAATTAAGAAGCAAAACCCAACCCAATTCCTGCTAGCTTCTCCCAGCACTGACTCACAGGAAAGAAGAATTACTGTGTTTGGATGCCAGGACAGGGAGCCTGTGGTTCCTGCACCTTTGACCAGGCAGGTATTAGCCAGTGAAGGTGCTTTGGGATCTAATGTGCACAGATGTAAGCTGTGGGATCTAAGCACAGAGCTGAACATTTGTTCCCAGTAAATGGTTTCTGTGTGGCAATACACAGCCTCTTTATTCTCTTCATGCTGGCTGAATAACTGGTAGGTGACAGGTCCTGCTTTTCAGTTCCACCACGTTTCCAGGGGCTGCCAAAAGTTTAAATTTTGCACTAGCTGCAAGCCATGCAGTAATTGTTTCCTTTCCCACAACTGCAGTGCTGCCTTTGTTGCTCCCTCTCCTTAATTTCTCTGCCATGATGTGAGCTGTTTGATGATCTCTGAAGCTCCCCACCACATTGTTACTGAGTGCTTGATTGCCAGTCAGCCCCTCTGTGAGAAATCTTTGTCAGTGCCATGGGCAGAGGAATCAGTGCAGCCTCAGCAAGTGTGCAGCTGGCACCAAGCTGTGTGGCACAGTCGACTTGCTAGAGGGCAGGGATCCATCCAGAGGGACCTGGACAGGCTGCAGAGCTGTGCCCAGGCCAACCTCATGACATTCAACAAGGCCAAGTGTAAGGTCCTGCACCTGGGTAGGCACAATGCCAAGCACAACTCCAGGGTGGGTGGGGAATGGCTGAGAGCAGCCCTGAGGAACAGGCTCTGGGGGTCTGGAGTGCTGAAAAGCTCCAGATGAGGCTGCAGTGAAGTGTAGCCCAGACAGCAACTGTNTGGAGCTGTGCAGCCTGGAGAAGAGAAGGCTTCCAGGAGAGCTTAGAGTAGCCTTCCAGGATCTGAAGGGGGATCCAGGAGGGCTGGGGAGGGACTATTGACAAGGTCTTGTAATGCCAGGACAAGGGGAATGGGTTTGAAGTGTCAGAGGGGAGATTGAAAGTGGCTGTTAGGAGGAAGTTGTTTGCAGTGAGGGTGGTGAGACACTGGCACAGGTTGCCCAGGGAGGTGATCTTTGATCACATTGGGTGATTCTGTGCTCCACCACGTCCCTGGAGGTGTTCAAGGCCAGGTTGGATGAGGCCTTGAGTAACCTGTAGTAGTGGGAGGTGTCCCTGCCTATGGCAGGGGGTTGGAACTGGATGATCTTTGAGGTCTCTTCCAACCTTACCATTCTATGATTCTATGATTCGAAATGCACTGCAGGTGGCATGTGTTGGAACAGGGCAGCAGAGGTGCACTGAGATCTGCTGGGTGTGATGCTGATCACTGAAGACACCTGGGCAGGGTGAGGGTGTCCATGGCTGTGCCCCGTGTGCCTGCCCAGCCTGGCAGGGTTTGCATGCTGGATGTGCACAGCTATGTGACATATTGCGTGCACTGCTTGCTGCTGGGAGATGGGACAGCTTTTGAAAGGCTGCTCCACTGAAGCCTATGGATGTATTTGGAGCTCCAGATGACTTAAGTGGAAATAATTTTGGGGATGTGATTTTGTACTTGCTTCAGTGCATTTGAAAGGTCTGCTCAGGACTGTTACAAAACCTTCAGCCTGCAAGCAGCAGCTCAGGGAGGTTTGGTTTCCTGGCTGTTGGAATCCCTGGGTTGAATCCTCTGGTGTCCTGTAAAGTCTAGATGCAGCTGATGCTTTCTGTGCAGGTTGAGCACTCATCATGACAGTTGCTGTGGATTCTTCAGTATCTGTAATGGCTTGGTCCTGATGCTGTGCTCCTGTTTTCTCCTCTGACTGGCTGAACTCAGTACCACAGAGATCTCCAACCCTCAGTCCTGTGTAGGTGATGCTGGTCAGGGAGGTCAAATGCTGTGGCTCAGGCTCACAGGGTTGGGCTTAAGATTTCAGGCTGTGAAGGGGTGATGCTTGATGGCCAATCAGCCCCCACTGTGAGAAATCTTCATCAGTGCCATGGACAGAGGAATCAGTGCAGCCTCAGCAAGTGTGCAGATGGCACCAAGCTGTGTGGCACAGTCGACTTGCTAGAGGGCAGGGATCCATCCAGAGGGACCTGGACAGGCTGCAGAGCTGTGCCCAGGCCAACCTCATGACATTCAACAAGGCCAAGTGCAAGCTTATGCTGCTTCTCAAGTTGGTCACAGCTCCCTGTGAGCTCAGTACAGCCCAGGCAGATAATGCCTTTGAGACTAGAGCTCACCTACCTCATCTGGCTATGTGGGACTGATTATCCCTCTGTAAAACTGATGACTCTGGTTACAGCAGATAAAGGCTGCCTTGCTGAAGGTTACACAGACCTGCCATAAAGCAATGCTGAGAGATCACACAGGACAAGAACATGGAGCAGTTGTGGTCTTGTGGCCTAATGAGTGATGTCTGGGAAACTGGGTTACAGCTGAGGACACTAATGGTTCGTGGAGGGTGTCCCAGGATGCTCCTGTTTGTAAAACCAGTACTTGGGGTATGAACTTTGGCTGCTGCCTCCACTTCAGAGTGTCCTTAGAACCGGCAAGGAGAACAGAATGTGTCCCACCTTCAGCTCCTTCCAGTTTATCATCAGCTGTCGTGGTCCCAATCCATCCACACTGCTCAGTGGAGCATGTATCAACAGCTTATAGACTGGAGTGAGAGGGACATAGATCCATACTTCCCTTCTTCCCAGGCAGATGCTGCAGGAGTGGGATAAATGTGAGTGTTTTGATTTACTTCTTGTAGCAGAGGCTTCTCCTGGCAGAGGCTGCCCCAATTCAAGATAGAATCATGGAATCATAGAATGGTAAGGTTGGAAGGGACCTCAAGGATTATCTAGTTCCAACCCCCTGCCATAGGCAGGGACACCTCCCACTAGCACAGGTCACTCAAGGCCTCATCCAACCTCGCCTTGAACCCCTGCAGGGAGGGAGCAGCCACAACCTCCCTGGGCAACCTGTGCCAGTCTCTCACCACCCTCACTGCAAACAACTTCCTCCTAACATCCAGTCTAAATCTCCCCTCTGACACTTCAAACCCATTGCCCCTTGTCCTGGCATTACCAGACCTTGTCAATAGTCCCTCCCCAGCCTTCCTGGAGCCCCCTTCAGATCCTGGAAGGCTACTCTAAGGTCTCCTGGAAGCCTTCTCCTCTCCAGGCTGCACAACCCCAACTCTCTCAGTCTGTCCTCACAGCAGAGCTGTTGCAGCCCTCTCAGCATCTTGGTAGCCTCCTCTGGACCCACTCCAACTCTTCCATGTCCTTCCTGTGCTGGGGGCTCCAGAACTGCACACAGGACTCCAGACACTCCTATTTCCTTCCCCAGAACTTATCAGTGAGTTCTGTAGCACTCTGTGCAGCAAAAGGATTCATGTGTGTGAATCTAGTTACAGGATTAGGAAAGAAAACTCTCCACATAATTACACACTCACAGAAGTTTTGATTGAGTGGTGTAGTTATTGGGACCAGCTCACAGATCACACAGGTACAGAGAGGCTGCTAAAACTCCGCTCATGCTTATTGGATTTCTGAGTGCTCTGACCTTAGACATCTGGTGGAAAGTACTTTCCATCACTGGGCTTCATTCCCTAGATTAAGCCAGTCAGACCTGCTGGTTTTCACTCTTGCTCACTACAACAGCTGAGAAGTTGTTTGGATGCTGTCAGCCAGGCTGAGGGGATATTGGGCTTTTGGGCCTGACCCCTGTGCCCGTGTGTGTGATGGTTTGCAAGGTGCAGGATGAGCTCTGGCATTATTTCTGACTGGGACTATTCAAGAAAAGCTAAATATCTACCAAATGACTCTGCAGTGAGGTAGATCCCACAGCTAAGCTCTTCAGAGATGCCTCTAAGCTTGAAACACCCATTTCCAGCAGTGTGTGTGTGTGTGGTGTGGGCTGTTTGTTACAGCAGGAGCCACAGAATCACAGAAACATTCTGGTTGGCAAAGCCCCTCAGCATCACCAAGTCCAACCTAGAACCCTGCTCTACAAGATTCACCTTAAACCATATCTCCAAGCACCACATCCAAACCACCCACTCAGGCTGGGTGACTCCACCACCTCCCTGGGCAGCTCATTCCAGTCCCTGACCACTCTCTCCAGGAAAAACTTTCCTAATGTCCAATCTAACCCTCCCCAACCTCAGCTTGAGGCCATTCCCTCTTGTTCTGTCTCCTGTTCCCTGTGAGCAGAGCCCAGCAGCAGCCTCTCCACAATGTCCCTGCAGGTAGCTGCAGACAGCAATGAGCTCTGCCCTCAGCCTCCTCTGTTTCACACTAACCATCCCCAGCTCGCTCAGTCTCTGCTCACCAGATTTATTCTCCAGGCCCTTCCCCAGCTTTGTTGCCCTCCTCTGGATCCACTCCAGCTCCTCCACATCTCTTTTGTATTGTGGTGCCCAAAACTGGACACAACACTCAAGTTGTGGCCTCACCAAAGCCCAGTCCAAGGGCACAATCCCCTCCCTGCTCCTGCTGGCCACAGCATCTTTAATCACATCCAGGATGCCATTGGCCTTCTTGGCCACCTGGGCACACTGCTGACTCTCATTCAGCTCCTGTCTGTTACAAACCCCAGGTCCCTTTCTGGCAGCAGCTCTCCAACCACACTGCCCCAAGCCTGTAGCATTGCTTGGGGTTGTTGTACCCCAAGTGCAGGACCTGGCATTTGGCCTTGTTCAAACTCATCCCATTGATGTTGGCAAGGAGGTGTACTGGGCTCCAAATTACCAGTGCTGTGTGCTGAGCAGCACTGGGAACAGTCAGGTAAGGTAAGATACTAAGTGCTAACTCTATTCTGCTGTCTCATTTCCAGCACAAAGTTTTGCAGGATTTTGGTTTGGAGTTTAGTAATACAGAATCTTTGTCTTACACTTCATAGTTTGATTTCTGGGCCACTCTGTCCTGTTCAGTTTGCTTTCTGTTGTTCTGACTTCTCAGCTTGATCTAACTTCAGAATTGACGCTGCCTTGATCAGGAGGTTGGTCCTAAGATATTCAAAGTCCCTCTGATATTATTCTGTGCTTCTGATTTCTCCTGGTCCTCTGCCTGGTTGAGACTACTACACACAAGACCTCTTTTCTCCCCTCCTCTACACAAAGCTGCTGGCACATTCCCTTGCTAGAGCTTTCAACATTTCCTTTTGATGTGCACAATCTTTGTTAAACCATTTCCCTCTTTCATAATTTTGCACTTTCCTGAACCACCTCTTTACAGAAATGGAAAGCCAAAGTGGTTCTTTTGAGCTCTGACTAATCTCTCATCTCAGCCTGTTTCTAGCCTACAGACTAGACTGGTATTAAGATTTAATTAACAACTGTTCTGCTGAAGCCTCAGTCCTGGCCAGCAGTATCAGAATCAGATTAAATAGAGGGACTAAAAATGCAACACTGTTCGTGATTTCAGGCTTGTAATGTGAACTACAGCTTTGTGTGTATGGTTTAGCATCATTATGAAACAAGGAGCTCCTATGTTGAGATCATGTATTCACCTGAGCTGCCACCAACTGCACACCCACTGTGTGGCATGGGACCTGCTGCCATCTCCACACGCACCACAGATCACCCTTCTCTCTCTTTTTCTTCCTGAAGCCACCCTGGAGGCTGGCAGCAGCAGCTCAGGGCACTGGCAATGCAGAGTTTTTCCTCCTTTGTGTCAGACATGCCCCTGTGTCAGATGGCACCTACCTCAAGGACCGTTTTGTGCTCTCTCCCAGGTCCCATCAGCAGTATTCTGGTAAATCGCTATGGTAGCCGACCCGTGGTTATGTTTGGAGGTCTGCTCTGTGGCACTGGGATGGTCTCAGCTGCCTTCTGCACTAGCATCCTGCAGCTCTACATCTGCGTGGGCTTCATTACAGGTAAGAGGAAAGCATCCTTTTTCCACCTGCACTCGAGGTTTGTGGGTGGTGGCTTTAACTTGGAGCAGAGTGGGTTTAGACTGGACATTAGGGAGAAGTTGATGATCATCTGGGGTGATGAAAAACTCAACATGAGCCTGCAGTGTGTGCATGCAGCCCAGACAGCAACTGTGTTCTGGGCTGCAGCAAGAGAAGCATGGCCAGCAAGACAAGGGAGGGGGTTCTGTCCCTTTGCTCTTGTCAGACCCCATCTGGAGTCCTGTGTGCAGTTCTGGAGCCCCCAGCACAGGAAGGACATGGAAGTGTNGAAGGGGACTACAGGAAGGCTGTGGAGGGACTATTGAGAAGGTCTTGCAATGCCAGGACAAGGGGGATGGGTTTGAAGTGTCAGAGGGGAGATTGAAAGTGGATGTTAGGAGGAAGTTGTTTGCAGTGAGGGTGGTGAGACACTGGCACAGGTTGCCCAGGGAGGCTGTGGCTGGTGCCTCCCCGGAGGTGTTCAAGGCCAGGGTGGAGGCCTTGAGTGACCTGTACTAGTGGGAATGAGAGGGTTGGAACTAGATGATCCTTGAGGTCACATCCAACCTTACCATTCTATGATTCTATGATAAGTTCTTTACTGTGGGGATGGTGAAACACTGGTGAAGGTTGCCCAGAGAAGCCACAGACACCTCATCCCTGGAAGTGTTTAAGACAGGGCTGTATGGGGCCTTGAGCAGCCTGGTCTAGTGGGAGGTGCCCTGCCCGTGTCAGAGGGGATTAGAAGTAGATGATTTTTAAGGTCCCTTCCAACTCAAGCCATGCTATGATTCATTCTATGATTTCTTGGCTTGGGGCATTTACACTTGGGTACCTCATCCAAACACAATGGGAAGCTGCAAAGGGTAAAATCTGGTGAGACAAGAAGCATTGCTCCAGATGAGCTTGAGCAAGGAGCTTACAGTCTGCTGCCTGCTGTGCTCTGGCTGAGCATCGCGTGCGGGACCTTGCCAGCCAATGTGCTCTTTGCAGAGTGCCGCTGTCCAGAGGTGGAGCTGAGGCTGTGGCCATGGAATCATAGAATGGGAAGGTTGAAAGGGACCTCAAGGATCATCTGGTTCCAAACCCCTGCCATAGGCAGGGACACCTCCCACTAGTACAGGCCACTCAAGGCCTCATCCAGCCTGGTCCCGAACACCTCCCTGCGCAACCTGTGCCAGTGTCCAGCAGCCTCAGTGAATGCAGCCTGACTGCTCTGCCCTGGGCAGCTCCTGCAGACACAGTGTGACCGTGGAGAAAGCACCTGTGTTCCTAGATCACTGTGTGTTTTCTTCCCTTCTGAGATACATGAAATGAGAGTTCAGGCTTTAGTTTGCTTGCCCTTGCCTGCCTGTGAGGCTGGGAAGTCCTTTATCTGAAAACACTAACTACTGGAGCTGACTGGAAATATGCAGTGTTCTCCTTACTGAGGGAAAAGTAAAAATTGTGCTTCCTTATTGAAGGTGCAGTTCGAACTGTCTGTATTGAAATATGAATTTCCATAGTGGAAACTCAATCAAGAGAAGCTATAGGCTCAATCCAAAGTTTTTTGAAGCCTGCAGTTGCTGGCTTATTGCTTTTAAAGGTGGATGGATTGGAGTTCTCCACTTGTGTGAATATGGATGCTTAACTGTGACACTTTTGCTTACAATTATAAGCAAAATGTACCCAAGGTACAACCTTCCCGTTGCAACTAGGACATCTGCCTGGAAACATGACACAATGAGTTCAAAACTGGCTTTTGAGGTTGCAAGGTGTGTGTTTTAATGAGTGTTCCCTGTCCCTCTGCAGCTGCATGAACTGTGACTGCTTGCTGAACACAAAAAAAAAAATGTGAGCTCAACATTTAAATCTAGCAAAGTAAATTGGGACACAAATTTGCCACCCTGTTCTCCTACACCGATATTAGTTCATTAAATCTGGACAGTAGTGAATGAATTGCCATGGAGGGTTCCTTGCCTTAAATCTCACTCTTTTTGAGGGGTAGTAGTTAGGAACATAACTCTTTCTGATTGCTGTGCTTAGATCAAGCTTTGCTTTTACTGAGTGAATTGTGATTCTGTGAATAACTCTCACAGATTCTCACAGATCACAGAGAGAGTTGGGGCTCTTCAGCCTGGAGAACAGAAGGCTACCAGGAGACCTTGGAGTAGCCTTCCAGTATCTGAAGGAGGCCTACAGGAAGGCTGGGGAGGGACTATTGACAAGGTCTTGTAATGCCAGGACAAGGGGCAATGGGTTTGAAGTGTCAGAGGGGAGATTGAAAGTGGCTGTTAGGAGGAAGCTGTTTGCAGTGAGGGTGGTGAGACACTGGCACAGGTTGCCCAGGGAGGTTGTGGCCTCTCCCTCCCTGGAGGTGTTCAAGGCCAGGCTGGACAAGGCCTTGAGTGACCTGTGCTAGTGGGAGGTGTCTCTGCCTATGGCAGGGGGTTGGAACTGGATGATCCTTGAGGTCCCTTCCAACCTTACCATTCTATGATTCTATGATTCCTTCAAAAAGTTCCCAGAAACAAAATGATGAGAAATGAAAATAACCAAAGTCACTATGCATCAGTGGGGGAGCTTGCATCATTCCCTGCTAAACAAATGTCCTCTAGCAAGTTGACCAATGCTAGATTAGCACGTGGAAACCATTAATCCTTTGCTGAAAATGTATGCATTGCTGTGAGATGAAGGGCTCAGCCAAGGAACAGGCTGCAGCAAGGCACTGATTGCAGTTTCCAAAGGTACTTGTCTAAACATGTGCCAGGAGGAAATTTTGTGCCTGACCCCAGACCTAGGACTTCTGAGGACCCTGCTCCTTTTTGATCCCTGAATATAGATGGAGTCATAGAATCATAGAATGGTAAGGTTGGAAGGGGCCTCAAGGATCATCCAGTTCCAACCCCCTGACATAGGCATGGAAACCTCCCACTAGTACAGGTCACTCAAGGTCTCCTCCAACCTGGCCTTGAACACCTCCAGGGAGGTTATGGAGTACAGAATCACCCAATGTGATTAAAGATCATATTAAGTTATGCTGTGCTCCACAACCTCCCTGGGCAACCTGTGCCAGTGTCTCACCACCCTCACTGCAAACAACTTCCTCCTAACATCCACTTTCAATCTCTCCTCTGACACTTCAAACCCATTGCCCCTTGTCCTGTCATTACAAGACCTTGTCAATAGTCCCTCCCCAGCCTTCCNCGCCACAATCCCCTCCCTTCCCCTGCTACCCACACTGCTCTTGCTGCAGCCCAGCACACAGTTGCTGTCTGGGCTTTACCCATCTTTACCCATCTCAAAGAGCTGACTATGAGCTGTGCTCAGAGCAGCCTCACTGCAGCAGGAAGCTGCATGTACACACTGCCCACATACCTGCTTGTCTTTAATGCTGTGTGTTGGTTTGAGGCCAATTGGAACATTTTAATGAAAAAAATAGATTATAGGACTGTGAGAAGAAAACAGTGGTGATGTCTGCTGCACTCATAGGCTTGCTGAGATGTACAAGAACACAAATATAGATATGACACAGAGAAACAGTCTCAGTCTCTCTAGCTGGTGTGTGTCCTGCTGGCCTCTCTGCTAACCCCACTAACCACTCTGCTTCTAACCCCACTTGCCCATCCTCCAAACTCACCTTGCACATAAGCCAGACCCTGGGGTAAGGTATAGGAGAGGGGAGAAGGTGGAAGGGCGGTTGGGAGCCCCTCCTGGGGTCTCTGATTTCTGGGAGGGGAGTTGTGTTTCTGTATTCCCTTTAACTTGTCTATGTCTGTAACTATTCCTGTCTGTTGTGTCTATCTCTGCTTGTCCATTGTGCTGAGCTGTAAATAGAGCTTCAGTCCTTAACTTCCAGCTGGCTGAGGCTAGCCTGGGGGATTTTCATAGTGTGAGCAAAGCACAGGGTTGGTTTTGTGTCTGTGTGTTTTCCTCTTGCTCAGTGAGTGGGGGCAGCTGTGTGGATGGGGTCTTGGCTAATAACTCATCATTTCCAGCCCGGTGTGTGTGCTGGGGAAGGAAGATTAATTGGATGGAGGAGGGAAGATGCTTGTAATTCTCCTAACATACTTGATGCCTCTAATTACTCTTGAAGTGCTGTCAGTGGCCAGGCCTAACATGGACATATTCAAGGGCAATTATGAAGCTGCCTGCTCATCTCACAGCTGAGACAGTGTTGCTGTGCAGGGCTGTACAGAGATGACTGTAAAGGCGATTTGCTGTGACTTTAACGCAACCTGTAAACATCACACTCAAGCCTCCTTACCAGCAGCCTGAAAAGGAAACAGGCTGAGGTAGAAGACCATGTCCATGTAATTCACAGGGATGGAGATAAAAACAAGATGCTAAGAGCTTTGTGCTACAGTCTTGTGCCTTTAGCATGTTAATAGAAATCTCTTCAGAACAGCAGGGCAGGAAGGGTCTGTTTATGGCAGAGGGATTAGACACGGCTACCTCAACTGCCTCCTTGATTGTGCCTTTTCCCATTGGCATGCAGAGCAGGAGGTGGGCTCTGCCCTGGGAGGCATCTCTAAAGAAACTCTGTCCTTGCTGGCACTGAGCTGTGGGCTGCAAGAGGCGCTTGGCATGTGCTGTAAACCCCATGCTCCCTTCCTCACTTGTTTCCCTACAGCACTTAGAAAAATAAATGGGGTTTGCAAGCTGTCGACCTGGATGGGTGCCAGCCTGGATGCATTAAACAGGTGTTTAGGCATGCAACCCCTGCTTCAAGTCTGAGGCAGAAACAGCAAATCTCAAAGCTAAACACAAGGCAGTAATGACTGGTCAGAGTTTGGTTTGATCTGTACCTATGAAACAAAAAGGGACCCAGGCTGAAGAGTGCTTGCTGAACTTTGCACTGCTACTGCTGATCATTGACATACCTGGGTGGGATCTTCCCTTACTAACAAAGTAAGAGAGAGGTCAATACTTACACTCACTCCTGTACCACCTGTACACTCCTGTACCACCATTTACTTCCTTCCAGTGTGAGGGAGATGTATTTATTGCAGGGAAGGATCCTCCTCCTGGCACAGGCTTGGTTCTGTTCATTCAATGCCACTGGCAGGCCACTCTGGCCTGCCCCTGAGGAGAAAGTGTGGTTATTTGAGTAACAAGCCATGGAAAAGCTGCTGCAGTTTCTGAAAACAGGAATAAACTGGATTTAAATATTTCCAACTAAAGCCAGCCAAAAGCTGGAAGTAAATGGAAATTCCAGAAGGCCAATTTGAAACTCTCTCCAAATTTAATTAATGGCAAGAGCATGAGGTAATATTAAATTAGATTTGTCCAACTGGCAAATGAATGTTCACATAATAAAAAAAAACTTGAGTTGATTATTGTTTAAGTGGGCAGCTGGCATCCAGTCTGATTTTCCTTCTCTGCATGACACGTGGTGGGTCCCTACCAAAAATGATTCTGGAAGTGATGGTTTCATTTCTGCCTGTACCTGCCAACCTGGCAAATACTAAATTAAAGCAAACACTAATCCACCATGTGGATTAGTGCTCTCTATGAGGACAGGCTACTCTAATGTGAGGACAAGCTATGAGATTTGAGGCTCTTCAGCATGGAGATGAAAAGGCTTTGAGGAGACCAAAGGTCAGTCTTGTGAAACCTGGGAAAAACACACATGGAATGGAGACCTCCAGATTATGGGGTCACTCTTTCAGGCTCCCAACTGCTTTTCTAAGAGCCCTGTACAGAGTCCTGTGTGCAGTTCTGGAGTCCCCAGCACAGGAAGGACATGGAAGTGTTGAAGCCAGTCCAGAGGAGACCACGAAGATGCTGAGAGGGCTGCAGCAGCTCTGCTGTGAGGACAGACTGAGAGAGTTGGGGCTGTGCAGCCTGGAGAAGAGAAGGCTTCCAGGAGACCTTAGAGTAGCCTTCCAGGATCTGAAGGGGGCTCCAGGAAGGCTGGGGAGGGACTATTGACAAGGTCTTGTAATGCCAGGACAAGGGGGATGGGTTTGAAGTGCCAGAGGGGAGATTGAAAGTGAATGTTAGGAGGAAGTTGTTTGCAGTGAGGGTGGTGAGACACTGGCACAGGTTGCCCAGGGAGGTGTTCAAGGCCAGGTTGGACGAGGCCTGTGCTAGTGGGAGGTGTCCCTGCCTATGTCAGGGCGTTGGAACTGGATGTCTTTGAGGTCCCTTCCAACCTTACCATTCTATGATTCTATATTTCAGTGTTGCATCTCCTGAGGTGAAAGAAGCTGGGTTCCTGTATCTGAGCACCAGCAAGGCTGTTCTCTAAATGAGGCTGTGTTTACACCCACAGTTCTGAGGTCAGCCCTCTCTTGAGGATGAGCACAGCCCCTTTGTGTTAAGAGTAGGCTGTGTTTT
This sequence comes from Eubucco bourcierii, assembly GCA_013396675.1. Classification (NCBI taxonomy): domain Eukaryota; kingdom Metazoa; phylum Chordata; class Aves; order Piciformes; family Ramphastidae; genus Eubucco; species Eubucco bourcierii. The sequence continues at coordinate 14,662 of VWZE01015684.1, forward strand.
CCAAAGGCATGCCTTACCAAATGTATGGGCTTGCAAGAAAATGTCATGCTATGAGGGTGTTTTTTATCAAGATTAATTAGAATGTGTTTCCATTTCAATTTATTTTTAATGCTGTAAACTTACAAGTAAATAAATAATTAAAACACTCCCTCCCCCCAACCCCAAGAACCTTAGACTTGGCAAAAATCATAATGTTGCAAAATGGTTCAAAACAAAGCTCTCCAACACTGGCTGAATACTGCTGTGTCAGTTAGATTCTGCTCCATCAGCGACTAATGATAGTGTTCCTTAATTAATTTTGAGGACCTTGACCCTTCTAAATTATCTTCTGTAAAGCAATATGCCTAATTATGTACTGCACAGTTAAACAAACTAATTATATAGACTAATGAACAAGAAAAAGTCTGCATGACCCTGTTTTCAGGATTGGTGTTCTCTGATATGATCACTTTGAGGATTACATTTCTGCTTTGTGCTAATGTGACTCATCCTTACCCGGATGATAGGAATGGGAAATATGTGGCATGGTTTTTAAAGTGATGTCCCAGGTTGAGAACTACAGGGTTAAAAACATCCTCTGGGGACTAGAAGATTGTTATTCAATCCCAT